>CM017570.1:26638952-26721092 GCA_007844125.1 Sinonovacula constricta | reverse complement strand
GTTGGCATGTAACCCAACTAACTTACGGTGCGTCGGAGGTTCTACCCAGGCATATGTCTGTGATCTTCTTACATGAAAAGTAAGCTTGGCGCCGCTAATATGACCATAATTATGTGAGCGTGGTGTACAAAAGGACTCTCCGATCCTGTGTCCATTTCTTAAGCACTCGTCCACCGACTTTGGCTTTAAAGTCGCAGTTTGAAAGGTCCTTATGTATTTAAGTCAAAACTGAAACACAACGTTCAGTTCCAAATGTCACTTGATATCTGTTTCCTAATATATCATTCTGTTTTCATTTATAAGTGTCCTACTTAGGCTTTCATTTAGCAGTTCACTGTGACATTTAAATACTTTTCAGAAAAATAAACGCTGCAATGCCATGATTAAACGTGCAATTTGTTGAAGTACTGATTTATAATCTGTGCATATTGCTGCTTCCTTTAGTTAGACAATCTCACAGTTAATTGTAAGAAAGAAATTGTTGTTGTTGTTGTCGCTGCTCTTGTTGTTGTTTGTATTTTATATTGTGAACAAAACACAAACGTTCTGACGTTACCTCTGTCGGCTTCACTCATGCGGCGTAAGGCTTCAGCTAAAATATAAAATGAATTAACCCGTAATTAGAAGAAAATGATGCTGGACAGGAAGAGACAAAACATCAGCAGTAGAACCATATTTTAAATATCATCATCATCGTCGCCATCATACCAAGGAATACTGTGGTCTGTACATGTCGGGATGTATAATACAATGTATGTTACTGGTGAAGAACCAATCGCCAAGCTGAGTTGTCGTTCGTAGCTCACTAAAGCAACTCTGCTGTGGGATCAATGACAAATCTCTCTCTATATATATATTTATTATGGTTATGTTCCTTAAAATTAAAGTCAGTGTGGTTAAATAGCGTTACTTTCATGCCTTATTACGCAGATGGGATAATTCCGCAGATGTGAAGACACAATCGCCCAGCAGAGTTGTCGTTCGTACCCTCACCACTTTTTTAAGCTAATCACAGAGGTAATGGAATGGTAGCCAATGTGCAATTAGTCAAGTACTAGTCTAGTTACACGTGATTAACACTTATCTCCTTGGTTACAGAAAAAGAAATACGACAATCCAAACACAGGCAAAACCTTTATTTGTTTTGCTTGCTCTTGTAAGGTAAATTGTCGTTATAATCGCGTTGATATGATTCCATAAACACTTACTTCAATATACTTAATTTGGAGGAAATACAAAAAGAGTATCGTTTGAAAAAGATGAATATATACCTTGATGAAGTCCCATTCCCCGGGAGGCAAACACTGGAAAAATAAAAGGCATACTTTTCTTAAAGAATACAAAGGACAAAATAAATTAATAACTAAACCAAAATGAATTGGACTGTAAAAATATGTCTACTGACGGTATGATAAAACTGTCCTTTTTGTTTTATTTTGTTGATGTTTAACGACATTTGATATCTTGTAATCTGGATAAGACTTCTTACGATGCTTTAACCAGTTTCAATGCTATCAAAGCTAAGATCTTAAGATAGATATAATAATCTGACTTCCGCCGGTTTGATCATATAGGTTGCCGTATCTCCACTATATTTATTTTAACAGACATTTGCCTTTCTGGTGGAATTGTTAGGAAACAAGGTCAAACACAGGCTTATAATTTACCTGTATCCGGCATGTCTGGGGTATCTGGCGTATCGAACACGAGACTGGCCGGCAGTCCGCCCAGGGAGCCAAGTCGGGGAATGGTGGGCAGGGACTGGTGGCCAACCTGGTATTGACCGAGTCCGAGGGAGGGACTGGACACACGTCTGTGGATGTATGTATAGGTTAAATCTAATTAACCTCCAGCATTTGATGGCAAAGATACATATAAATAAACGATAACATACCAAATACTAAAGGTATAAATGCGCGTACGCGTAAACACAACGTCAGAAGATACAGAGAAAATTGATGCAAAGGATCAATGGTCGCCGTCAAGGTCCTGTTTAACAATGAACACTTTCGCCAAACAATTAAACCAAAAAAGAAACACTAATGAACCTTGTTGTTATTATAAAGATTTTAAAATGACGTTAAATGTCCATGTCTTAATATTACAATCAAGTTGAGTTTTGATACTCACAAAAGTTAAATGATAACTGAAATTCAATGTCCCCCTTCCCCACCATCACAAAGAGACACACTCCACTATGCATGTGTCACCTACCTGACCGGGGCTCGGACCTGGATCCTTTGGACCCTCTGCACGTTAGGCCTCAAACCTACCACTCCGCCCAACAGTCCCCGTGGCGAGCCACACCCCCTACACCGAAATCAGCCAGGCCTCCAATAAATGGACCCCGGACTGGGAATAGAACAATTATTATTAGTTCAAGAAACAATTAAATAACTAAAAACATCTTTTGTTTAAGTTACTAGAGACAGTCCTAAATCCATCGCGGATATGATCCTTGGTGTTTGAAGCTGTCTCAGAAACAAGGCTGTATCACAAACAACAACAACAAGCTGAGCACTTCATGCCATTGGTTACATGCAGGACATTGATCCGCTCCTTGGCCATAACTTAAGATTCAGAGGTTCTAGCTTACTCTTGTTTAGGAAATAGATTTTAAGTTTCCGTGAGTAACGACCATTACATCACGGTTTCGAGTTCACATTAGGCCTGAGTGATTAAATTTACTCATCTGAACAAAAAACTGTGATATATTGGGCGTCAGATCACGCAAACTTAAAATCTGTTTCCATTTTAACACGTTTTATAAGAATTTTTTACTGAAAAGGGACACCAATGCGCACGACAATTTACGCATGTTGTTAGATTGTTTCCAATGTTTGGCTGTTCTATTTCACCCCCGCGTACTTCCTGTTGTTTTGTTTTCTACAAGAATATCAACAACCTGTCGAAAGTGCATTTTTGTTTTCACTGTTTAATGCTGACGTTATTAGTAACGTCAAATGTGACTAAATAACAATCTTTTTAATTAAGACAGGGTAAAGTTTCGGTTGAAGGTCATATGAACGAAATGAACAACGTATCATAACATCTCATCTTGGTCAACAATACAAAATGGGTACAGAAAGTAAAAGGAACAGCTATTCTATTGCAGTAAAATATTTCCGATTTATGCCGTAATAAATCGTTTATTTTATCACGGCGGAATGCTTCTTTGTTTATAGAGGTAGAATATTGATAGTGTAAGAATAAAGATGGAAACACAGCTATCTTCATAGAATCCTGTGAGAAACATAAATAAGCAAAAACTTCAGTAGAGAATTGCCCAGATCTTTGTATCTGGGTTTTTTTTAAATATAACTGAAAATTTGCAAATACATTCAACTATTTACCTTATGTTTGCTGCAAAGAGCTGTATTTATGGAAAAATGAACTTTGAGGTGCATTATAAATATGACCCCAAGATGAACATACCGTTATGGCCAGACCCCATGAATGATCACGTGATTGGTGTTGCTACATGCACTTACGGAAAGCTGGACTAATAAAACTACAAACTAACTTGCATTTTTATTAGACATTTTAAACGATTTTTATAGTGCATGTATTTAGTGGTTTAAACTTCTGTAAAGGTAGATATACAATATTGCACTAATTGTACATCTGTAAGTAATGAAAGTTAACTTTATTTCAAATAAATATTATTTGTTTAACCGATACAGCCTGCAAGGGCATAATTTGCAAACGTTGTGTTATGGAACTAGAATCATAACGCAATTCATAAAGTCTTTCAGTAAAATCGGTTATATTGGATTAATAGATATGTTTGTGCAAAATAAATTTTAAAATACGATTTTTTCTTTTGGAGGTATCCTTTTCAGAGAAATTTTAATAATTCGTCAATGTATATCGAACAAGAACAACTTTGTATTTTAATACTATTCAACAGCACTACCATTATTACAGTAGCTGATTGTATTGGCTACATGTATTTCGATCTGTCGTTTTAAAATAACTGTAAATTGGTATTTATTGTGTGTGATTTTATAAATCTGAGTGCGTTTACGCATGTTTTGCATGTACACGCACATTCATTACGAATGTATAAATTAAGAAAACTTACTTTGAGAAAAGCGAACACCTCTTTGCTGGAAATGTCCAGGATTGCTGAAGTAAACTGTAAATAAATGAAACGTCTTAAGACAAAATGTAAAATATACATATTTTGAAGTCACCTGTAAATATATACATATTCTGAAGGCAGCTGTAAATATGCATATGCTGAAGTCACCTGTAAATATAAACATATTGTGAAGTCACCTGTAAATATATACATATTGTGAAGTCAGCTGTAAATATATACATATTTTGAAGTAACCTGTAAATATACGTATTCTGAAGTCACATTTAAATATATACATATTGTGAAGTCAGCAGTACATATATACATATTGTGAAGTCAGCTGTACATATATACATATTGTGAAGTCAGCTGTAAATATATACATATTCTGAAGTCAGCTGTAAATATATACATATTTTGAAGTCACCTGTAAATATATACATATTCTGAAGTCACCTGTAAGTATATACATATTTTAAGTCACCTGTAAATATATACATATTTTGAAGTCACCTGTAAATATATACATATTGTGAAGTCACCTGTAAATATATACATATTTTGAAGTCACCTGTAATATATACATATTTTGAAGTCACCTGTTAATATATATGTATTCTGAAGTCACCTGTTAATATATACATATTTTGAACTCAGCTGTAAATATAAACATATTTTGAAGTCACCTGTAAATATATATATACTGTGAAGTCACCTGTAAATATATATATATTTGAAGTCACCTGTAAGTACATACAGATCTTGAAGCCAACTGTAAATATATACATATTGTGAAGTCAGCTGTAAATATATACATATTTTGACGTCACCTGTTAATACATACAGATCTTGAAGCCTGCTGTAAAAATATACATATTCTGAAGCCAACTGTAAATATATACATATTGTGAAGTCAGCTGTAAATATATACATATTCTGAAGTCAGCTGTATATATATACATATTGTGAAGTCAGCTGTAAATATATACATATTGCGAAGTCAGCTGTAAATATATACATATTGTGAAGTCAGCTGTAAATATATACATATTTTGACGTCACCTGTTAATACATACAGATCTTGAAGCCTGCTGTAAAAATATACATATTCTGAAGCCAACTGTAAATATATACATATTGTGAAGTCAGCTGTAAATATATACATATTCTGAAGTCAGCTGTATATATATACATATTGTGAAGTCAGCTGTAAATATATACATATTGCGAAGTCAGCTGTAAATATATACATATTGTGAAGTCAGCTGTAAATATATACATATTGTGAAGTCAGCTGTAAATATATACATACTCTGAAGCCAACTGTAAATATATACATATTGTGAAGTCAGCTGTAAATATATACATATTGTGAAGTCAGCTGTTAATATATACATATTGTGAAGTCAGCTGTAAATATATACATATTCTGAAGTCAGCTGTAAATATATACATATTCTGAAGTCAGCTGTAAATATATACATACTCTGAAGCCAACTGTAAATATATACATATTGTGAAGTCAGCTGTAAATATATACATATTGTGAAGTCAGCTGTTAATATATACATATTGTGAAGTCAGCTGTAAATATATACATATTGTGAAGTCAGCTGTAAATATATACATATTCTGAAGTCAGCTGTAAATATATACATACTCTGAAGCCAACTGTAAATATATACATATTGTGAAGTCAGCTGTAAATATATACATATTGTGAAGTCAGCTGTTAATATATACATATTGTGAAGTCAGCTGTAAATATATACATATTGTGAAGTCAGCTGTAAATATATACATATTCTGAAGTCAGCTGTAAATATATACATATTCTGAAGCCAACTGTTAATATATACATATTGTGAAGTCAGCTGTAAATATATACATATTGTGAAGTCAGCTGTAAATATATACATATTCTGAAGTCAGCTGTAAATATATACATATTCTGAAGCCAACTGTTAATATATACATATTGTGAAGTCAGCTGTAAATATATACATATTGTGAAGTCAGCTGTAAATATATACATATTCTGAAGTCAGCTGTAAATATATACATATTCTGAAGTCAGCTGTAAATATATACATATTCTGAAGCCAACTGTTAATATATACATATTCTGAAGTCAGCTGTAAATATATACATATTCTGAAGCCAACTGTTAATATATACATATTGTGAAGTCAGCTGTAAATATATACATATTCTGAAGTCAGCTGTAAATATATACATATTCTGAAGTCAGCTGTAAATATATACATATTCTGAAGCCAACTGTTAATATATACATATTGTGAAGTCAGCTGTAAATATATACATATTGTGAAGTCAGCTGTAAATATATACATATTCTGAAGCCAACTGTTAATATATACAGATCTTAAAGAAAACTAAACATTTAAACATTATGTTCTCTTTCTAACCGTTGATAATTTAAGTCATATTTTGTTTTATGCTGTATATACATTGCATTACCTTAATTTTCTTAATTTATTAACGGTAAATACGCGCATTTATTATTTTAGTTAAAGGAAGTAACATACCAAAAAAGAACAATCATACTTTGCTGTCTTGGTACGTGTCATCTTAAATCGGTCAATCGTTTCTTTAATATTACACAATTTTACATTACTGAACTAGGCAAGTCAAACGTTACTGTTATTATTTTAACCGTAATACTATATGCAATTTTAATTCTGATCGTTTTTTTAGGGTTTACCCGTGTACAATACGTCGATATTATTTTGAAATTCAAATATGAAAACTTTAAAACTGTATAAAGGGTTTTGTAATAGGTAAAACAATAAATGGAAAACAACATACATGTTTGTTCAAAATGCTGTACTCCGCGATAACGTATGACAATCATAAAGTACTAGGGCTGTCGATGATTCTACTTTTTGCATATCGATACATCGAGAGACAGATATCGACGATACATCGAGAGACATTTATCAACGATACATCGAGAGGCATATATCGACGATACACCGAGAGACATATATCGACGATACATCGAGAGACATATATCGACGATACATCGAGACATATATCGACAATACATCGAGAGACAGATATCGACGATACATCGAGACATATATCGACGATACATCGAGAGACAGATATCGACGAAACATCGAGAGACACATATCGACGATACATCGAGACATATATCGACGATACATCGAGACATATATCGACGATACATCGAGACATATATCGACGATACATCGAGACATATATCGACGATACATCGAGAGACAGATATCGACGATACATCGAGACATATATCGACGATACATCGAGAGACATATATCAACGATACATCGAGAGAGATATATCGACGATACATCGAGACATATATCGACGTACATCGAGAGACAGATATCGACGATACATCGAGACAGATATCGACGATACATCGAGAGACAGATATCGACGATACATCGAGGGACAGATATCGACGTTATATCAATACAAACTCCCTTTTAAATTACGAAAGGTATTTGTTCAGACTTCTTCTGCTTGTTTGGTGTATTTTATAGTTCCAAATTGTCAAGTTATGAGATGATGTTGCTCAGTTTATTCTGAAAGAAATGAAGAGTAATAATTATTAAACTTTCTTGATTTATTTTGTCATCATAGACGGTAACTATTTTTCAAAGGTCTAGTACTAGTAATTAGTGTGTGTTTTATTTTGTTAACTCTACAAACTTAACATACTATTGGTAATTTGTTCTACGAGGGATGTTCAGTATATAACATCTCGTAAAATGCAAATTTATAAAGTTAACAATATGAACATATTTAACAGGACATCAGATCTACTGCTTCTTCCAAAATAAATATAGAGTGTATATTTTAGGTATAGTTAACACTACACCACTAACCAGTGTGTGAGCATGATAGTAATGGTACTGTCAGTTAAAGTGACAGTGTAAGTTCTGATAGTAATGTAATGTAGCTACAAAGGTTTAAACGGAACACAATTGCCGTTTTTGGCATCAAGTATGTTGCCAAATTTGAAAATTACATTCTTTCTCCTGTTCTTTTGTTTACGCACCAAAAGAATCGATATTTGAAAGTGTGTATAGTAATTCGATCGGCAAAAATATATCGACGATACATCGCTATCATTGGATCGATTACAGCCCCTATAAAATACAGCATAAACAAACAATAATTTATACAAGTTTTTATTTCTGTAATATTATATGCAATCATATCAGAACATGAGACATTAATATCAGACAAAGAGGTTCCAAAACATAGTTTCAGCTCTTCCAATGTCAGACTTAACAACAAGAATACAGGATAATAATACAAGTATTATTCCAAGGTCAAAAAGTTTCTCCGTTAAACTTTACCGTCGCAGGTAATATTAAATTCCTTAAAGTGCTAAGAAAAAAATATGTGATGAAAAAAAGCAGCTGAATTATATACTAAAGATATTCCCCGGACATTTCCAAGACAATATGTTAGAGTAAGAGCAAAGAAAGAATAACTTGCATAAAGAATCTATTTGTATTATTAATTTTGCACTTTAAGAAGAAAATAAAAATGGCTTTCAGAATACGTACCTTGCGAACTCGTAAGACCTGAAACGATAATAAACAAAAGAACGAATGAAAAGTTATGTTTTTAAAAAGCGGGATATATAGATTGTTTTATTGTTTGAGCAAATCGGAAACGAACGTTTAAAAAGGGAAATAACCGTGCCCAGTAGGGTAGAGTCGTCGACTTCATTTTCTTTTCTCATGGTAGCGTAACTTCCAGTTCCGAGCTTAGAGCACACCTGCGGTGTGCCAGTGGTTCTACTCAGACATTTGTCTGATATTTTCAGAAATAACAACATATAAATCATTAAAATGACCCTTTTTGCTGCTGCGATATATTAAAAATGAAATTGTTTCGCTGCGATATATTAAAAATGAAATTGTTTCGCTGCGATATATTAAAAATGAAATTGTTTCCCTGCGATATATTAAAAATGAAATTGTTTCGCTGCGATATATTAAAAATGAAATTGTTTCGCTGCAATATATTAAAAATGAAATTGTTTCGCTGCGATATATTAAAAATGAAATTGTTTCGCTGCGATATATTAAAAATAAAATTGTTTCGCTGCGATATATTAAAAATTGTTTCGCTGCGGTGTATTTCAGAAATTGAAATTGTGTCGTTGCGATGAAATTGACAATAGTACATATGCTTTACTTTTCTTTTTTTGTTCATTTTCTGTATAATATTACAGTCATAGACATTAGGATTGAAATTAACATTCAAGTCGGGCTAATAACTAAGCAAATTTCACTAGCCTGAATTAAAATTCTGTTTTAATTTACAAACAAGTTTAAAAAACTAAGATGAGAAAAAAAAACCATTTAAGTATCAATCGCCCGGCAATTTCGAGGTTTTTTTCCGGGTTTTCACCAGAAACATATTTCAGTTTCAGTTTCTCTGCCATTTACTTCTGTGGCCCATCTGGTGTTTTTTTGGACATTATGTATTATGCGGGAACCAGAATACCGCGTGGTTCCTGCGCACTAAACATATTATCAGTTTAGTGCGCATAACATGTTTATGATACAAACGACAGCTTGCCGAATAAAATAAACGTCTCAAACTGAAAATGAAATTACATCGATTGTTCAACGATCTGGATCTTATTGGGCTAGTATATTGGGAATTTTTACTAGTCAGAGATAAAATCTACTAGTTTTTTGCTGTCAGGCTAGAGCTAATTTCGACCACTTACATGCAGAATCTTAATATCTTATTGCATTATTTCCTATTTTTAGTCCGACTTGTATCGACAAACCACACAAACGTTACGCCTTACTGCTTTGGTAATAAACATGCATTAAATGTCGCAAATTTACGACCAAAGGGACTCGGTGATTGTATCTATTACCTGTCGTTAATTTCCGTGACATATTGACGTAATTATCGTTTATGAGTGAAGACGTCAAGCCTTTATACTACAATGTAATATATTCATTATAGGACATTTGTTGTTGTTGTTTTTTGTTGTTTTTTGTTGTTGTTGTTGTTGTTCTTGTTTAAATAAAGAAGGAATTATTAATATATTGTACATTTGAGTCAGAATTATGACTGAAGCTAGTAAGTTGTACAATTTCACTAAATTGAACTCAATTATCAATTTAAATGTAAATGATGACAATAATATAACTGACAAAATGAAATTTTACTAAATAAAACAATGTCCTAGTGTGGCTTAAATTCGAGGATTTAAGCTTATTTGTCTTTGGTGTTTCTATATAAACCTAAACAGTAATGATAAACTACTTAAGTATCTATACTCTATCGCATTTCCTGATACAGTAGACAGACCCAGTGTCGGAGGGGTTGGTGTCTCTGCCAGGGACACATACACCCCATGGATCTTGTATCTACGGTGTGACGGTGGTTCATTGACAACAACATGTTATCTTTGTTTACTGAATTTATCGTCTCACTAACAGTACGATTTCAGTTATCTGGAGGCGGTGTCCACTTGAAGCAGATATAGTGCTGCCTTCACTGTGTAAAGCGTGCTGTGAACAGCTGACATGGTGCCACACCCAGTCACATTATCCAGACACCGGGCCGACCATTCGTGCAACTAACCTTATATTTGCTTAAGTATAAGCAAGGGAGCTCTACCCCTGCCATTTTAACGACATTAGTGTGTCGCGGCCCAGGATCGAACCAGGGGCCTCTCATATTTGGAGCCGACGCTCTACTGTTAAACAAAAATCTAGTAAAATGTTTTGATTTCATTTTTACTTTTCTTGCTTTTCGTTTAATGTAAAGAATAATATTGCCAAAATAACAAATAATAATAATAATACAGACAAATAAATACCATGTAAAAATGACAAAATGGTTGAGACAAAGGATCCTAAACAAAGCTTCCGTTTCTTTTATTATCCAGCAATATAGTATAAGGTTGATTGTTTAGTTGCAATCTGGTATCAGGTTGCTCACAATGGGTGGCGTCATGGTGTCTGTGCCACCGACATTCCTGTTAACTATCGATCAACATTCACTTCTCAGTACTCGCTACATTATTACTGGCACTCACAACAGTTATGCGAATAATAAGTAATAATAACAACTATATCTGTCATACTGTTAGTTGTACACTGTGTTGGTATTTTGTTGTTATCCCGATGCCTTGTGTTAGAGGCTCGGCAGAGATATGGCAATATTCTATTATACTTAATAAACAAATATTTTCTAAAACGTGTTATATTTCACACCCTTTTTAATGTTTTCTTACTGAAACATTTCTTTGCATATTTTATCAGTTTGCAAATAAAGGTATGTATCTTGAGTGTCAAACTTCTTACAACAAAGGCCTTTGACATAGTGAAGTTTTTGTCAATTAAATGTATATTTATGTTAATTAACGAGTGTATTTACCAGGTGCCATTGTATGTCTTTTATACCGTGTTTAAGGAAATGTGTATCTTCTATCACCAACAAAATATTTGGGTTACATCATGGTTTCGATTAACGTAAAGGTTTTGTGAAATTTTACATTCTTATTTTTTGTCTGATGGAACTGAATTGGGATCAATAAAGGGCGTCGCCTCTTTGTGTGGGTGAAAACAGTTTGATATGGTTTGACACAATACATTGGCCATAGTTTGCGACGGCCTGCTATCATAGGTGGGGGAAGGGCCCCGGACAAAATATCAGCTGTTTAGGACTCTAACACCTAATACAAGTAAAGCTTTACACCGTATTCCCGATGAAATAATGATGGACGTGCTGATCTTTAAATAAAAATGCCTACAAGTAAAGGTTTATTGTAAATGTGTCAGTTAAAAAAATTGTTAAAACGTTACTGATGTATATATATATATATATATATATATATATATATAAATTAGGATATAAAATGTTTATGTTTTACTTTCAGAAACTAGTCACATAGACACATTTATGGTCATTATAGCAACGTCCAGCTGTTTGAGTTGAGAAACACCCGAGACAAATGCCTGGGTAGAACCACCGGGACACTGCGTGTTAGCTGCAAGACCTTCCCTCATTATGCCCTTCGTCCCGACGGGGAATCAAACAGACGCGGTGATATATGTATGAGTGCAGTCAGAACAATTCATGTTATAATAATATTATTTAGAATTAATGTATCATTCAGGAATGTGAATTATTTTAGTTACATGAAACGCCAGGTTGGTGCAATAACAATGACAGTATCGATCTAGTCTGGATTTCTTATTATACATTTTTCAGTCTATATAAAACAAACATGCCACGAGGAAGGTATCCTTTATTGTCATAGTAAATGCAGTGTTTGAAAGTTATTGTAAAATGGCGAACAGGTGTGGCCTTATTTCGCGAAATTATGCTGTTTTCTTTTTACAGTAATACGTCTATTGTTTAAACTATGAAAAGAAAGGATATATATATTGTTTACATAAAGAACATATACATGAACAAAGCGTCGTCGTGTGATAATAAGTTATGTTAAGATTTTAAAAAATAACATACATTTATAGAAAAATAGATTACACGTATATGCGAAATTTATAAGAACAATAAGCAGAACCAATGTACATGTAGGCAAAGGTCATATTACTTTTTTATATTTTTTTCCAAACAAACAAAAGACCATTAAATATTTAGATAACATTTGTGTCATGAAACATTTAAAACAGCAAAATTGCGAACTATTGGTTCAGTAAAGTATTTAATCAAAGTAAGTACAATACTAACTTGTCTCCCGAATGTCAGTACTTACCGAACACTGCCATCAAGGATAGTCCGAGTATAAACTTCATCGCACTGGTCTGAGGTCTGGTCTTAACAAAAGAGTATAATAAGGCAAACAATAGAGTAAAGCAACTATTCGTCCTTGCTAGCAATTTACTACTTCTTTTTAAAATAAAGATGTTAAATTTCTTCTTTAAAAGGAGATGCGACAGATTGGTTCGTTAATAATATCTCACGTTAGGGGGGAAACACCTGCTGTAGGTTCGATCACAGGTAGTTGTGGAATGGGGAGATTTCATCTATAGATCCCTGACACGGGAACCTGTCCGAATTTATAACCAATTGTCTCCTCAATTAATAAGTGGTCATTAATTACTGACACTGACTGGCCGTTTGGTGGTTTGGTCTACCTGACCCGTTATTGTCCCGCGCTGTCAGAATGTCACTTTGGTTGAAGACTTCCCGTAAAGCCTAATGCAGTGGTAGTTTATTGACAGGACTCCTCGGAGGGGGATGGGGGGGGGGGGGGGGGGCGGATTTATTTTCATGAGTCACATCAACATCACAGTGATTATTATTTTTGCAAATGTCCAAATAAAGTACATGTAGATGGAGGACGAACCGCACCACTCCGTCACCCAATATTATGTTGGGGAATAACATGTTTGCACGGAATATGACTCTTAAACATTTTGTTTTATATATTTTGACTTTTAAACGAAGTTTTATCCTCCTCGACATTCATTCCAGACTCTGCTTGGCAATAAAGCCATTTAGCAATGCTTGCTGTGCTTCCATTTGTAGGGCCCATGGTCTGCCTCCATCGGAAGAGAATGTCCACAATTTCAAACCCCAAACAGTTCCGGGAGTGATGAGAAGGCCTCCAAAGTTAACGACGGTCCGACATAACGACCGATATCAACAATGTCGTCCTTAACAGCTAAGTATCCTTTCCGGAAGATAACTGGATACAGTCTGTCATTTTTCAAACGATGCCAACCGACAAACACGTCAGCAACAACCAAAAACCCTGGGATGACAGACAGACAGACCATTTCCTTACAACTGTAGTTCCTGAGTTTATTGAAAAATTTAAATGAAACAAAAATGTGTACTTGCTTAGTTATGACGTGATCCATGTGATTTAGTGTTTTATTAAGAACCGATCTAAATTACCGCTTAAATGTCTGGCATAATAACCTTTGCAAAAACATATCTTAGAGACAGGTTTTGCTGTAATAGAGACAAAACAGCAAGGTTGAAATTAGCCAAAAACATACTGTTGTTCTTTTTGTGATTTTTGGCGATAAGACCTTTGTCATATACAAGTGCTAATAATGTATTTTTTGATAATGACATTTAAATATACAATAATGTGGTTTATTTTATCAAAACAAAAGAATGAAAGATTCTACAAAAGGTCTCGTTAAATATATGAAAATTATAAATATGGTGCATGTATTCATGTAATTAAAAAGTAAAAGAAAAAATAATAAGCAGTTTGCCATTCGAACAAATAACTGCAAAATTGCTGCAAAACAACCCGATCACCATTTCATAATTACAGAAAAAAGAATAATATGTGGTTATTTTGAGATGAGTATTATAGCAATGAGTGATTTTGTGAATGTTAAAACGAAATGGTATGCAGAATATTTTTCTTTGAGTCTTCTGATTCTTTAATTTATTTTTGCCTTTAATTACTTTGGGCTTCATGACAGACTATAACAATTTTAAAATAATTGCTAAAAATGGCTCGTAAGTCTTCAAATTATGCACTACACAACGGTGTTCCCAATAAATTGATCATTTTCCTCGATTAGCAAGCGACCCGCGCCCTTTCCTTTCGAAGGAAAATGATCTATATGACACGTGATTATCTTATTTGACACCAACATGGCGGGCCAACGGTGCATCGTGATATCTACACTGTCATAAGAAACGTAAATAACACTTAAACCCGGACCCAGTCAGTGTATTATTACAAACGGAATGACTTAGCTGGTTTTCGTCTTGCAAATATGTATATGCATAAGTTAAGAATGAAATATAAGCTTAAAGGCATCTCAAAAGCCTTATATAAGTGACCCCCCCCCCATTTATTGCCCCACCCAGCATGTGAGGGCATCTGTTTTCTGTTAAGCCAGGCTGCCACAGTCTGTAATGATGTGTCTGTCACACAGGTATTGTTCAAGATCCAAGTGTATGTATGCTATATCTGGGGGTTGAACATAGTCATTCACAGTTTGTAAAGGAAACAGTTGTGAATATACCAATTACGCAATCCAATATATATATATATATATATATATATATATATATATATATATATATATATATATATATATATATATATATATATATATATATATATATATATATATATATATATATATATATATAAATCTTTATTTGTTTTCTTTCTTACTTTGTTGGTTGATTTTGTTATTTCTTATACATTTTGTTATTCCTTTCATTCTTTTAGTTCTCATATATATTTAAAGTTATATTTTATTTATTTTATTTTGATTTGTAAAATGTAACGAAACGTTTCTAACAAAAGCAATTTAAAAAGTCATTCATTGTCAGAATAATGTCCTTCAGAGTCATTTTGAATACTAAAACTTGTATCTCTCATGTATTTTCAAAATTAAATATTTAGCTATGAAATAAATACATAATCTTGCAGTTACAAAATTGACACCTAGTAATTTAATGCAAAAAAGAATTTGTAAGGGATCATATAGTAAACAACCCACGTTATCACTAACAATAATGTTTGTGGCTTTGTGTAAAACTAGCCTACTGTCTCACATCCATACTAGCAGGTAATTATGTTTTGCATTAACCCATCAGAGGTATTACTGTGACAGATTAGTACTATGTTGGCTAAAGACTCCCTGCAGTGATGACCAGCAATTAGCAGGTCTGGTCATAGCATGTGGGGGCCTGACTCAGTGGGATACCACATTCCTTTCGAGATGCCTTTAAGGATACTCCTTACAAAAATGTCATCATCAATTTCTCCTTTTTGTGAGAGATATAGACTTTACAACATCCTAACTATGATAAAGTAATAAAAACATGAATAAATTCAACATTGCATCCATTTTGTTCATATTATACTCTTATCCCTGACGCAAGCATCGCCTTTTGAGATAAAACAAGACGACATAATACCAATTACGTGGACAGAAACAATATGTAACGAAGCTATGAACAATAATCCATACCATATTAGTAATGGAGTTGTGGTGTTGCCACGCAGCAATAAACAATGCATTTTTATCCACTTTGTATACTTTAATAGGACCCTGAAATTCTTTTTGATCTTTTTTCATGTCAACAATCTATGTGTGTATACATGTAGCGCGCGGTTTGTTTAAATGAATTAAACATCTCTTTTTTTAATAAATTACTTAAATAGTCTTTATATAACAGTTATTACAGAGAATCATTCAGTTATAGTTATATAACGGTAACTTTTATTTGGTGCCTAAAGACCACAGAGATCCGATATATTGCATGTCAGTCAATTAGATTACATTCAAGAATAACTCAGTAGATCAATCAGATTTTATTTAAAAATTAAAAAGTAATTGACTGACGAATGGGAAAGTTCCAACCCTGTTTTGAATGTATTCATTTAATCATTCATTCATTTATTTATTTATTTACTCACTAACTCACTAGTTCGTTCAATCTCTCGTTCAGTCGTTCGTTCGTTCGTTTTTACATAAGTTCATTCATTATTTAATATTATATATATATATATATATATATATATTTTTATTCATTTATTTATTTATTAATTAATTAATTTATTTATTTATTATTTGATTTATTGTTTTATAGATTAACTGATTTATTGATATATTGATTATTTTACTGTTCCATGAAGTCATTATCTATGTGTGACGTTTGTTTTATTTACGAAGTTCAATGTAAGTCATATGTTTTCTTTATGACACATATGTTTGTAAAGGTATTACTGCTACAAATCAGTGAACATTTTTATTAATCGTTTCTTGTCACTTAATTGAAATTCTTATATTATTCACTTTTCTGGTAGCTAGATTTTTTATATTTACTGTACAAATGTATAAAATGTTCTCATTTGCATTATAGACTATTTTCATGTGATGCACTGTTAAAGGCAGCCATCTTTGAAGGCAGAAGCTAATACAGGCCGAAATCTGAAAATATGTGCTGTATTAAACTTACCACAGTGTTTTTATTTTTCAATCCTTTTACTGAATTTTATCAGCTTTTATGAAGTATTTTTAATTACCAAAACTATATTTTAATAGTTGAAAAGGTAAAGAAAATACAACCAAGATACACTGTTCATTTTGTTTACGGATGAGCCAATAATTTTATTTATTTATGTGTATTAATTCTTTGTGCATTGATCAATTTTAAAAATATTGCATTCTAAAAATATGAATTTCAAGAGCTTTCCAATAGTGGACCACAAATGAAGAAATTATAATGAAAATAAAATTTACGCTTCTTTACAATTCAACTGAAAATCCCTTGAAGTTGCCATCAAAGACGATTCACAAGATAAGAGATCTTCACTGATGTGGAAACTATTTGTTTTGTTCATTTTCATCAAAACTATTTTGCCAGAATATAATACAATTTTAATTTTATTCCGCGAAAGAATATAAACAAACGTGTGTGCATGTCCGAAGCGGCCTCAACAGTTGGAAAGTTGTCTAAACTTATCACGTGAATTTGTAACAAAGTGGAGATAAAAACAGCATGTTTTACCTTATTTACCAGGTGGAGTAACGTCCCTTTAGTTCCGCAAACTTCGAAATTTGACAAAATGATTCAGTTATTTCCCTTGGGAATGTGTATTTATTAATAAATTAGTAATTGTACTACTATATAAAATTAGTTTGTTTTGTTTTTTTTTGGTCATTTTATGACAATGCTCAAGCGATTGTGCTTATTTTAAACAAATAAAAACCGAATTATTTGCATGTGACTGTTGCTATGTGAAGCCACTAGGTGTTTAAATCCTGCGGTGTCTACAGTAACCAAATACATACTCAAAAGTGAGGTAACACATTCCGGATTTAATATTTAGCTTTAAATTCTCATATTAGCGTCCATAGGTGAGAAATATTATGGAAAAGTGATATGTGGAAAAAGGGTGTCTAACTCTTCATGAACTTAAAGAAGTCTATGTTAAGAGTGATGTCCCGTGTGACACTTTGTCTTAGTCTTTTCTTTTCATCGTTGTTGTATTCTGTTTAAAAACCCTGTCGACTTAAACGTCACAGTGTAAACGGTAGACAAAAATTGCAAAATAACGAGAGTATGGGGCAGAAGTCTGGCGGCAGGAACAGTGCATTTGACCACTACTTGTATTTACAGTTAATTCAAATAAATTCATAAGCGAATGTTAACAAAAGGTTATCTTAAAATCTGTATGTCAAATTGTGACAAACGATATGAATAATAACAGTACAGAAGCATGCAAGTAAAAGGTCGTTAGAGCAGTGGAAAGGAGATGCCGGGTAGCAGTAAACAAGAGATGCCGGGTATCAGTGGACAAGAGATGCCGGGTAGCAGCGGACAAGAGATGCCGGGTAGCAGTGGACAAGAGATGCCGGGTAGCAGCGGACAAGAGATGCCGGGTAGCAATGGACAAGAGAGGCCGGGTAGCAGTAGACAAGAGATGCCGGGTAGCAGTGGACAAGAGATGCCGGGTAGCATTGGACAAGAGAGGCCGGGTAGCAGTGGACAAGAGATGCCGGGTAGCAGTGGACAAGAGATGCCGGGTAGCAGTGGACAAGAGAGGCCGGGTAGCAGTGGACAAGAGAGGCCGGGTAGCAGTGGACAAGAGATGCCGGGTAGGGGACAAGAGATGCCGGGTAGCAGTGGACAAGAGATGCCGGGTACGAGGCTTACAACCACCAAGATTATCTTTCATATTCTTCTACATTTTCTTTGTTTTTTCTTCCTCTCTTTACTGGCTATCATATTTACAGCTCATACTCCTATCGAAAGAAAGGGTTAAAGTATTAAATTTCAACCACAGACATTTGAAAGTGTTTAAGGTGTAGGTTTACGGAAGGTAAAAAATGTAATTATAATGTATAGAAAGCTGTTTATCCAGAGATAAACTAATCATGTATTGAACAGTGTTTACTATAATGAAAGTTGTATTGCTTAACCTTTTATGACCCAGTTTCGTCGCGTCATACACTAGTCATAAACTGAATGCATCCGTATCATATCTGCACATTTCTAATTGTTTTCCTTTTAAATATAAAGTTCTACATACGCCTACCATCTGGACAGAACACACACTCAACTACAATAATACTCATAATTGTCATTATAGCTGGAGAGAAGGCCTACAATTTGTGTGCTTGTTTTTTAATAAAATGCAGAAAATGTCCATCAAGGAAGATGACTTGGCATTCAGAATGATTGGCTGCAAGAGTCCTATGATGTTCGTTATAACAACCGGGTGACCACGATGAACCGCCATTAAAGTAGAGAAGTGGTCTGTCAGAGGGGTGCTTGAACAGGTCCTCACACAGATGGGCTTTTATAATTAAGAACGGGGCCTTGTTTGATTTATTGTTATTATCGTATCATGAATCCTCGTTTGTTTGATTTAGTCAAGTTATTTTTGATACAGCTCTGACAGCTAGTGTGAGCTTGTCTGATTCAGTGTTAGAGAACTATTCGCAGAAAAAGGGGCGCTCATATCGCTGACTTGAAACTCCGCAGCCCCTCACCGCGTGGGTTTGTATCCAGGTCGGGGTGAGAACTTTCATGTGGAGAGGTTTTCCAGCTAACCTGCGGTGCGGCGGTGGTTCTACCAAGGCATAAGCCACCGATAAGTATCTGGACGTCGTCAATATGACCATAATTGTGTCGGTGCGATGTAACAAAAATAAAACAACAACATATTCACAGAAGCTAGGACTAAGTCACCAGGATGCTTAATAAATAGCAAATTTTAATTTTCTCTATAAAATCTCACTGTAACAGCTTGGTTTCTGGTGACAAGTATAACATCATCATCATCAACAACAACAACTTTATCATTAAAACACCATCGTCGTCGCCTTTGACATCATCATCTTCAGCGACAGCAGCAGCTTTATCATCATCAACAGCATAGTCAGTAACCTCGCCTCCTGCTCTTCCTCGTCATGATCATAAACAAAGATCTTTCATCGCAAAAAAAAATCGTCATTGATAAGAAGAGCGACAGCACAATGAACAACTGGACCCCAACATATCTGTCATAACGATCATCTTTATCCGCCGCCCTAATAACGTTATTTACATATTTAATATTATTTTAATGATTTTGTTCATTTACCTAGTTATAAAATATTTGATATATTTATAGATACAAATATACATCAATAACCTTGGTATGAAGCGATGTGTGCGACTTCTTTATAGTTGGTTCCTGCAAAGTATTCATCTTCAGTCGCCTCTTAATATATAATCCCAATTCCTTACGGAACGATAAAATTACTATATGTTGAAACACTTTACTTTATCAGTTGTTACTGTTAATACAGGGGCTTAATGTTTGGAGGGTAATTTCTATCTGCCCCTGAACTTTGAACAAACTTCATTTCCTAAGGTTTAATATTCTAGATGTACAAAAGCAGATATCATGGGTATATAATTTATTCTTCATAAACCATTTTATAACTGGGCGCCCGTGGCGTAGTGGTTGTGTCGCCAATTTGTAACTCCTGACTGCTTAGCCTCCCACCGCGTGAGTTCGAGTCCCGTTCGGGGCGAAGGATTAAATGTGAGAAGGTCTTTTAGCTGACTTGCTGTGCGCCGGTGGTTCTACCAAGACATTTGTCTGGGGTTTTCCTCCACAAAATGGCTAGACGTCGCTATAATGATCATAATTGGTCGCTGTGATGTATTTAAAAAAATGTTTTTATAATACTCTCTCTTCCACATTTTGAGTAAACTCAATTGTTAGCACAGCTATCATTATTGGACAGTTCCTCCCATTTCTAGTACTAATATGTAAATGCAATCCTGGTATTGGATAAAAATATCGAACATTGTGGATTTCTACCCGACATTGCCTCACAACAATGCCTCACAGACTATTTACTATGCATGACTTTGTCCCAGCAATGCGCTACATCAAAGACAACATGGCCCCCCTTTACTGCAATTAAACCCCCATTAAACACGGATCATTATTAATTGAATCGAACGGTCATCGTGAAATTGAAGACTGCATTGAAACCCCTTTACTGCTTAGACTAACTGGAAAACATAATTTTGGTTATTTGTTAACAACTACATACAATGATAACATAATATAGTAGTTGGGACTATGCTGTCAAATGAACGTATTCTTACCACCCAGCATAAAGTGGGACATGGACTGATCTGGATCTACACTATTTACCTCAACGTGGTCAAGTCACGATAGTAAGGTAGGAAATAGTATGGTTGTAATTTTGTTGTTGGCTTGTGAGAAATACACGAACGCGATATTTCAGACGGAAATTAGATTTATTGCACGCCAGGGGCCGTTAATGTTTAATATAATTATAATGGCATGATCACGTGATGGTGAGCAGTGAAATTCAAATTATTCGAATAATCTCGAAAACATTGTAAAGATAGTGACAGTGATTTACACACGTTGTAATAATAATTAGCCAGAGATGCATGTACATTGTACATGTATAAAATTTAAACAAAACAGCTCAAAGTCAACAAATGTTCATATCAGCAACAGTGTTTAATATTTATTAAAGTAGTAACAATGCACTTTCCAATCGCCTTTTTTACTACTGACCAATCAATGAAAATAAAACATCAAACAAATAAGTACCAATTTTACCAGTCGACACACGTCACCTCTCAAAATAAAACATTCTAAATGTGTTTTGATTTTTGAAACATTATAATTGTGATAAAAGAAAAGAAAGCAGACGTAAGCTGACCGAATGTGGTGAGCATACTGACCATGAACAAAGACGGGCTGAATAATCAGTCAGAAATATTCACTGTCATTGTTGTTCATCTACACTAGAACCTTCTGTACAGATAAGCACTTAAAATAGCCGGTACATTTAACAATAAATAGTGCGATAGATAAGTAAATGATTTTATCCTGAGATACAAAGATTGGATCTACGTTCATGGTGTGAATGCCCCTTAAATGGTAAATTAAGAAAGTAAAACATTACCCTCTATCTTTTTCTCTTTGTCTCTGTCTCTGTCTGTCTCTTCTGCCTGTCTCTCTCTGTGTCTCTTTCTCTGTCTGTCTGTCTTTGTCTGTCTGTCTGCCTCTCTCTGTCTCCCTCTCTGTCTCGCTCTCTCTCTCTCTCTCCATCTCTGTCTCTCTCTCTCCCTCTGTCTCGCTCTCTCTCTCTCTCCATCTCTGTCTCTCTGTCTGTCTCTGTCTCTCTCTCTCTCTCTCTCTCTCTCTCACTCTGTCTGTCTGTCTGTCTGTCTGTCTGTCTGTCTCTCTCTCTCTCTCTGTCTCTCTCTGTGTCTCTCTCTGTCTCTGTCTGTCTGTCTCTCTCTGTCTCTCTCTCTCTGTCTGTCTGTCTGTCTGTCTGTCTCTCTCTCTGTGTCTCTCTCTCTCTTTCCCTCTCTCTTTCTCTCTCTCTCTTTGTCTGTCTGTCTGTCTCTCTCTGTCTCTCTCTCTCTCTCTCTCTCTCTGTCTCTGTCTCTCTTTTTCTGTCTCTCTCTCTCTGTCTCTCTCTCTGTCTGTCTCTCTCTCTCTGTCTGTCTCTGTCTGTCTCTGTCTGTCTCTGTCTGTCTCTGTCTCTCTCTCTCTCTCTCTCTCTCTCTCTCCCTCTCTCTCTCTCTCTCTCTCTCTCTCTCTCTCTATTATATATATATATATATATATATATATATATATATATATATATATATATATATATATGTATATAAATACATGTATTGTTATGTTTAAGTACGTGTTATGTATTTTCTTTGCTTGTAGGTGTATTTTTCTCATTATTGTGTATGTTAGTAGTGCTTATTGTGGCTTTAGTGTTTTTGATGTTGTGTTGAATTTATTTCGCTCAACTTTCTCGGGTTGCTATGAGAACTGATGCTTTATGGTGGTACAGGTATAATGGATCAAGTTACTTCCTCGTCTCAGTATATCAGCGCTGATTTAACCTTCGTCTTTTTACAATAATTAATTTATAAAACTCTGTCGACATCTATTCAGTGTCTGTATTTGATGTTGCTGATGCTTGCGTTGTATGTATCATTCCAGATGATTTCTAACAATTACATATTTTATTAAAGTTACTATGTGATAAGTTGTTGAATAAAAAAAAACAGGAAATAAAGGTAAATAGGTAATTCAAGAGAATACAAAGTTTACTGTTCACTAACAAGTATATGTTGAGGCACTTAATTATGTAAACCAATGCAATTAAATTTAAAATATTCGTTGTATTTTTACGTTGTGATAGGTCGAAGTCCTTTATTTAGATAAACCATGTAGTATTTCTGTTGTTTTTGTTGTTGTTGTTTTAAATACAGCGCACCGACATAATTATGATCATAGTGGCAACTTCCAGTTTATATTGGTGTCTGGATACAGCCACCGGCGACCCACAGGAAGGACAAGGTTCCCAGCGGTATTCGAACCTATGCGGTGAGGGGTCGAGGAGTTACGAAAATCATCGACCTTACCCACGCGGCACTTTGCTGTATGATATATGATATAAAAGTGGCAAAAAAACAAAATTGTGCATGCATACTTGTACAATTATTGAAAGACTTTTGTATATGAGTAATCTAGACCATCTTATGCATATATGTGGTTTACCGTCCACGCAAAATATACACATTATTCATTCATTGTTCAAATTTTCTTTAAAGATTATTAGGGCTAGACGATGTCAGTCTAAACCTGGTGTTTGTCCTTTTTTTCGTTACATGCAGTGACAGAGACAGCTTAGTATAAATAGACCTTTACGCCAGCAAATTAAAGTCTTAAAATATATATTATTTGTGAAACCAAAACATCATTCGATAGACATTTTTTTCCTATTTAACTTAATTTTACAATGCTTAAAACTACATTGACACAATAATTTAGTTATTAATATTAGAGTATATGAATTGACAGGAACTAAATAAAACATGTGATTTGAATACTTATTTTATGCGTGTTACACATTATATTTAATCGATAATAATCAGACAAAATGACATAAACGTCACGTGACTAGTCACCACGTGACCTCTGTCACATCGCGTTGTGAGCTGTTGTATTAATTAGACTAACGATCGATAGCGTGCACTCATTATCGACTCTACTCGGAATTACTCGGCATTGTTCGATGACAGATGGTTACCGTGGAAACGGATTTAGAAAAAACAGTCCAAGGAGCTAATCAGTAGGTCAAACAAAAATAAGTACTGGAGAAGTAAGTGAGAAAGACAGACAACATGTGCGATTTGTCTTAATAAGGTTCAAGTGTTTTGAGTGAAAACTGTTTCATTGGGGTTTATGACTTTGTGCTTAAGGGCATGTGTTTCATAATAAGTGATGTACCAGTGAATTTGTTGTTTGTAGTTTGTGATTTGTATCATATAGCGTGTATAGCATATAACAAGTTCTAGTGTGGTGTATAACTTGTGGGATAATAAATGTTGATACTGACTTTTTATAAGTCATTTGTGCCTCTTGTTAAAAAAAAGATAAGCAACGCGCATCTAGTAACATGCTTAAGTAAAACCTGAAATTGAATAGTGAATGTGATAGAGACGCACTGGTATTTTCTTCAAATTTAGCATGTATTAAAACGTTTTATAAAAATACTTCCACGTATGCATTTTTAATAAAAGAGTGGAATAGTAGAAAATATAGTTTTGATAGTAAAGATAGCTGTGCTGTGTGATTAACCTTCATTGATCACAATTTCTATTTCTTGTTAATTTTAGAAAAAAAAAAGGAAACATTACTTGTAGATAGGAACTGTTGTTGCTAAAACGTGAAGAGGGAAGCTAGTGAATTTCGAGATACAACACACGGGTGTAACAGATTCTTTATACACATTGTTGGAAGTTATATAAACAAGGACAGAAATACATTTTGGTCAAAATAATTTCCTGTTATAATGAAGGCTGTATTTTTAATAAGCGTTACCTTTCTTGGCAGTGGTTGTGCAAGGTAAATGGAAATGTGTTTGAAGTTAAAAAGAAACTAATTAAACGGAACTTTGTTGGCAAAATATTTAACGTTTAACTGTTATTGGAAGGAACTTTTTTATAATATTTATAGTATTTATCTTAGCAGCAAATGGATTGGACCATCTTCATACATAAGGAAACTTGGACACATTGCTACCGAACAGGATCGTCACTACTATCGGATATTTGATTGACTTTGATGTGACTCTGCAGTGTTTTCGTGACGTGATAAGGATCCTTGATTATAGTTGTATAACTGCAGGCGCTCACAAGAGGGAAATACGCGTCAAAATTAATTGATGGTCTAACAGATCCGCATACAGCAGACTGGGAAACGGTACAGATCCGCATACAGTAGACTGGGATACGGTACAGATCCGCATACAGCAGACTGGGATACGGTACAGATCCGCATACAGCAGACTGGGATACGGTGCAGATCCGCATACAGCAGACTGGGATACGGTACAGATCCGCATACAGCAGACTGGGATACGGTACAGATCCGCATACAGCAGACTGGGATACGGTACAGATCCGCATACAGCAGACTGGGATACGGTACAGATCCGCATACAGCAGACTGGGATACGGTGCAGATCCGCATACAGCAGACTGGGATACGGTACAGATCCGCATACAGCAGACTGGGGTACGGTACAGATCCGCATACAGCAGACTGGGATACGGTGCAGATCCGCATACAGCAGACTGGGATACGGTGCAGATCCGCATACAGCAGACTGGGATACGGTACAGATCCGCATACAGCAGACTGGGGTACGCTGTCACTGGTCTACGAAATAAATTTTGCGCATGTTTGGATGTTGTGTCTGTAAACAACGTGCATTTAAGTGGTTTTTCCAGGGCGCTTGACAGTTATTCGAAACACATCAGGAATAAAACAGAATTAGTAAAAATGAAAGTTGTCCGAATGAAAGGACGTAAAAGTTAACATTTTATATTTCAGAACCATATGCTTGTAAATTGTATTCATCCAACACCCCAGGAAGTCTTTAGCTGACATAAGACAGTTTTGGTGGAAAAAAGAGGCAAATTATTGGAAGTTAGAACTTATAAGACATGTTCAGCATTCTGAAGAAATTGAAATAGTGTAGTGCTTGTATAATAGGAGTACAACTGACAGCCGCGTTAACAAGAGTAATCGGTTATGTGTCATCCTTCTACTAGTTCGAAGAGATTTTGTTCCGGAGACTGGTAGAAAGTGATAGTAGCATCTTTAGTGGCGCCGTCATCATCTGTTGCACGTATACCATCTACAACAAGGTTTTATCATTTTCTGTGAGACAGGGGTTAAACAAAAAACGACAACAACTGAAATAGTAGAAATAGTTAGGTATAACTGCAGCCTTCCCGATAGTGGTGTCATCCGTGACAACATCACACCGGCAACGACAACAACGACGACATCAGTACCAGCTCACCCATGATCTAAAGGTCACTATATCAGATTAATCCAGAGTTCACACCATGGACGGAACAACGGAACCTGGTATGTTCATGCATATTTTATTACAATCTGTTTCTGGTATATGTCTTTGTAGATAAACACCAGTGTATGTAGGATGTCAGTGTGTAGATAAACACCAGTGCATGTAGGATGTCGGTTTGTAGATAAACACCAGTGTATGTAGGATGTCAGTGTGTAGATAAACACCAGTGTATGTAGGATGTCAGTGTGTAGATAAACACCAGTGCATGTAGGATGTCAGTGTGTAGATAAACACCAGTGCATGTAGGATGTCAGTTTGTAGATAAACACCAGTGCATGTAGGATGTCAGTGTGTAGATAAACACCAGTGCATGTAGGATGTCAGTTTGTAGATAAACACCAGTGCATGTAGGATGTCAGTGTGTAGATAAACACCAGTGCATGTAGGATGTCAGTTTGTAAATAAACACCAGTGCATGTAGGATATCAGTTTTTAGATAAACATTCTTTTTTGTATAATTTCCCTCTCTGACTATTTCGAACTTCCTGTTTATCCAGCCCTATTCCACTGCTCTAATGTGTCAATTAGCATACTCGGCCCTAATCCGGACCTAAACTCTCTGTAAACACTCTACAGCCTTGTCAGGGATATAATTAATACTTAATACACACTAATTCACGACAACACTTAAGGAAGAGATTTAATCCTATTACACACGCGGGCAATCGGTTCAGTGAGCCTGCATCGATAGGGGTCTGTCCCTGCATCCGATATTCGTTGCATCGCAAAGCGACTCAGCTGCAAATAGTGTAAGTCCTGACCAGGAATGGATCCAGAGGAAGGGGGGTGCATCCCCGCCCCCCTCCCCCGCGGGCCCCACCAACCAGGCAAAAGAGTAGAGTTGTGAAAACATGTTAGCTTAAGAAATACTAAGCCTTTAAAGTAAATTGTGTCTGTTGACTGCTAAGGTCGAAGCTGGTTCATACCCCACACACACACACACATACACACCACCCACCCCCACCAATCCCCCACCAAACCTCCAACACACACCCCAACACACACCCCAACACACATTCAAAACATCTTGATCCTTCTGGATCCGCCCTGGTCGCCACCAGACATCTACCAGCAGGATCTGGATAGTTTGTATCTACACTATTTGCTTTTGCCTGATTAATTCGCTCTTAGCGGATCAGGAGTGAATAACTTGACACTTGTTCTCGAGTTCTTCAGATGAAAATGAAGACTGGTGCATTCATTTGACAAACATCAGTGTATAAACACGTTTAAAATTTAGGGATTGGAGGGAAGTAACTGAAATAATAGGGTAATTAACGAAATATCTCAGATTTTCAATTATAAATAATTTGTATAGATACATATCAAAGACCTGTCTTTACATAACTCTTTTTAGTACACATGATAGAATATGAAGAACATTATAATTAATAAACGCCTCATTCTTTTATCGGGATGTTATATCGCTAATAAAAGAAATGGTTCTATATTTATCTACGACACACATATTCATTGCAATGTATATTTTGACAGGCGTGATGATATAGTAATTGATAACATGACCCGCACATTAGCTGCCTAAAGAACAGCGGCTAGTTGTCAAAGTAGCATAGCTGTCAATCACAATTAGGGGAACATGTCAATCATAATTGGCCTGCTACGATGTTAGAGGATATTGATATCATGTGAAAAATACACGTATGTGTAGACTTTCTGAGAGAAAAAGAAGCTAGCTGGTGATAAACAGAGAAAGAGAGATGGACAGTAAGGTGTGCAGTGAGAAGAACGCTATTACAAAGTTAGTCAGACAAACGAGCCCGCACAGAGACGTGTTGTCAAACTAACACGACAGGAGAGATAGTTTAATTCGTTGTACAAGTATTACTTTGACTTCTATTTTGAATTAATTTTAATATATGTTTTATATACATTATTTTTCCAACCCGCTTTCGTATTTCATAGTATCCTGGTCATCTTCTTCTTCTTCTCCACCTTCTTTTCCTCATCTTCTTCTCCGTCTTCTTCTTTCCCATCTTTTTCCTTTTCTCAGCCTTCTTCTTTTACCATGTCTTCTTCATTTTCTCCATCTTCTTTTTCTCCGTCTTCTTTTTTTCTCCGAATTCTTCTTCTCATCCTTCTATTGTCCGTTTATCTTTTTCTTTCCTTCTTAATTGTCTCCTTCTTCTACATTTCTTATGCTACCGCGCCTTCAACTTCTTGTTCTTCGTTCATCTCTTCTACCACTTCTGTCTTTCTTTATCATTTTACTCATCAGTCTTATTGAGTACGAAGAGGAGTTGTTTTTGAAGATGTTGTTGTTCATGTTATTATTATTTTTGTTGTTGTTGTTGATGATGATGTTGTTGTTGTTGATGATGATGATGATGATGATGATGATGATGATGATGATGATGATGATGATGATGATCAAGAAACAACTTCCTATCGAAACAGGGTAACATAAAACACCTCGCAGCTGTCCATTAATTGCCATGTATCAAGTCCAATATATGCATAACAACTGTGCATGGAAGAATTGGAGAATATAAATTGGGTTACTTCTTTTGATACAATACAAAACACAGAGTTGACAATTGGAGATCCATTATTCATCCCAACTTTCTTGGGGCGTGTCTCGCGACATACTGCTAACAATACAACCTCGATAGTGTCTGATATTTAGCTTAGCCCACCGCTTTTGCGGCTCGCGACTAATTTACATATTTGAAACTAAAACCGTTTTTGTAAAACGTTGTTTGTATCACAATTAAGGGGCGTGGCATGTGCTAATCATATGCAATTTAATTTTCAAGAGAGTTAATACAGAGTGTTGTAAAAAGGGCATTCTTTCAACATCTGCTTGCTGGATTTAAAATATAGAATTGTCTAATCGATTTGAAATTTTATTATTAAGTGTGATTTTCGTCATACAGCTTAATAACTACATAATAAGTGACAGAACTATTAACATTTTAGTACAATTTATGTTATATCTTAGCACTAAATGACCTTGCTTAGGTTGATCTTGTAGATCTAGATCAGTCAGCTCCTGCGGAGAGCTCTCTAATCAAGACCTGATCCCCTTGTTGCTAAGACTCTAGCAATATGTCAGATAAGTCAGCTCCTGCGGAGAGCTCTCTAATCAAGATCTGATCCCCTTGTTGCTAAGACTCTAGCAATATGTCAGATCAGTAAACTCATGCTGAGAGCTCTCTAATCAAGATCCGATCCCCTTTTTGCTAAGGCTCTAGCAATATGTCAGATAAGTCAGCTCCTGCGGAGAGCTCTCTAATCAAGACCTGATCCCCTTGTTGCTAAGACTCTAGCAATATGTCAGATAAGTCAGCTCCTGCGGAGGGCTCTCTAATCAAGATCTGATCCCCTTGTTGCTAAGACTCTAGCAATATGTCAGATCAGTAAACTCATGCTGAGAGCTCTCTAATCAAGATCTGACCCCCTTGTTGCTAAGACTCTAGCAATATGTCAGATCAGTAAACTCATGCTGAGAGCTCTCTAATCAAGATCCGATCCCCTTGTTGCTAAGACTCTAGCAATATGTCAGATCGGTCAACTCCTGCGGAGAGCTCTCTAATCAAGATCTGCCCCCCTTGTTGCTAAGACTCTAGCAATATGTCAGATCAGTAAACTCATGCTGAGAGCTCTCTAATCAAGATCCGATCCCCTTTTTGCTAAGGCTCTAGCAATATGTCAGATAAGTCAGCTCCTGCGGAGAGCTCTCTAATCAAGATCTGATCCCCTTGTTGCTATGACTCTAGCAATATGTCAGATCAGTCAGCTCCTGCGGAGAGCTCTCTAATCAAGATCTGATCCCCTTGCTGCTGAGACTCTAGCAATATGTCAGATCGGTCAACTCCTGCTGAGAGCTCTCTAATCAAGATCTGATCCCCTTGTTGCTATGACTCTAGCAATATGTCAGATCGGTCAACTCCTGCTGAAAGCTTTCTAATCAAGATCTGATCCCCTTGTTGCTATGACTCTAGCAATATGTCAGATCGGTCAACTCCTGCTGAGAGCTCTCTTATCAAGATCTGATCCACTTGCTGCTGAGATTCTAGCAATATGTCAGATCGGTTAGCTCCTGCGGAGAACTCTCTAATCAATATCTGACCCCCTTGCTGCTGAGACTCTAGCAATATGTCAGATCAGTCAACTCCTGCTGAGAGCTCTCTAATCAAGATCTGACCCCCTTGTTGCTAAGACTCTAGCAATATGTCAGATCAGTCAACTTCTGCGGAGACCTCTCTAATCAAGATCTGATCCCCTTGTTGCTATGACTCTAGCAATATGTCAGTTCAGTCAACTCCTGCTGAGAGCTCTCTAATCAAGATCTGATCCCCTTGTTGCTATGACTCTAGCAATATGTCAGATCAGTCAACTTCTGCGGAGACCTCTCTAATCAAGATCTGATCCCCTTGTTGCTAAGACTCTAGCAATATGTCAGTTCAGTCAACTCCTGCTGAGAGCTCTCTAATCAAGATCCGATCCCCTTGTTGCTATGACTCTAGCAATATGTCAGATCAGTCAGCTCATGCTGAGAGCTCTCTAATCAAGATCTGATCCCCTTGTTGCTAAGACTCTACCAATATGTCAGATCAGTCAACTCATGCGGAGAGCTCTCTAATCAAGATCTGATCCCCTTGCTGCTAAGACTCTAGCAATATATCAGATCAGTCAACTCATGCTGAGAGCTCTCTAATCAAGATCCGATCCCCTTGTTGCTATGACTCTAGCAAAATGTTCTGTTATTTTTGCATGTAGATTCTTAGAAAATATCTAGAATTAGTTTTTACTTTTTAACAACTATAGCATGATAAACATTACTTATTATAACAAATGAATCACACTTATTTCATTGGCTTTACATTATATCGAAATAGAACGCTTAAGACATGCAAACATCGGAGAATCGATGGTTGTCAAGTATATGTATTAATTTGTACTTTACACAACAACACACAAAGAAACTAATTACTTTTTCTTAAATTTGCATGTTGTTGTTTTGATAGATTCAGCAATTTGCAGACTGGTTGTCGCTGTTATCCTTTTTCCACGCGGTCATTGTTTTAATGCATTGTAAAACGACAGCAACACCCTTTTAAACACTAAACCTTCTAACTTTATTACTGGTGTAAATCGAGATGTCAACAGAGAAAATATAGCTTTTACGGAAATCCCCATATGAGTTATAAAAACAATTAGTTTCACTTTTTATCCAAAGTTATTTGTGATAGCCTCGAGAATAATGATTTTTGTCTGAGGTGTTAAAACACAATGTAAAACTATCAACAATCCGGGGAGAAATAAACGGTCGTGTTACAGCCCTGTCCATTTGAGCATTTTAAGGATGAAAGGGATACGATGTTATTTGTGGAATAAAATATTGATATATGGTCTATTGAAAGACAATGGTAGGGAAAGCTTTATTACGGAGAGACAAACGGAGACTTGTCGCGCTAAATCTACATTGTATGACAAAATGGAAAAAAAAATGAAAAAAGTGGAAATTTTGACTAGACTTTTTTAATTTCTATTATTTTTGGATGATTTTAATCGAGAAGTTTAATCATCTTCCTCATCATCGTCGTCGTCGTCGTCGTTGTCGTCATCATCATCATCACTGTCATTATTAGACACAACAGTTGCCGCATCAACATCATTATTATTATCATCGAAGCCGTGGTCGTCGTCATTTGAATTGCCATAATTAGCTTAATTTTTTAATCGCATCCCTGGAATACAACAAACGAGTAGAAAAATATGACGAGAGGGGTGTCCAAACTATTGGGAGTAGAATTGTACGGATACAAATACAGTGCCAAGAGATATGGAATGATTCAAGACTTTTTCTATGAACATTTAATATTAAGCAATTATAAGTTAGTGTTGTTCTACGGTTCCTTATGGAACAATTTACAGCAGTGCGGTCACCATCATCATCACTTGACGACATCTATCCTGCACATCTTGTTAGGAGGACATTATGATAACATCTGTAACTTATTTCCATTATTACGTCATCGAGCCCTACCATATAAATAGGTGCACCTAGGACCTCCCCCGAGGACTCGCACGCGATAATTAATCCAGGAAGCGAATCCAATAAGCAAACAAGTCATAAGTTATCCACCCCACCTTCCACCCAGGTCCCCTTCTCCCCCACTTACTACCCCAGCACTCAGTCGAAACCAATTGTCGTAATTGCGACAAGGACTTGATGACAATGAGTGTCAGGCATCTGGTTTTGACATTCAAGTCCACTGGAGCGCCATGAGGCCTCTCAGACTCCGATAATTGAGTCCTCAATCGCCCCCGACTGCCTCTGCTCTCTCCCGCCATGTGGCTCACCCAGGGGAGCCAGAAGACCGAAGAACATGATTTACAAGTACATGTACATGCACCATAGAAATATTGTTTTAATTTTAATCTTGGTTGCTTTAGCAAAATAAAATCTCGTCAACAACTGTATGGAAGGTACAAGACATATTGCTAAAGGCAGAAAGTACATAGCCTGGGCTGGAGATTATAGTACAGCCGCAAGCATCCGATTTCTCAAAATTTGGCCCCAATTTAACATGTGACTTATCCGGTGCTTGAAAACAATCTCTGACTTAATTAAGTCCATCGTTTATAACCTCGGACCTTGATTAGACATCTTTAGCCAGAAGCATGCTGATCTACATGTACACTTTTTGCCTAATGTCAATTCGTGCAAAACTTCCTAAAGACGAAGCTTGATTCTCAACATCGTACCCGATATACCCTCTGTATGTGTGGGGCGGGGGGGGGGGGGGGGAGGTCGTGAAGAACCCAACAATTGTTAGTTTTCTCATTGATGTAAATGAGTCAAAAGGTTACCATGGTAACAGAGCAGAGCAGTCAGCGGCCATCTGCGACATTTGAGTAGTCTGAGTAATGTATTCCTACGCAGGAAGAGGGATGCTGGCTTTGGCGCCCGTTTAGTCAAAGGAATAAAATCATAATGGTTAGTTCCTTATTGCAGGATAAATTGTATGCGTATTTTTGGCGGCAACATCTAAACTATACAGTATTGTTTAAGCAAATAGCTTTAGTTATATTCTCGTCAGTCCATATGCACATGTTCCTGCTCGTGTGACCTTCAGGAGCAAAATTACAATTACAGTCATCGCCACTGCCACAGCCATTATCGATATAACACCCACTAACACCACCACCACAATGTCCATCACCACACACATGATCACCTAAAACCACCCTACATTCACTACCTTCACCTCCACCAACACTACTACTACCACCGCCGACACCATACATCATTACTACCACACTACCACCCATCACTATCACCACCCACCCCCTTTCCCATCCCCACAACCACCAATACCACCCCCGCACAACCAATACCACCTACAGCATACCTTCATATAAACACCAATACATTACTGAAGATAGCGCTACTGACGTTTTTGTTTGACTATTACGTGTCCCCATGAATATACAATGACCATAACTTTTGCCACCATGTGAACCCCACAAGGTCACGTGTCGATAGCTACAGATGACCCCTGTGGTGATGGACGGGCTAGCGACACTTATACATGTACACGTGCTTAACATACACGCGTATACGCCTTTGAACTTGTTTGTATTTACATCTGTGACACTTACAATACCGGTTGTATTTTCCTCCATATTTACCATTTGATTACAGGTGTAAGGTATTTATTCTGAAATAGTGTGGGAAACAGAACCTAACAGCGACAGTGAATCGTGACCCTCATATGTCGTTATCGTAAGGTTTGAATCCCAATCAGGCCAGGATTGCCATGTTGTTCAGCCTAAGGGTCTTAACCGATAATCACCTACCTAATATCAGTTTACCTAGATAGTGAATACATATAAATTATATGAACAATTAATACAGTATAATATATGAAATCAAATTCATGTAAATATTTGGACCTATTTCTACACACCAAGCTTATTTTTACATTTAAATAAAATCTGTTTTATATAAGTCCTGCCACAAATCAATCCCTGCACGTCTAGAGCAAACCGTTATGCGTCAGTTTTATGAGTCTTATTATCTCCATTACAATCATCAACAGGCATATTTACAGTAATACAAATTATGGTTAACAAATACTACAGCACAGCGAGATGCGTGACACCGGACACTTTTTCAATGCTATTTTAACATCGTGTACGACACCTGGGCATCCCGGATTAAAATAACTTCCACTACCGTTACCAATTTGTCAATATTTCACCGCTGTATCCCCAGTACCGCCCCCATTTAGCCTCGCAGCTCACCTGGGAAGGTATTCCGAGAGGTTAATAAACCCTTACTCCCTTACCCCACCACTGTTGGTTAGGTACACAATAATAATTTAGAGACCTTGACTAACAACACCATACAAGATTGCCATATTGCACCGTTACTTCAGTAAACAGCTCATATCCAGAATACACGGCACATTGCAGTATCTGGTTTATCTGGATCTATGTTGTTACTAAGGTCTGGTTCCAGTAGGCAGGTAGAGAGTAGATGTCTCAGGTGTCATAACGGTGAACTACGATCGCTAGCAGAGAAATTGTCGTAAAAAAGGGAACTGTTTCCAATCGATTTTTCTTTGTAATAGAATGGAGAATATCTTATTCAGTTTCAAAATTAAATGTTTATATTAATGTTTACTACCTTGTAATACCTTTGTTTCAAATATGTTCTGTTTGCCTTAAATGCATCTCGTAATCTATGTATTTACGGGTATTTTTGCATTGACAGCATCATTAATATAGGCCAGTAACAAGATATGACGTCAGATTTCCTGTTATAAGAATGATTGTAGATCTATATGGTTGGTTTGGTTGGGGTGATTAAAATGAATTAGGTTTTGGTAAAAAAGGACGTGATGATGATGTTGTCGTTGTTGTGATGATGTTATAAGGAGAAGGAGGACGACGACGACAAAGACGACAATAATGATAATGATGATTATGATGATGATGACGAGGAGGAGGATGAAGTAAATAATGATGTCGACGATTTTTAATTTCTTTCAGCCAAATGTTGTGTCTTTGCCTACTTTGTACAGTACAATTGGGGCAGCTGGTAATTTTCGCCTCATCTCAAATCAGCCAAGACCCACCCGGTACTTAACAACAGTGACAAGTGTTCATGAATATTTGGATACATTTTGTACTCAGCATCTCCCGATATGAACACTTGCCTTTGTTTTGTCGCGAGCCTTGTTGCTATTTTTACCAAAAAGACACAATCTTTAATGTCTGCTGAAGCTTAATAGCATAAATCAATAATCTAACACCACCCCTTTACCCTCGCTTAGCTTCGTCAGAACAAAGAAATCTCTCGGAGGTACTCGGGGCTTTCCGAGACAGATGTGGAAGAAGCGGGTCCAGATGTTAAATCCGGGTCTATTTACACGGTTCGTGGATATGTGGTACTGAGGATGTATTTTCATTGAACGCGCAATGTAGAGTGTCAACCATTATCATAGGAGAGTAAAGGAATATAAGGTGTTGGATTATAGCAAGTGTGTATCTTGTAAGTTTGCAAACCTTTTTTTAGTTTTAGAAATTGTCTGTTTAAGGCATGATTTGTTTTTTCTGGAGTTGTTTCCATTTTAATATTGCTTAATTATAGCAAAAGCGAAGGGAATTCACAATGATAACGATGTGTTTTAAATAGGAATCGTACAAATATGTGGATCGACATAAATAATGTGTGTATAATACAGCTACACCAGGAGGGAAAGAAAGAAATTGAGAGAGAGAGAGAGAGAGAGAGAGAGAGGGGGGGTAAGAGACTGAGAAACAAAGACAACAGAGTAAGACAACTTTTTGGTTATTGTGGTTATTGGTTAACAAAAAAACTTGTAATTTGGTCCAATAATTACATCAAATCTAATTTATTTAGTTAAAGATAATTTTATTAACTAAGTGTGATATTAATCAACGCATGCAGTGTCGAACGTGTATCTGATGTCGCTACTTGTAAGAGTGCTGTACAATGTCACGTGTGACAATTTTATTATTTTATCTCAATCCACGCATCTCATAATTGACATTTCATTAACCATTAAAAACGACGCCAGAAAATGCGTGTCACATGAAGGAGTTTTTGCTATTTTTATCTCACTAAAGATGTTTAAGGATTAAATATAACTCCTTGTTCCAGGGAACAAATCAATAGATAAATAAGAATATGACCTGTAAGAATTACCATAGATATTTAAATCGAAACTAACTCTAGAGAAAGGCTTATAAGACAAATGTAGTGACAACAACAACAAAAAACAGAGACGAGAAATTAAACACAAAAAGAAAAAAACAGCAGTTACCGCCTTGGAAGGTCAGTCGGCAAAATGACCGACTGGGGTGCTTAAACCTGGTTTGTGGAGTGCTCCAACCTCGCACTTCCTGAAGGTTTTTCTATCAAACAAATAGTGTAAATGAAAACAACCCATCAAAATGAAACAACTAACAGTAAGCACCTGCATCGGGAGCTAAAAAGACAGATTGATCAATGTTGTACTATATCGATATCAAATACAGCTCGCTACATCTGGATAGTGACTCAGCAGTAAACAATGTAGATCAAGATCAGTCAACTCCTAGTTTTCCGATCTGATTATACACGTTTTTATTTATTTTTTTTATTTACCAAAGCCAGATCGATTCATGCCTTGCATGTTAAGCGGTAATTGAGTATGGCATTGTATGCCATTATTTGATTGATTTTTCAATTTTAATAACTCTCAAGGCGCTGTTCAACATAACACAACTTATGTAAATGACTCACTAACTAATAGGATTATTTCTTGCCACAAGCTAACTGAGAGTTAGCGGCAAAATCAACAAATTTACATTTTACATAATATCTTTGGTTATTCAGAATGAGGTTTATTCATTTATTTCTTCATTTTCTATATCTCCATTTTCTATTTCTCCAATTTCTATTTCTCCAATTTATATATTTTCCATTTTCTTCATTTATATATACGCAGGTTCAGGACCCGTCGGCGAAACTAAGAAAAAGTATACATTGCTAAATGTCAGTACTTAGGTGATTCTTTCAGGACTGGTCGGAGTAATGTGAAAGGATACCCTGTCAAGATAGCATGTGCTTTTATGTCATTTAGTTCTGCAATAAACAGCATTATTTGAGTTGGACTCAAGAATTAACCAAATCTTACCAGTTTATAAATATGTTTTTAGTGAATACAGTACCAGTATAAGTGAACTTGAATTTTAATAAATGGCGAATACTTTCATATTACAGAACAGAAAAGAATATATTCAAACGTGTAAATAGTAAACCGCCTTGAACAAATGATAATCATATAAAGTAAATTAGTCACAGCAGTGCAAAGAAAGATGGCAACTTTAAAGTATTTTCAGATGAATTGTATGGAAGCGTAAATTTTATTTTCTTGCCATTTCTTCATTTGTGGTCCAAAAATTAAAAGCTATCCATCATTGGGAAGCTATTGAAATTCATATTTTTTGAAGGCAACATTTTTAAAATTGATCAATGCACAAAGAAATAATACACAGAAATAAATAAACTTATTGGTTCATCCTTAAACTAAATGAACAGTGTATCTTTTTGGTTGTATTTTTTTAAACTTTCAAACTATCAAAATATAGTTTTGGTAATTACAACACTTCATAAAATCTGTTAAATTTGATATAAAATTCAGTAAAATAGACTGAAAAATAAAAGCGAAGTAGTGAGTTTAATACATCACATATTTCCAGATTAGCGTTAGATTCTGTCTTCAAAGATGGCTGGCTGCCTTAAACTGTCTTATGGTTTATTTTTGTGTATTTCTACTTTCAGTTTTCTGTCCTCCACTCTACCACGACGCCATCACTAACAACGTCACACTATCAACACTCGCCCGCCATGTTGGATCTCTCGTGGAAGTCGGGTGCCTAACAACAAACGAAATACTGAACGGTTCTCGACTTCTGGAATGCAGACCGGGTGGTGTTTGGAGTGACTCGTTACCCGTCTGTTTTACACCGGAAGGTATTATCTATTTTTATTTTACAACTTGAAATTTATCTGAGGTTCTGAATTTACTTTTTGTTTGAAATATTCTTAGTTATATTGTAAATGTATGAAATGGTCTCATAATACTAAATACAATACATGTATTACATATTATTCATTTTTAAGGCTCTTTTCCACAATAAAGTGGTTTATGTGGGTTACAACTTTAACAACTTTAAGAAGCTTAAAAGTGGCCACAAGGGAGATAACACCGTTCAAAACGGACAGTAAGAATATTAAACAAAAGGGAGGAAACTATTTCATGCTTTTCATGAACGCAGTCGATGGTATCGTCTCTTACATTATGTACAAAACGTGTTTTATTTTCGTTTATAAGTCTGTTTACATATATTTAAATATTTGACATTTGGAAAACAATGTTACTGTGAATTGTTGCTGTTAGTTGCATTTAACCCGCTTTGTGCACGTAACCTTATTGTCTAGAAAAAAATAACAAATAGATGTTTTATTTACAAAAAAAATCACTGGTTCATGTTTCTTCTATAAATTCCTTTCTTTGAACTACGCTACATATACCTGGTCACCCAGGATTCACCATTGCATTAGGAACATAAGAATATCATTATGTCAAGGTTGCGAGATGACAATCCTGTGAAGTATCGTTTCCGGCCTTTCTATATTATACCTTACATTTCGTATTTTGTCACTGTATGTGTTTGTTACCTTCTGTCAACCCATTTAAACACTTCATTTAACTCACTATTTGATTCTCTTTTACAAACATTGTTCTACTATCCTTAAAAGTTCCCTTTAACTATCCCTTGAATAATACCTCATCATGAATATGCATTAGAACACTAACCATTATTCTCTGCTGTGGAGTCTCACCTGTGCGCGTGCGCAGTACTGACTTGATGATGACATTGGGAAGAACCGTCCATAACGTTGTGAAAATGAAGTAATGTCTTAAACCAATGCCTGTGTCCTTTTTGTGACATCCCGTAACCAACACAGACGTCCCAACATCCAAATAAGAACCATATAGGGTTTAACAATTTATTTATTTTTTTAATAGTTAAGCTCTTGAGATGCGATTGAGATGAGAGTTCAATCGATTATTGTGTCTGTTTTCCACAGATGTTTCGACAATATTTCCGAATATGACATCATCGACTAACAGCACACTTCCTGTGGAAGATAAACCGGAAATTGATGTTGTGATCTTGATTGTGTGGGTAGTGGGAGGTCTCCTGCTTATACTGCTGTTAGTACTGATTGGATGTATCCTCCGGACACACCAGAAGATCAGAAGAAATAGGTGAGGGGCGGACACATAGCCGCACATACACAGATACATACACAAATATACTCACATAGGCATTCTTGCATAAACGCATAGACGCATGCTTTAATACATGGCGAGCATATTGACGCATAAACATTGACGCATACATCCAGACACATAAGCACATACTCATACACATGGCGAACATAGTGGCGCATAAACATAGACGCATACATACAGACACATAAGCACATACTCATACACATGGCGAACATAGTGGCGCATAAACATAGACGCATACATACAGACACATAAGCACATACTCATACACATGGCGAACATAGTGGCGCATTAACATTGGCGCATATATACAGACACATAAGCACATACTCATACACATGGCGAACATAGTGGCGCATAAACATAGAAGCATACATTCAGACACATAAGCATATACTCATATACATGGCAAGTATAGTGACGCACAAACATAGACGCATACATACAGACGCATAAGCATATACTCATACACATATCAAGTATAGTGACGCATAAACATAGACGCATACATCCAGACGCATAAGCATATACTCATACACATATCAAGTATAGTGACGCATAAATATAGACGCATACATACAGACGCATAAGCATATACTCATACACATATCAAGTATAGTGACGCATAAATATAGACGCATACATCCAGACGCATAAGCATATACTCATACACATATCAAGTATAGTGACGCATAAACATAGACGCATACATACAGACGCATAAGCATATACTCATACATATGGCGAGTATAGTGACGCATAAACATAAAACCTCACTGCATGGACTCATATCGATATACAGAAGCAAACACACATGTCTACGCTTAAACGCAGACTCTAAATACAGCCGTCTTTACATAGACACACACACACACACCGACAAACACGCAGGCACGCCCGCATGTACGCATACACGTTGACCCACATCTGTAAATAGAAGTAGGGCATATGAACGTATACAATGTACACGTCGTGTTCATCATTGTAATACAGTAAATATAATTTATATACCATGTAATTAAAACATTATATAATTAGACGGAAGCTAAACGGATATTGTCCAATATTGTAATTCAATGTCACAAATCAATACAATTAATTGTTTGGTAAAATTAAGTGATGTTTATTCAATTATCGCGAACCTGTATTGATAATTAGTATTGTCAGCAATTGAAAGGTGAAGTTACGACTCTTGTTTCTATATATTTTCATAGTGTGTGTTAGAGTTAGCGAGGTGTGCGTATAAATCATGTTTAATTAGAATGTGTTCGAGCACAATAAACCATTGGACAATGTCAAAATGACATTAGACCTTTTAAAATTTATAATGAACATTTTTGAGCCGAGCTGAATAAAAAATATTGATTTCCCTTAATAAAGGAAAGATTTTGTGTTATTATGATTCGTTTAAATATAACAGTATCCTAGTGTGTTTTTTTTGTAAATAGTAACTTCACGTATGTATAACCTCAGTATCACATTTTCAGTAGACGTTCCCATGGTAACCAGCAAGGACAGAATGCACGACACGGAGGCGGAGTCAATCCGAGTTTTACGACGTATGACGAAATATGGACATGGATTCCAGTGGTTACAGATTCATCCGCCAACTGCAATTCGCAGGTGAATCCATCCGCGAGATTAAATATTCCCCAGCAACCAACACAGGAAGCCGCGCTGATGTCTCGACTGAGGCTTCCAACTTACAACGAAGCCGTTCGGAATTCCACGGGAAACTCTGGAAATCAGGGTACAGTGCAAACACCGCTCAATGAGAGACAGGGTTCTAATGTCGCTGTTGCGGTTGTTGCGTCTACGTCACGGACGCCTGTCACAACAGCAACAACAACTGCACTTGCTAATAATCAAGCAGCGGCTTATGACGCCAATGACGTCAATGGCGTCACAGATCAGCAGCATTATGAGACGATCCCAGCAGATATTAATACACTCCCAAGGTCCATTAGAACTGTGTATGAGACTGCACCAACATTGCCCATGGCAACATCCACGCTTCGCCAAGCTACCTCCAATGTCAATGCTCCTCGAGCAACATCGAATTCGAATGCAAATTATGTGACGTCAGTTGCTGTGACGTCATCAAGTGGAAGAGCACTGGCTGACGCGCGTGCCTTAGTACACCAGACAGGGAATCATAGCCGTAGTGTTCGTAATACACCAGGGCATCAGTCTCCAGTCAGACGAGGACATAATGAGGTGTCGACAAACAGTACAAGGGGTATCCAAATAGACACATATCACGCGACAGTCGTCGAGGCGTCACGCGGTGCTAGGGTGTCAAGGTCAGCACAAGAAGTTACCAGGGCATCACAGCATCCACGTGAACGTTCCCATAGAGATGACCCTGAACTTGGTCAAGGTAGTCATTTTTTTTTGTTCATTTCAATCTTGAATTTTAACTCAGCGTCATTTGAACAAATAATATTAAGATAAGAGCTTTCATCAATTATGGTTTAATTATTTACGGATTTAAATAATGATTAGAAATCGGAACAACTACATCTCTTATTAAAATACGTTATTGACAATTACAAACGTATTTTATCTTTTTTACTCATATCAAAGTACCAGTCAAGAAAGTATAGTTCTCTCTTAAACTTGTTCATTTGTCTTACACAGACTAGCATCGTCGCGCTTTTGTCAATATTATTTTTCATTTGAGTCTTAAACCGTTAGTGTTCCTACAAAATCAATGAAATACTTGCAGAATTTCATCGAAGCTCCGCAAGTGCATTTATGAGCTATAGAGAGCAACAATCCAGACCGAGGACCTCCAACTATCACCTTGACAACAGCTGTCGACTGGAGTCATGGCACGTGTTGCCTAGTAACGGGCCAGGTGGGCGGTACCTACAGCAACAAAGCTCCGCCCCTGCCGTGAGGTATGATAAACATATCATATATACACACAGTTTATTTTACTTGTTAGAAATATATATTTATCAGAATCACAGCAATCGTTGAGTATTAACAGCCAATACGTCCAGGTATATACTCCATGTGTGGAGTAATTTGTTAATGTAACATATTAAACCAGTAAGTAGCTTGTTGTCTCGTTATATTTAAAATTATTATGATCCTCTGGTAATGCAAGTGTGACTTGTTTCTGCATATTTCCTCTATTCGGCACATTTCACTGTGTTCGCCATTTTCTCCAACATACACCAGATCAGGATGATGGTCATGTTTGAGCAGCGACAAGGTGTCAGTAAATTCTTATCATGCCCGGGTACGATATAGCCGATAATAGTAATATTAATATTAATTTATCATAATATATATGAGAAGGAAGAGAGGGAGGGGGATAATAATGATAATAATAATAATAATAATAATAATAATAATAATAATAATAATAATAATAATAATGATAATAACATAGCCGACGTACACATTTTATATTGATGGGCGATTTGGATGAAGATGCACATAATAGACGCAGTAGTTGCAGAGAAAAAGAAAACTTCTTAAAAATTCCACATATATATATATATATATTGTGAGCATATTTTCATTGTGTCTCGTTTTAACTTGGTTCCGTTTGTTGCATCGGACATTAGTTAAGATTTCAGCTAGAAGGATTTTGTTGGAATGCAGACAACAAGCACTGTTTATATACAAATACAATAAAAATAAGTTATAACAGAATATTTTTAACAGATGGATATGTTTTATTCCACCTTTTTTATGAGCGCAATATATTTACAAACAAGCAATCAAACACAAAATATACATCAGTTTATACATAGTTTGCCATATACAGAGATCCAACAATCTTCTAAGTGTATAATAAAGAGCAAGACAACGGAACTAGAGATTAGAGAGGTACCAAACGTTCTAATGTTATGATTGAGGGAATTCCACAAATATACACAATCTCGTAAAAAAAATAGATTTAAAAAAATAGAAAGGAAAAGTGAAAAAAGTCATTACATAGTTGATGAATGATAATGAATAATAAATAGATAATTATCAAATAAATAAATAAATAAATAAGATAAATATGATGTAATAAAATATAAACAAAGGGGAAAATAGCGAACTAAAACAGACAATTATAAAAAAGCAATGACAAGAGCATGTTAATTACAAATGAATAATTATGAGGTTAAACCAAGGACCTGTCACTATAGCAACTGTTAATTTCTTGATTCTATTCTTTCAGACTGAACTACTTCTAGATGGTTGGCGACAACAACTATGATTCGCGGTGCTACAAGAAGACAAATGTGCTGTTTGACATCAATAACATTTTGTTCATTTGGTTGAGGACTGCTCAGCTAAAACAACGTCACCGCCATGAAGAATCACAAAACTACCCGAATGGTTCCGAGTGCTTATTCGTTATTAATCGGGCCATCCGGTCATTCGTCGAGTTTTGCGGTGTTTTCGGGTTTCGGCTGAGATCGAACTTATTTCTTTGGTTGATTTTTCGAAAAAGAGTTAAGAAACGCAAAACTAAACTGCATCAACGCATAAAGATTAAAATGATATGTTCTACAATTATACCTGCATTTTGACTTTTGGATAATACATAAAATTATGGTACATACAAAGCTCTTTTGGAATGACCGTGACTTTACTGTTACTATAGAAACGAAACTTGCCTTTATTGGAGTAACTTGAATACCTCCACGAAGAGTTATGACTAATTTATTATTGTCTCATTTTCATATTGTACATATTGTATCGCTTTTGTGCCAAAAATGTTGGATTTTGTGCAACCTTTTAAAATCGTCTGTCTTCCAGGATAACATATCTTAATATATTTGTGTAAGTTATAAACTGTAGATATAGAGTAGTAAACACTGTCGTCAGATGTACATATGTTTGGGAACTATTTTATTTGGGAAATTATTTATTATAATATAGTTAAGCACACCACACGAAATGCATTACGATTCATTGTAAAACGTGTAAGTTTTGTTTTTATCATATAAAACAACTTAATTAAAGACAAGCCAATATTAAGGCTATTTATGTTAAACACGCCTTAATTCATAGACCATCAATGTAAGTCAGGTGCATCCTCTCAATGTTAACACCATTTAGAAGTCAATCAACTAACATAATAAAAGCATTTCATGCACGTTTATTTACTCAATCTCGTTTTATATTAGTTGTGCTCATATTCTATTTACACTTTCTGTTAGATATTGTGCTCAGTGAGTAACAGAGTAATATAAATGACATTATAATATTAAAATATTGCATGTTTAAACATTTTTTATACTTTGTGTACCGAAATACATATTTACTCTTTTATTTTATTTTTCTCTGTGTTTATCTTACAAATATTTTCCTCATGTGCAAATATTGCCAGTATTATACTTTTCCATTGTGCCAATAATTGCTTTCAACATTTTTGCTTCCTTAGTGTATTTTCGTGTCTTGATTGTATTTTCGTGTCTTGGTTGTATTTTCGTGTCTTGATTGTATTTTCGTTCATAGGTGTAGTGAAAATGCTGTGTTGATGAGGGTTATATGTGACTCTCGGCAGGTTGGAGTCACAATTCGTCATTGTAAAAGAATAACTGTAATACTACCTGAAATGTGAACGATACTTACTGACTCAATGCAGTAACGTAAATAAAGTGGAAGTTTAAAAAGGTCACAGAATACGCGTATTTGATAAAATGGCTGCGATGTCCATCTTTTAATTATACAACCGTTATCATTTTTTCTCGTCTATAAAGGAATAATTATTTTGCTTTTATAAAATTTAAGAATTTTCACGGGTTTTATTTTAAGACTATTTTCTAACACATTTTTGTTTGGTCCCTTTTGTGTTCATGACTTCTCTGTACGAAATTTTTTTTTCGTTAAAAGGTGCGACAACTAAATCGATGTTTGTAAACTTCTGTTGACGCCACTTAAGCGTTTGTCTTGAACGGTTATTTCAAGATGATGTTGTGTCTCACGTGAACCAATTCCTGAGGCAATTTTCGCTAATTATATAGTGCGCATTTGTATAAGTGCCTGTTTCACAGAAATTAGTTTTTAACTTTTCGCGATCTTACGCCTAATGTAGCACAGAATTGATGCCAGATTTTTCATTACTTAATCCTTCAAACATTCGGCATTCGCGGATAAATTCCAGTGCATTTGAATCGTATAGTAGGCGTTATAGGCATTACCCGACTGATATATATACGTAAGTGGTCACGTGGTTTTCTTAGTTTAAAACAGCTAACGGTGCAGCGTGACTCGGATAGGAAATACCTGTTTGTAATGACGATTGAGGCGTAATGGTTCACTTTTCAGACAGGTGTAGAATCTCAACGTATTGCAATGTGTGAAATCTGTTCAGGTAACAATAGTGAAAATATATTTGGTCCAAATTGTAGGTTACCAACTTTAAGTCATGCATACTTAAGCTCTAGTTCCTTTCTTTACTTCTATGTTTTGATAAAACATGTACATACACACATACAATGATAACTGTAAACATGCTGACATTCGTGTTGTTTCTTGTGTAATCATACTTCTGAATGAAACAGAATAATCAATAGTTTAAAAGTGCATTTTTTTACCAAATAAGAACGTCTTATTTATTTTACATAAAATTCAACTTCAGCTTACATAGATGCAATAAACTTAAAGAAAATCTATAATGTGCATAAATAGTTTTGTTTGTTTTTTTGTAATTTGGGGGCAAATCTTTTGTTTTATTTTTCATCATTGTGAATCAGCGTATTTTGTGTCATGTTTTATCAACTATTATTTCTGTATACATTTAAATAAACGTGTAATACATTTTCTTCAGTCGGTGTTTGTCATATATGTTTTATGATATATGATGATTCCCCACAACTTGCTGTGAAAAAATGTAGGGAATTAAATCTAATAGGGAGGTAACGTCGCAAGTCAGGTTTGTTAATGAAAACATAAAAACGTACATGTTCTTTCCAAAACTTGAAGTCTTTTTCGACATAAGGCTTTTCTTAAATAATCGAATTTCCATCGCCGTTTTTAAACTCTAACTTTCCTGACAAAAACATTCTCCACCACCGCCAGTATATCGACCATCGCGATTATCACACACGATCACAACCACCGCAACTATCACCACCGCCACTGTAATCACTGCCGCTATCATCACCGCCACTATCACAACCACTGCCACTGTAATCACTGCCGCTATCAGCACGCCACTATCACAACCACTGCCACTGTAATCACTGCCGCTATCAGCACGCCACTATCACAACCACCGCAACTATCACCAACGCCAATAGAATCACTGCCGCTATCAGCACCGCAACTATAACAACCACTGCCACTGTAATCACTGCCGCTATCAGCACGCCACTATCACAACCACCGCCACTATCACAACCACCGCCACTATCACAACCACTGCCACTGTAATCACTGCCACTATCACCACCGCCACTATCACAACCACTGCCACTGTAATCACTGCCGCTATCATCACCGCCACTATCACAACCACTGCCACTGTAATCACTGCCGCTATCAGCACCGCCACCATCACAACCACTGCCACTATCACAACTGCCACTATCATCACCACCACAATCAACACCACTATCATAAACACTACCACTTTCGACACCGCCACTATCACATACGCCACTATCACATGCAGCCAATTTTACGACCACCGCAACTATCACATACTGTAACTATTAACCACCGCCACTAGTATCACCACTGCCACTATAAAAACCACATCCAATATCCCCACCACCACCACTATAACAACTACCGCCTCTATCACCACCACCACCACTATAACAACCATCGCCACCATCACCACCACCATCACTACTATTACAACTACCCCCACTATCATAACCACCGCAACAATCACAACCACTACCACTATCACAACCACCGCCACTATCACAAACACCGCCACTTTCACAGCCACCGCTACTATCACAACCATTACCACTATCACAAACACCGCCACTATCACAGCCACCGCTACTATCACTACCACTATCACAAACACCGCCACTATCACAGCCACCGCTACTATCACAACCACTACCACTATCACAAACACCGCTACTATCACAACCACTACCACTATTACAACCACTACCACTATCACAACCACCGCCACTATCACAACCACTACCACTATCACAACCACCGCCACTATCACAACCTCTGCCACTATCACAAACACCGCTACTATCACAACCACCGCCACTATCACAACCACTACCACTATCACAACCACCGCTACTATCACAACCACCACCACTATCATAACCACCGATACTATCACAACCACCGCTACTATCACAACCACTACCACTATAACAACCACCGCCACAATCACAACCACTATCACAAACAACGCCACTATCACAACCACTACCACTATCACAAACACCTCCACTATCACAACAACCGCTCCTATCACAACCACTACCACTATAACAACCACTACTACTATCACAAACATCACCACTATCCCAACCACCGCCACTATCACAACTACTACCACTATCACAATCACCGCCACTATCACAACCACCGCCACAATCACAACCACTACCGCTATCACAACCAATACCGCTATCACAACCACTACCAATATCACAATCACAATCACTACCATTTTCACAAACACCGCCACTATCACAACCACTGCCACTATCACAACCACCACCTCTATCACAACTACCGCAACTATCACAACCACCGCCACTATCACAACCATCGCCACTATACAACCACTACCACAATCACAACCACCGCCACTATCACAACCACAACCACAATCACAACCACATTATCACCACCACTGTCACGATCAAAACAACCGCCACATAAAACACCACCGCCAACTTTCGCAACCACAACCACTATCACCGCCACTTTCACTACCACAATCACAACCACAGCCATTTTCGTCACTACCGCCGCTTTCACCACCACCGCCACTATCGCCACCACTATCAACACAACCGCGAGTATCACAGCAACCGTCACTGTCACCACCAACACTATAACCACCACAACTATCCCCACCACAACTATCAACAGCGCGACTTCTACCACCACCGCCTCTATCACTACCACTCCCACAATCACAAAAACTACAATTATCACCACCATCACCACTGTCACCACCACCGCCACTGTCACCAAAACCGACACTATCACCACCACCGCCACTAGCACCACAACCGCCACTAGCACCAAAACCACCCTTTTAGCCAACGCCACTATTACCAACGCCACTATCACCACCGCCACTTTCACCACCGCCACTGCCACTACCGCTACTTTCACCACCACAACTATCATCACAACCGCCACTAGCACCACCACAACTATCACCACCGCCACTATTACCATCATAGCCACTATCAACATCATCGCCAATATCACCACAACCACTATCACCACCACAACTATCACCTTTTTCACCATTATCGCCAGTATCACCACCACGGCCACTATCAACACCACCGCTACTATCACCACCGCCACTATCACCACCACCGCTTTCACCACAACAACCATCACCACCACGGCCACTATCACCACCACGGCCACTATCACCACCACCGCCACTAACACCACCACCGCCACTATCACCACCGCCACTATCACCACCGCCACTTTCACCACCACAACTATCACCACCACCGCCACTACCACCACCGCCACTATCACCACCGCCACTTTCACCACCGCCGCTTTCACCACCACAACTATCACCACCACCGCCACTATCACCACCGCCACTATCACCACCAACACTATCACCTCTTTCACCACTATCGCCAGTATCACCACCACGGCCACTATCACCACCACCGCCACTATCACCACTGCCACTATCACCACCGCCGCTTTCACCACCATAACTATCACCACAACCGCCACTAGCACCACCACAACTATCACCACCGCCACTATTACCATCATAGCCACTATCAACATCATCGCCACTATTACCACAACCACTATCACCACCACGGCTATCACCACCGCCACTATCACCTCTTTCACCACTATCGCCAGTATCACCACCATCACCACTATAACCATCACCACCACTATCACCACCATCGCCACTATCACCAATACCGCCACTATCACCACCGCCACTTTCACCACCACTATCACCACCACAGCCACCATTACCACCACCGCCACTTTCACAACCATCGCCACTATCACCACCGCCACTATTACCACCATCGCCACTATCACCACTACCGCCACTATCACCACCATCGCCACTATCACAACCGCCACTATCACCACCATCGCCACTATCACCACCACCTCCATAATCACTACCACTTTTACCACTTCCTTTTTAAATTTGTGTACTACTACCGTATGTGTTGAGTATAAATTTATCCCCTGCCTGTCTATCAAGTCCTAAATCCGCCCTTAAGTATATATCTATAAAGCATTATCAGTTACAACTCACACTTTGGTGAAGCGAGCAGTTGAAAACAACAGATTGCACACGACAAAATAACATGCATAAGGTAAGTTTATTTTTTCTTTGTTTTATGTTTGTTTTATTAGTATTTCTTTTAAATCAAATAACAATACAGTGGAATGCCACCTAACGACCACGCCACTTATTCGACCACGCCGCTATTTAGACCAATTTTCATATGTACTATTACTTATAACTATTTGCTTCTTTATTCAATATTATATTTTAGATTCGAATCTTTATCGTCAGTACAGTTGTACATACGAGGCTGTCACACTAAATCGTGGACTTAACGTAAACCATTTTTACGTCCGATCGTCATTATATTCTATGAATACCTTTCCCTATTCAATTTTAGTAAAACAGATGTATTGATGGTATAATCAAATGTACAACTTGTGAATTGTGCGTGATCAATTACATGTTCTTCAATGTTTGTGCACCTCAAATTCAAATTAAAACTCAAATTAAAGCATTGAAAAAAATATCTGTCTGCTAAAAAAAAAAAGTCAGCCATGTTAGCGTTTAGCGCCAAACACATCTCGTTTGTTTATTTTAGCAACGTTATTTTGACGTCATAACAGAAGATTTGTGATATTGATGCATGTATATTAACGTGTTGATAAAGGTTACTGTAATATTTTACACGCAGTGTATTTTTTCTGATGCATAAAACTGTGTGGCACTGATGCATTTGTTTTTCTTTATTCTTATTTAATTTGTACGTATTATTGTTTATTCTATCTCTGACAATATTTTTACCTCTATCAACAAAGAAGTAGGCTATTCTAAAATAAATGATATATCACGGCATAAATCAGGACTATTTAACTTCAATAGAATAGCTGTTCCTTTTACTTTCCCTACCCATTTTCGTATTGTTGACATATTGCGATAAGTTGGTCTTTTCGTTCGTTCACATGGCCAAAACCTTACCCTATCTTGGAAAGTAATTGTTTTATTTTACTAATAATATAAGAATTAAATTATGATAAAAAAAAATAAAAAGCATATTCAATTTTGTCGGTTATTGATATTGTTTTAGAAAAAATAACTAGGAAGTACGCGGGTAGGGGGGGGGGGGGGTGAAATAGAACAGGGGAAACAGCCTAACACCTATTAAAATTGGAAATAGATTTTAAGTTTGCGTCATCTAACGCCTAATATATCACGGTTTCGATCTATTTCATAAACAAAAAAGATGTATTGTTAATGTCGGCCGCGCACAAGTGATTTATAGCCGACGATGCAACAATCACTGTTCATTATGGCAGGTATAAATATATTAAATTCATATCTTAATACCTAGCAATGGTTGTCTCTTTTAAATGAACAGATTACGTGTACTTGTAAAGTGTGTATCTGTCTGTCTGTCTGTCTGTCTGTCTGTCTGTCTGTCTGTCTGTCTGTCTGTCTGTCAGTCTGTCTGTCTGTCTGTGTGTGTGTGTGTGTCTGTGTGTGTGTATGTGTCTGTTGTCTGTCTGTCTGTCTGTCTGTCTGTCTGTCTGTCTGTCTGTGTGTGTGTGTGTGTGTCTGTCTGTGTGTCTGTCTGTCTGTCTGTCTGTCTGTCTGTCTGTCTGTCTGTCTGTCTGTCTGTCTGTCAGTCTGTATTTCTGTGTGTGTGTGTGTGTGTGTGTATGTGTGTGTGCGTGCGTGCGAGGGGTGGGGGAGTTTCTTCACCTTGGCAAAATGGACTGTTTTTGACCAACTTGCCGTATGTTTTGAAAAGATGGGTAGTTGTGTTTTAGTTCAACTGTGCAAATTTTGCTAAGTGAATTCGTCGGGAGTGTATTTCTCCGAATTTCTTTAGATACATGTATATCTAGTCAATATTAAGAATACATTACATCGTATTACATTAAACAAGATGTTTTAAAGGGTCCAAATCAACATAATATTATCCATCCTCTATTGGCAACGTTTTTTAATGTTATCTCACCAGTTGCACTTCCCGATTGCAAAATATTAATATGTGTGCCAAAATATGCAAAAACGCTCCCATAAACCTCCAACAAAACCAGTACAAACCAGTACAATCCACATTCAGATAAAAACCATCACGTTGGCTTAATGCAACGACTGACGGAACGATAAAAGACCTCATTTAAGTAAGTTGCAAACATGAAACGATAAAACGCAAGTAAGATATGATAAGTCTGGGTACAAAATAATAATAATGCGTGACGACGTTTCGGGCCAGTAGACCGTAATATTTCTTGAAAAAAATAATAACATTGGGAAATAGAGAGGTAGACAAATATTTAAAGTTTAAATAACGTGTTACGGGGAGATAGACTCTTCTAAGAAATGAATTATAAGAAAATTATAAGAAAACTATCAGAATAAAATGATGTGCTTAAAATGTTTAAATCGGTTTAAAAGACTGTCTGAACACATTTTACATCAATGTTAAAGAACCGGCATATGTTCTCATCTTTTCAGAAATTTGTAGTTTTATTTAAAGTTACATTTTAAAATGAGATACAAATGTTGAAAAATCGTCCATGTAACAAAAACCGTCTGATTTCTGATTACATTTTCGCCATTGCTTTCTATACTTGTAGTTTGGTTACTCACGTGCCAGTTAATTGGTAGCAATTGTTGGCGACCGCGCTGACGCCCTTTATGAAGTGAGTTAGAATTTTGGGAATGGGCTGCTATTGTAGTTGCCATGTCTTTCGTAACTCCTCGGCGCTATCCGGACAAGTCTGTTTGTTAGAAATGACCAAGGTGTTGCGAGTGGTTATTATGTTAAAAGATTTGTACCCCACCAACTGCGAACCACGTATATAACGTACCGATTTTGACAACTTCGAACCACGTGGGCTAAGCAGGTTAAATGTTTACCTGTTAGCAGTGACTTAAGGGTTTTAAGAGTCTTATTCTTTAAATATTTGTTAAATGAGTATCTCGACATATTGGTTTTGTTATTATATGAATTGTCTGATACATGTAGGCATGTATACAATTCAAATAGTGCAGCATATGTTATGTCCATATGAGGACCAATTGTCCGATCTCAGATCACCTTAAGTCAAAGTACTCCAGCGTTGACGTCCGATGGAGAGGGAATGAGAGATAATGAGAAAGAAAGAAAATGAGAGAGAATGAGAGAGAATGAGAGAGAGAGAGAGAGAGAGAGAGAGAGAGAGAGAGAGAGAGAGAGAATGATTGACAGATATAGAATTAGAGAGAGAATTGGATAGAGAGACAGAGAAAGAGACAGAGAGAAAGAGAGATTCGTATTGAGCTTTAAGTTTCTTTCCGATGTGATGATATATGTAAAAAAAACTATTTGATACTAAATATGTTTAAAATTCCGAGAAAAGCCCAGGAAAAAAGTCATTATTTCACGTTTAGTGGCTTCGCTCGAAGTATCTTTAAATCAATAAAGCAACTAATGTCTTCAGAAAAGTAAAAGATGCATTTTAATTTTAAAAAAAACTCAATTTCACCAAAAAGTCAGGAAGGCACTTATTTCGTGACTCATGTCATTTGTTTAAAAATGGTTCACTTTTAAGTATTGGTCACTACAATAACAACCTAATGAACAATACGTCGTTAGAAGAAGAAAAGGTGCGCCGATTGGCGACCCAGTTCTGTGTGCAGACCGATACGATCACATCAGACAATTATACGAAACTGAAATGAACAGACTGAAACTGTGGTGTTTCGAGGAGCCTTGTTTTTAAATGACATATTTCTTTTATTGATCGATGGATTAATCGCAAGTGTATCGCACTCTATGGATAATACTTTGAAGAAAAAAAGTAAACTTTATGTGCATGACGTTGAAGGGTAAGATTGCACAATGTCGTCGGCGTGCGCTGGATCCACAGACCGCATAGTTTTGTTTTATGTACAGAGATGCTGTACTTAGGTGTATTTTTCATTTGCTCGTACACCCAGAATTTGTGTATATAGTAAACCTGAAAATTGAAAGCTTGTGAAAAAGTTACTTTCTCATACAATAAGCCAAGTCCACAATTTACTGGGACAACCCTCGAATGCATCGCAGCAACCAGTTATGATCATTATAGCGAGGCCCAGTTGTTTTGGTCAAGGATGGCACCCTGGGTCGAACCACCGGCACATTACAGGTAATCTGAAAGATATTTCCACATTAAGGCCTTTTCCTCTAACGGGACTCGAACCCACGCGATTAGAGGCTAAGCACTCATGGGAGTTACATGTAGGCGACTCTATTCCTACCCACGCCCCCTTCCCCCGTAATAAATATCTATAAAAGCTAAGATATTTTGAAATAACATTGTCGCAACCGGCGGTTAAAGTAAGACACCCACCACCACCCTCAACAACAAATTCGGGCCTGTATTATTAGAATTATTATCATTATAAATGCTAGATTAAGATATTAGTCAGTTTGTAAATTTTGAGAATTGTTAAAAATGGATCCAGTCGGATGAACACTAAACTGCGTCAAACTAATTTTATGACTCATATTTCAAACGTGTTACCACGATCGTATGATTATTTGTGTAATATAACCATTAAAACTATAAAAATAAGTTTTATAACTTACAGGGGCGTAGCGTGGACGAATACAATATTACTCACTGTAGTGGTGTGGGAGGGGCGTGGGTTCAGTTGATTTCTTTCTAAACTGTATTAATCCACATGTATAGTTATAGCTTCTGGTATAAGTCTAAGTGCATTCCTTGTAGTAATACCTCATGGGTGTAGGCATCATACTAGAATATGTTGCCGGGTGAACATCTTCTACTCTCTACTTATTTAGTGTACTTTGTCTTGTAAGCTGCTGAAATAATAAATATTGTTCCCCTTTTGCTTACTTGAGGGAGGGGGGGGGATATATCAACGTGTACACGATATAATGATTTAGAATGAATGCAATTAATTTGGTTTCGATTAACGCACCGTTACGTCTGGCTAAGGATGCTGAATTTCACCACAGTTTCTCGTCGGTGTAACGCCTTTCAAGGCCTCTTCATTCAAGTGAAACAATAAACACTGAACAGCGTTAAAGGAACATAGACATATACTTAGGTAGAATACAACAATGCAGCGTATATACAAGATACATAGACACACGTTGTCCACCTATATCTACCATATATACAAGATACATAAACACACGTTGACCACCTATATCTAGCATATATACAAGATACATAGACACACGTTGTCCACCTATATCTACCATATATACAAGATACATAGACACACGTTGTCCACCTATATCTACCATATATACAAGATACATAGACACACGTTGTCCACCTATATCTAGCATATATACAAGATACATAGACACACGTTGTCCACCTATATCTACCATATATACAAGATACATAGACACACGTTGTCCACCTATATCTACCATATATACAAGATACATAGACACACGTTGTCCACCTATATCTAGCGTATATACAAGATACATAGACACACGTTGTCCACCTATATCTACCATATATACAAGATACATAGACACACGTTGTCCACCTATATCTACCATATATACAAGATACATAGACACACGTTGTCCACCTATATCTACCATATATATAAGATACATAGACACACGTTGTCCACCTATATCTACCATATATAAAAGATACATAGACACACGTTGTCCACCTATATCTACCATATATACAAGATACATAGACACACGTTGTCCACCTATATCTACCATATATACAAGATACATAGACACACGTTGTCCACCTATATCTACCATATATACAAGATACATAGACACACGTTGTCCACCTATATCTAGCATATATACAAGATACATAGACACACGATGTCCACCTATATCTAGCGTATATACAAGATACAAAGACACACGTTGTCCACCTATATCTAGCGTATATACAAGATACATAGACACACGTTTTCCACCTATATCTAGCATATATACAGATACATAGACACACGTTGTCCACCTATATCTAGCGTATATACAAGATACATAGACACACGTTGTCCACCTATATCTACCATATATACAAGATACATAGACACACGTTGTCCACCTATATCTAGCATATATACAAGATACATAGACACACGTTGTCCACCTATATTTAGCATATATACAAGATACATAGACACACGTTGTCCACCTATATCTACCATATATACAAGATACATAGACACACGTTGACCACCTATATCTACCATATATACAAGATACATAGACACACGTTGACCACCTATATCTAGCATATATACAAGATACATAGACACACGTTGTCCACCTATATTTAGCGTATATACATGATACATAGACACACGTTGTCCACCTATATCTAGCATATATACAAGATACATAGACACACGTTGTCCACCTATATCTACCATATATACAAGATACATAGACACACGTTGTCCACCTATATCTAGCATATATACAAGATACATAGACACACGTTGTCCACCTATATCTACCATATATAAAAGATACATAGACACACGTTGTCCACCTATATCTACCATATATACAAGATACATAGACACACGTTGTCCACCTATATCTACCATATATACAAGATACATAGACACACGTTGTCCACCTATATCTACCATATATACAAGATACATAGACACACGTTGTCCACCTATATCTAGCATATATACAAGATACATAGACACACGATGTCCACCTATATCTAGCGTATATACAAGATACAAAGACACACGTTGTCCACCTATATCTAGCGTATATACAAGATACATAGACACACGTTTTCCACCTATATCTAGCGTATATACAAGATACAAAGACACACGTTGTCCACCTATATCTAGCATATATACAAGATACATAAACACACGTTGACCACCTATATCTAGCATATATATAAGATACATAAACACACGTTGTCCACCTATATCTACCATATATACAAGATACATAGACACACGTTGTCCACCTATATCTACCATATATACAAGATACATAGACACACGTTGTCCACCTATATCTACCATATATACAAGATACATAGACACACGTTGTCCACCTATATCTACCATATATACAAGATACATAGACACACGTTGTCCACCTATATCTACCATATATAAAAGATACATAGACACACGTTGTCCACCTATATCTACCATATATACAAGATACATAGACACACGTTGTCCACCTATATCTAGCGTATATACAAGATACATAGACACACGTTGTCCACCTATATCTACCATATATACAAGATACATAGACACACGTTGACCACCTATATCTAGCATATATATAAGATACATAAACACACGTTGACCACCTATATTTAGCATATATACAAGATACATAGACACACGTTGTCCACCTATATCTAGCATATATACAAGATACATAGACACACGTTGTCCACCTATATCTAGCATATATACAAGATACATAGACACACGTTGTCCACCTATATCTACCATATATACAAGATACATAAACACACGTTGACCACCTATATCTAGCATATATACATGATACATAGACACACGTTGTCCACCTATATTTAGCATATATACAAGATACATAGACACACGTTGTCCACCTATATCTAGCATATATACAAGATACATAGACACACGTTGTCCACCTATATCTAGCATATATACAAGATACATAGACACACGTTGTCCACCTATATCTACCATATATACAAGATACATAGACACACGTTGTCCACCTATATCTACCATATATACAAGATACATAGACACACGTTGTAAGGATTTCGATGGCAATGGTTACTGTACCACAGTGGAATACAACCTGTGTAAGGAGCGTGCTGGCAATGGTCACTGTAGAACAGCGAAACATAACCTTTGTTAGGAGTGTAGACCAAGGCTAGGGGTTATTTACTCATACAGATGTATTGCGAGGCAAATATTGGATATGTTTATTGTGCGTGCAGATTTATGAATTTTATTTCTGAATATTTCGACAAGCTAATTCCCACGCTTATTGTACTGTTGTTGAGCTTTTTCCATCCGTTTTGAATTTCCAGACATTCTTGTAACCTCGGTCAAACGGTGCAAATGTAAAATATGTCGAATATGAATTTACAGGTAGATACCTAGTTTCCAACTGAAATTGATGTGATATGAATAACAAAGAGATACATTTTATATGATTTTACATATCTCTACATTAAATGACCAGTAATAACGACTTATATGCGCCCTGAAGTAATACTTTGATCAATATATACAAACCGTCTCCAGATCACTGAAATACTGCTGGTGGGACGATAAACACAACAAACAAACAAATTCATACAAAGTAAGTGAGAATAGGATACGAAACAATATCGATACGAATTAACATTGTAATGACCGAAAATCACCAACAAAGACCGGCACTGGCTATCAGTTCAGGAAGACTTCTGTAGTGTTAATGGGTGTATTAAGACTATTTTATGGATGCTTAGATTGGTTGATGATTTATTTGTTAAAACAGGACTTGTATGTATACTGTTGCTCTGTTTATTAATAATGTGTTTCGAAAACATTTTCTTTTATTGAATGCTCTGTTTACAACATTCTATATTTACAATATTTTCCGGCGATTTTGATACTCTGCATCCACTTTTTCTTGTTTCTGTTTCTAGTTAATTACTGTCACGCTCCTAATTCTTTGTGTGAGCCTTGGGAGCCAGGCCGCGTTGGAAAGCTTCGTCGGTAGCAAGAACTTGCCCACTTTACCGCCGAAAGTCAGACCGCGTGTTTATTATTCTTCGAAACATGCAGTTATTTGTTCCTCACGACGGTGTCGTTCTTACAGGTAATAATTTATGAGTGGGTTTTTTTACTATTATTTATAATTGATACAATCTGTAATGGTTAGTTATAAGCAGTTTTCCTGCCAAATTGTGCATCAACATATGATATGCAAAATTCGAGCAGTAAAAAATTGATCATAGAAATAACCAAATGGACCAATGTAGGCCAACATGTGTAAGACTAAGGGGTTCATTATTAACCTTTAAAACTGTTCAGTTTCTTTGAATATTGTTTTCAAAAAAAAAGCATCTATTCAATTTTCGAAATCTAAATCTATTTTTTGTCGGGTGATAGAGCATCGGCTTGCGGATCGGGACCGCGGGTTCAAACTACCGTACTGCACAGTATCGGCAAAAAATCCGGCAAATCCCATCCCTATTTTTTGTTCTCATTAAAATTTCCGAATATTCATGAGTAGTAATTTGCATAACTGACTCATGGCCATAATGGCTACTTAAGAGCCTCTAATTGAGTACCAGTTTAACATTTCACCATTGTAAAGAGTTATGAGTTATTTTATACATACCCTCGGATCAAAATTTCATAAAGCATTATGTTTGTGCTTTCAGTTACGAGGATATAAAGCAAGTTTATGGGCAACTCTTTCAGCCCTATTATCAGGAATCTCCATGCATTGCAGTCCCGGATGTTAGTAACGTGTTAAATGCAAGTGGCGATAAAGGTAGATATAGCTTTAAATAGCTTATCATATAATATCTTAACCTACCCGCATTTTTGCGTGGCTATAGGTCTTTCCGATAATTAAGTTGTCTGCCTTTGAGTACTCTCCAAATGCGCATGTTCACTTTATGTATATATATGTATATCTGCGTGGATATAACTCAATTATTAAATTAATACTTAAGCCACACCCCACCTCCTTCCGTCTATCTGCGTGGATTTAACTCCATTATCAAATGAATACTTAACCCCCTCCACCCCTTCCGTCTATCTGCGTGGATATAACTCCATTATCAAATTAATACTTAACCCCCTCCACCCCCTTCCGTCTATCTGCGTGGATATTACTCCATTATCAAATTAATACTTAACCCACTCCCCCACCTCCTTCCGCCTATCTGCGTGGATATGACATTTTTAACCGAATACTTAACCCACTCCCCCACCCACTTCCGTCTTTCTGTGTGGATATGACATTATTAACTGAATACTTAACCCACTCCCCCACCCACTTCCGTCTTTCTGTGTGGATATGACATTATTGACTGAATACTTAACCCACTCCCTCACCCCTCCTTCCGCCTTTCTGTGTGGATATGACATTATTAACCGAATACTTAACCCACTCCCCCACCCCTCCTTCCGCCTTTCTGCGTGGATATGCCATTATTTACTGAATACTTAATCCACTCCCCCACCCCCACCCCTTCCGCCTTTCTGCGTGGATATGACATTATTAACCGAATACTTAACCCACTCCCCCACCCACTTCCGTCTTTCTGTGTGGATATGACATTATTGACTGAATACTTAACCCACTCCCTCACCCCTCCTTCCGCCTATCTGCGTGGATATGACATTATTAACCGAATACTTAACCCACTCCCCCACCCCATTCCGTCTATCTGCGTGGATATGCCATTATTTACTGAATACTTAACCCACTCCCCCACCCCTCCTTCCGCCTTTCTGCGTGGATATGACATTATTAACCGAATACTTAACCCACTCCCCCACCCCATTCCGTCTATCTGCGTGGATATGCCATTATTTACTGAATACTTAACCCACTCCCCCACCCCCCACCCCTTCCGCCTTTTTGCGTGGATATGACATTATTAACCGAATACTTAACCCACTCCCCCACCCCATTCCGTCTATCTGCGTGGATATGCCATTATTTACTGAATACTTAACCCACTCCCCTACCCCCTTCCGTCTTTTTGCGTGGATATGACATTATTAACCGAATACTTAACCCACTACCCCCACCTCCCTTCCGTCTATCTGCTTGGACATGACATTTTTAACCGAATACTTAACCCACTCCCGCACCCTCCACCCCTTCCGCCTATCTGCGTGGATATGACATTATTAACTGGATACTTAACCCACTCGTCAAAACTTCCTTAGAATTGTACGCATTGTGGGATATTCGTCCCAGACGAACAATATTCACGAAGTAAACATTGTAAACTATTTTCTTGCATTTAAGTTTAGATGATAATTAAATAAAATAAAAACTATTTATCATTAACTATTTATAGTTCATGTAGTAAAACAGTTAAACCGATGTCAGGGGCGTGCCTGGGCGACTTTTGAGTATACGCACTATTCCTAGGGAGTCTGGGGGCGTGCCCCCCCCCCCCCTCCCCCTCCGGAATTTTTTCCATAGAACGCCATAAATGCATTGGGGGGGGGGGGGTGAGTGGCGGGAACTCTCACTGTCTAGAACAAAGAATTTTCTTAGAAGCAGGAAGAGACAGAAATACGTCAAGTTGGATTGTTGAAGATTGTGTAGAATTAGAAAAATGTTTAAATTACATGGATTTTGAATAATAAAGACAATTAACTGGTAGTGCCTAACCCGGGTTAGGCTACGATTTAAATTCGCTTTTAGGCGTTTTTATTTTTTCAATTTGTGGAAGCAACTGTACGCACGTGCGTAAGTGCGTAAGCCCAGGCACGCCCCTGGATGTCTGTCTGTGTAATATGTCTTTATTTTAAACGTAACAATTAACCCACTGTCTATCTGCGTGGCTCTGACACCATAATTAACTGAATGCATTTACCCGCGGTCAATCTGCGTGGCTCTGACTCCATAACTAACTGAATGCATTTACCCGCTGTCTATCTGCGTGGCTCTGACTCCATAATTAACTTAATGCATTTACCCGCGGTCTAACTACGTGGCTCTGACTCCATAATTAACTAAATGCATTTACCCGCGGTCTTACTACGTGGCTCTGACTCCATAATTAACTAAATGCATTTACCCGCGGTCTATCTACGTGGCTCTGACTCCATAATTAACTAAATGCATTTCCCGCGGTCTATCTGTGGGGCTCTGACTCCATAATTAACTTAATGCATTTACCCGCGGTCAATCTGCGTGGCTCTGTTTCCATAATTAACTAATGCATTTACCCGAAGTCTATCTGCGTGGCTCTGATTCCATAATTAACTAAATACATTTACCCGCGGTCTATCTGCGGGGCTCTGATTCCATAATTAACTAAATGCATTTACCCGCGGTCTATCTGCGTGGCTCTTATTCCATAATTAACTAAATGCATTTACCCGCGGTCTATCTGCGTGGCTCTGATTCCATAAATAACTAAATACATTTACCCGCCGTCTATCGGCGTGGCTCTGATTCCATCATTAACTAAATACATTTACCCGCCGTCTGTCTGCGTGGCTTTGACTCCATAATTAACTAATTACATTTACCCGCGGTCTGTCTGCGTGGCTCTTATTCCATAATTAACGTAATGCATTTACCCGCCGTCTGTCTGCGTGGCTCTTATTCCATAATAAACTAAATGCATTTACCCGCCGTCTGTCTGCGTGGCTCTGACTCCATAATTAACTAAATGCATTTACCCGCCGTCTGTCTGCGTGGCTCTGATTCCATAATTAACGTAATGCATTTACCCGCCGTCTGTCTGCGTGGCTCTGATTCCATAATTAACGTAATGCATTTACCCGACGTCTGTCTGCGTGGCTCTTATTCCATAATAAACTAAATACATTTACCCGCGGTCTATCTGCGGGGCTCTGATTCCATAATTAACTAAATGCATTTACCCGCGGTCTATCTGCGTGGCTCTTATTCCATAATTAACTAAATGCATTTACCCGCGGTCTATCTGCGTGGCTCTGATTCCATAAATAACTAAATACATTTACCCGCCGTCTATCGGCGTGGCTCTGATTCCATCATTAACTAAATACATTTACCCGCCGTCCGTCTGCGTGGCTTTGACTCCATAATTAACTAATTACATTTACCCGCCGTCTGTCTGCGTGGCTCTTATTCCATAATTAACGTAATGCATTTACCCGCCGTCTGTCTGCGTGGCTCTGATTCCATAATTAACGTAATGCATTTACCCGCCGTCTGTCTGCGTGGCTCTTATTCCATAATAAACTAAATGCATTTACCCGCCGTCTGTCTGCGTGGCTCTGACTCCATAATTAACTAAATGCATTTACCCGCCGTCTGTCTGCGTGGCTCTGATTCCATAATTAACGTAATGCATTTACCCGCCGTCTGTCTGCGTGGCTCTGATTCCATAATTAACGTAATGCATTTACCCGCCGTCTGTCTGCGTGGCTCTTATTCCATAATAAACTAAATGCATTTACCCACCGTCTGTCTGCGTGGCTCTGATTCCATAATTAACGTAATGCATTTACCCGCCGTCTGTCTGCGTGGCTCTGATTCCATAATTAACTAAATGCATTTACCCGCCGTCTGTCTGCGTGGCTCTGATTCCATCATTAACTAAATGCATTTACCCGCCGTCTGTCTGCGTGGCGCTTATTCCATAATTAACTAAATGCATTTACCCGCGGTCTATCTGCGTGGCTCTGATTCTATGATTAACGTAATGCATTTACCCGCCGTCTGTTTGCGTGGCTCTTATTCCATAATAAACTAAATGCATTTACCCGCGGTCTATCTGCGTGGCTCTGATTCCATAATTAACTAAATGCATTTACCCGCCGTCTGTCTGCGTGGCTCTGATTCCATCATTAACTAAATGCATTTACCCGCCGTCTGTCTGCGTGGCGCTTATTCCATAATTAACTAAATGCATTTACCCGCGGTCTATCTGCGTGGCTCTGATTCCATAATTAACTAAATGCATTTACCCGCCGTCTGTCTGCGTGGCTCTGATTCCATCATTAACTAAATGCATTTACCCGCCGTCTATCTGCGTGGCTCTGATTCCATCATTAACGTAATGCATTTACCCGCGGTCTTTCTGCGTGGCTCTGATTCCATAATTAACTAAATGCTTTTATCCGCGGTCTATCTGCGTGGCTCTGATTCCATAATTAACTAAATGCATTTACCCGCCGTCTGTCTGCGTGGCTCTGATTCCATAATTAACTAAATGCATTTACCCGCGGTCTATCTGCGTGGCTCTGATTCCATAATTAACTAAATGCATTTACCCGCCGTCTGTCTGCGTGGCTCTGATTCCATAATTAACTAAATGCATCTACCCGCCGTCTATCTGCGTGGCTCTGTTTCCATAATTACCTAAATGCATTTACCCGCGTTCTATCTGCGTGGCCCTGACTCCATAATTAACTAAATGCATTTACCCGCGGTCTATCTGCGTGGCTCTGATTCCATTATTAACTAGATGCATTTATTCGCGGTCTATCTGCGTGGCTCTGATTTCATAATTAACTAAATGCATTTACCCGCCGTCTATCTGCGTGGCTCTGATTCCATAATTAACTAAATGCATTTACCCGCCGTCTGTCTGCGTGGCTCTGATTCCTTAATTAACGTAATGCATTTACCCGCCGTCTGTCTGCGTGGCTCTGATTCCATAATTAACTAAATGCATTTACCCGCCGTCTATCTGCGTGGCTCTGATTCCATAATTAACTAAATGCATTTACCCGCGGTCTATCTGCGTGGCTCTGATTCCATAATTAACTAAATGATTTTACCCGCGGTCTATCTGCGTGGCTCTGATTCCATCATTAACTAAATGCATTTACCCGCCGTCTATCTGCGTGGCTCTGATTCCATCATTAACGTAATGCATTTACCCGCGGTCTTTCTGCGTGGCTCTGATTCCATAATTAACTAAATGCTTTTATCCGCGGTCTATCTGCGTGGCTCTGATTCCATAATTAACTAAATGCATTTACCCGCCGTCTGTCTGCGTGGCTCTGATTCCATAATTAACTAAATGCATTTACCCGCGGTCTATCTGCGTGGCTCTGATTCCATAATTAACTAAATGCATTTACCCGCCGTCTGTCTGCGTGGCTCTGATTCCATAATTAACTAAATGCATCTACCCGCCGTCTATCTGCGTGGCTCTGTTTCCATAATTACCTAAATGCATTTACCCGCGGTCTATCTGCGTGGCCCTGACTCCATAATTAACTAAATGCATTTACCCGCGGTCTATCTGCGTGGCTCTGATTCCATTATTAACTAGATGCATTTATTCGCGGTCTATCTGCGTGGCTCTGATTTCATAATTAACTAAATGCATTTACCCGCCGTCTATCTGCGTGGCTCTGATTCCATAATTAACTAAATGCATTTACCCGCCGTCTGTCTGCGTGGCTCTGATTCCTTAATTAACGTAATGCATTTACCCGCCGTCTGTCTGCGTGGCTCTGATTCCATAATTAACTAAATGCATTTACCCGCCGTCTATCTGCGTGGCTCTGATTCCATAATTAACTAAATGCATTTACCCGCGGTCTATCTGCGTGGCTCTGATTCCATAATTAACTAAATGATTTTACCCGCGGTCTATCTGCGTGGCTCTGATTCCATAATTAACTAAATGCATTTACCCGCCGTCTGTCTGCGTGGCTCTGATTTCATAATTAACTAAATGCATTTACCCGCGGTCTATCTGCGTGGCTCTGATTCCATTATTAACGTAATGCATTTACCCGCGGTCTATCTGCGTGGCTCTGATTTCATAATTAACTAAATACATTGACCCGCCGTCTGTCTGCGTGGCTCTGACTTCATAATTAACTAAATACATTTACCCGTCGTCTATCTGCGTGGCTCTGACTTCATAATTAACATTATACATTTACCCGCCGTCTGTCTGCGTGGCTCTGATTCCATTGTTAACTAAATGCATTTACCCGCCGTCTATCTTCGTGCCTCTGACTCTTTCGTTAACTAAATGAATTTACACGGTCTACCTGCAGGGCTTCAGAAGAGAGAGGTCAATGGGTGTAATGGAGTAGCTGTCACGGATGAAGATTCCTGCTGCCCAACGTAAGTTGTTCTGATCGATACTTTCTTTTTCTATTTTGTATTTGAATATATTGGGTTATATGGGGCCAAGGTGGATGATGCAAGTAGCTATCATAATGCATCATTTAAATTACTGTTATATTTCAAGAAGTATGGCCTGATGACACGTGAACATTGGTAATTATCTGGAACAAGACCAATAAAAGCAAATCTAATGAACAATACCGCCATATCAACAAGAAACGCAATGTGGAATCAGTCTTAGACTTACAATACTCGTATATGCAACACACCCGAATCAGTGACCTCGAGTATCAGACACCCAAACCACACGGTCAGTAAAGCAGATGTAAAATATTAGCTGCTAATAAATATTGTTTCTTTTATTTTAGTCAAGTGGAGTGCCTCGGTCATTTTTGTTGTAAGACTTGTCCAAGACGTGGTCTCTTAACTGGTGTACGCCCGTGGCGTAGTGGTAGAGTCGCGGATTTGTAACTCCTCTGACTGCTTAGCCTCACACCGCGTGGGTTCGAGTCGTGGTCGGGGCAAAGGTCATAATGTAAGATGATCTTCCAGCTGACTTACGGTGCGCCGGTGGTTCTACCTAGACATTTATCTGGGGTCTTCTCCCACCAAAAAACTGGACGTTGCTATAATGATCATAATTGGTCGCTGCATTGTATTTTAAAAACAAAACAAAACTTAACAGGAGCACATGTAGGAACATTTGACAGTAGGATATTGAGTTTGTTTTAATCCTGAAATTAAATGGCCATTGACGCAATATTTGTTACATATATTTATATAAAAATGGAAACATTAGTATGGAAACCAGTAATCTCTTGCAGTTTTACAAGGTTTAAGATCTAGAAGTTATGTGATAACTTAGATATCGCCGGATAAAAACTGACTTCAGTTTGGTATTTCTCAGAAATTTTAGTAACCCTATACAATACAATATTATCCTTTATTGTTAAGAAGTTTTAACGGAAATTAACAGGTCTTCACGATACCGTTTTATATAACATTAGATAACATATTTAGATACATTCGCGCATTTCTTTAATAAATAGACAAAGTACTGCCTTCTATGTGCTGACAATAAAATATCAGTAACATGCAAATTCCATTTTAAGATATTTATCTGACATCGTAATAAATAAATTAATGTTTGTGATACCAGAAATATGTCATTAAAATCCCATACATTTTTATGAAAGATTTATAACATTTTCGTGTAAATCTTTATCAAGTGGTGAATATAACAACAAACAAACAAACTAACAATTTATTCAGCATTAAGCTTCACAGCTTCTTGCCTACTTGGCAAAGGATTCAAAAATGTTCACGTGCCATAAAAGTGAAACAGAGTATTCATGAAGTTATATTAAACAACATTTCAAAGTATAGAAATTTCAGAATAGAAAAAAGATATACAAATACAAATAATTCTAAGATCTATCAGCTAACTGCATTCTTTGTCTAAATGCATCGTAGATAATCTTTGCTAACATATTTACTTGAATTTTATTGTTTGATGACATGATTTGATAAAATTTATTTAATGTTGGCCATCTACAAAAATAAGGGCAGAAATATTTTTGTCTTAATTCAGTATAAATTGGGCACACAAGTAAAAAGTGATATGCATTTTCAATGTAATTAGAATTACAAAGCTTGCACTTTCTTTGTTCTCTTTCTATATTTGTGTACCTTCCTCTCTCAATTTCTAATGTATGCGAACTTAACGTAAATTTTGATAATGCAATTCTTTGTTTTTTATTTGGAATATCATCTAAATATGTTTCTAAGGTAAAATCAGTTTTAAAGCGACAATATGTACTAAAACGTCGACTAAAATTTAAGCCAGTGCTCCAAGTTGTTATATAAGTATCAATTATTCTCTGCTTTTTTTTTGTTGTAAAGTAATGTTCATGCTATCTTGATTTACCCATAAGTTCTGAAAGGCCAGTTTTGTTCATTATAGGTATTATTGTTATCAGCATCATGCTTTAGCATAAAATATATTCGTTTTGTTAGTGACTAGTCATCTGAGTTAAGAAGTTTGATCCAGTATCTAAACATAGATATCTTAAATATTGAGAAAAGCCTATGCATTGATTTTGATGCATGTTCTGGGATGCTTTTTTGAGTTCTATACCAGCTACCATTTTTGTATAAATTTACACCTTAGTATTTAATGTTGTTTACAAGTTCTAACTTTGCATTATATAAAAAGAAATCGTATAATGTGTGTCTTGTGCTTTTTTTTTCAAAAAAATGTTTTTGTTGTTTTCTTAACGTTTATTTTTAAATTCCATTTTTTACAGTAATTTTTTATATCATTTAACATACTAGTAAGTTGGAGTGCAAAGAAAACTTGGTCGTCTGCATAAAGTAAAAGAAAAAGTTTGAGCTCATTTAAGGTGAATATATCTAGGAGGGATGGTATGGGGTGGGATTAGCCGGCATTTTTGCCGATACTGCGCAGCGACATTTCTATCATTATAGCACAGGGGCACTTATGAGGTGCCCAGGGACTGAACCCGGCCGGTCCATTATACTGACACCGACGAGTAGGCGTAATGCTGTCCCCTTAGCCCCAAGCGTAAGGAGGGAAGCCACTACTACCAACTTTAAAGTCTTTGGTTTGACCCGGCCGGGGTTTGAACCCACGATCTCCCGAACCGCAAGCCGACTATATCTAGGAGATCTGTGTTAACATTTTCAAGAATACCATTGACGAACACCATGAACAATAACGCAGAGCTCGAATCTCCTTGTTTGACCCCAAGATGTGAATATATGCATTTCTCCATTGTGTTTACTGACTGCTCTAACTGTGCAATACATGGCTTTAACTGCTTTTGTCAACTTTGAACTTACTTGTTCTGACCATAACTTTTGCCACAGAAAACTGCGATTAATTTGATCAAAAAAATATTCATTGTCAATAAAGACACAACACACTTTTTGTCCAGAAGATAATAGTTTTGATATAACTGAATGTAATGTAAAAATGCAGTCAATAGTGCTTTTGCCTTTTTTGATAACCAAACTGCGTGTCACTTTTTTGTTCATGCTTTTTGGTCCATTCAGTTAACCTGTTAAAAAGTATCTGAGAATATATTTTAGCAAGTATGTTATTTAGTGTTATTTCCCTATAATTTGATTTATTTGATGGGTCACCACCTTTAAATATTGGCACAATATAACATAAGTGGCATTCAAAAGGGTATTCAGCATTATTAAACATTTTGTTGTTAATATTATGTAAATAATTTGCAATTTATTAAAAAGAGTGTTTAATATTTTCAGACTTTATTCCATCGGGGCCATTTGCTTTATTGATAGTTTGTTTAAAAACAGCTTTTCTAATTTCGTCAAAAATTTACTTTGTCTAAATCGTCATCGTTATTGTTTGGTAACTGTTTGGTAACTGTGCATCATTTTGTGTATTGTCTGGAATTTCTCCTAATAGTGAACTAAAATGATCATGTAGATCTTTTAAGGATATGTTTTTGTTGCATGAGTTGTTTGGTTTGTTATAACAAGATTTAATTGACTTCCAAAAATGTTATGGATGCCTTTTAGCTATAGCCTCAAGTCTTTTACCTTTATTTGATTTAAATTGCATCTTTGCTTTTTTGCATATTTTATTATATTTTGTTCTTATTCTAGAAAATATATTCTATCTTCATTTGTCTTATTTCTGTTAAAAATATTTCGTGCTTTTTAAAATTCTGTTTTGATGTTATAGCATTGTGAATTAAACCACTTTGGAGCACGGTATTTGAAAGTATTCTCTTTTTTTTTAATTATTACTTTTATTTATAGTACAGTCTTTACCAAATACATTCAGCGCATTGTTATAAATACACTCGGTTAGAGTTTTAACTTTATCATATAGCGTTAAATAAGTAAGTGATTGATAATCAATAGTCCGTTTTTGCTCCTGTAATCGTGTTTTGTAATCATATTTATTTTTTTTCATTATCATATTCTATTTTGTGTTCAATTAAAGATTCACTTTTCATTTCATGTGTTAAACAATCAAGTCTCAACAATGAAAAATGCAAAGCAGCGTGTTCTGAATAACTACTCCAATCTAATACTTTAAAATCATTAACAGAATTGAAGTTATCAATATGTAAAAGTAAATAGTCTGTGGCACTAAGACCACGTGACGAGCAGAATGTAAATCGGCCTTCTGTATCGTGACGTAATCGTCCATATATATGCCACAATACATCACGCCTGCCAAGGTTCGCTGTGCGAGAGTCACCACGGCATTCGGAGGCCTTCCTTATTCTACGTAAATGTTATATGATACTGGCACTCGAAATATTCAGAAAATAACATAATTGCATTAAATTCTTATTCGACTGCCATTCAGTTGTTTAGGTATGTACTGTTTTAAAAAAGTACATGATCGTCGTGGACAATCGGGGAACTCCTCGGGTAATTCCATCTTCGGGACAATCATCCCTCAGATGTATCTGGTGCAATGATACTTACTGAAATCACGATCGTTTTGTTCGCCGGAAGTCGGAAGAAGACTATCTAAAATGTAGTTTACACATATCATAAACAATGGCATCGTTTGACAGCTACATGTCTGCTGCAGTGGGTAAATAAAACCTGGATGATTTCAAATTGAAGCCGCAACAAATTGAAATTTTACATGCATCGTGCTGTAGTGAGCTGTCATCCGAGCTGCCATATTTGTTTTGACGTTTGTCATAAAAGTAGTTCCATTTAGGGAAATGACCGAGATGATCCGACTATCTAAGAGAGATTATTCGCGAATTATCAGAGGTGTTCCGATGGCGTCGTAGAAAATGGACGATTAACGATCACTTACGAACATACCCGAAGATTTCTGGTTGGATCCACCGAGCACCCGTCAAATCGATTTATGAAAAAGAAAATTGAAAAGGCTCTCACTAAAGGTCTTTTATGTCTGCCTCTAAATTATATAATATCAAATTTAAACGCAACCGTAAAATTATTTATCATTAATTATTAATTAAGAAAAAGTAGAATTTTCTCACTTATTTCTATCAATTACGTAGAATTAATTAAGCCTTCCTTTTTATTTTGTATAAATTTTGGAAATGTCACCAGGTATCGGAAAGGACCTACATTGTACAGGTATGGTTTTACAACAAGTTTATATGTCTTGTATAACTTTATTGTTTCAGTCGATTGACAACAATGTGGTTCGCAGGCAGTGTCAATTACAGAAATAATGTCTACAATCAACCATGTACAATACTAAAACTAGTGCCAAACCTTGTTCAGAGTACTGTTGTTGGACAGTGTATGATGTAAGTACGTGTTTGTTTATTTATTTGTTTACAAGACGATTGTGGTATTCGTGCGGTCCATTCAGTATGCGCATAGAAGCTCTTCATTAGGAAGGAAGATAGGTAGTAAAATTAGGGTGTCTCAATAAGGGAGGGGGTGAAGGTTCGAATCTCAGTATGGGAGCTTGGTCAATTTTTTTCTTCCTACTTTTTTTACTTTAACAAGTATTTCTGCATCACTCTATCCGATTAAGTTGGAAACTTGTGTAGTTTTTAATTTTATTTTGTACAGCTTCTTATTGATTGAATGTACCCATTTCTTTAATAGCATATGCTCCAGTTGTACTCATTTAACGGGGGGGGGGAGCAAAACTCAAACGTAAATCATATCATTTTTCATTTTGATATGTACAGCAGACATATCAACTCATGTTTTATTGTTAAATCGATTGTATGCAACACAAGAGCTTGAAAATACACAGAAAAAGTCTATGACCCTATGGTCAACGTAATGGTGATCACCCCAAAACGGAGCACGTAAACCACCGTTTTCTTTACCTATTTGAATTCAGCATACTTTTTTCTATATAATATGGAAAAAATGGGAAAAAAATCTATGATAGGAAATAAAATTTACGAATCGACTTTAAGTGCCTAGTAGCGACATATTTCTTTAAATCTTGTTGAATTCCAACTTGTTGTAGTTGTGAAGGACGTCCCCCATAAAATCTTGAGTTTAGAACCAGCGGTACACCGCGTGTCATCTGGAAGACATCCCGACTAGTAAGCATGCGTCCTTTATCCCGTCTTCCACGGACGTACCAAAGTTGAAGCACTGCTGACCTTGGAGAGTGCTGGGGACTTGCCCTCCGCCCCCGCCCCCCGCCCCCGCCTCGTGGGGGCAATGTGAAGAATGCACCTAGGCTGCAGAGCGTAGACCCCTGTTTTGTAGCTTTTTCATGCACTATTTGTATATGCAGGTCTATATTCATAGTCACCGTGTGCAATTACTGACATAACCATATATCAGATGCCTTTAATTTTGAATCCCACGATTGCTTGTATTCACTTTAGCCGCGTCATCCGATTTGTCATTTTCAGCAATAAAATTGTGCGACAATAAAATGACGTAATAATTGTTTCAAATTTAAAAATTGCCAGCTCGAAACATTTAGCCAATTGTCCAAAATCGCACTCAATTTAGCCCGGTATGAGGAATTTTGTCGAAAACGGATGAAAACTGTTGAGCGCTTTGCTCAGAGATAGATCCGGGGTGGCACCACACCCATCCCACAGGCCCCCTCCCCCGCCCCGCCCCCCTACACCTACCAGGTAAAATAGTAGAGTTGAAAAAAACACATACATGTTAGCTTAAAAATACTAAGCTAAGTAAATGTTGTCTGTTGAATGCTTAGGTCGAAATTAAGGTCCCTAACTTTATATGTATATTCAGTATTTACTGCGATAAAGTTGAATGGATCTTGATTCATACACTCAACCCCCACCACTACCACCCGCCCCGACCGCCCCTCCCATCTTATCTGAGGTTTATATTTGTAACTGCATTTAATATTGTTTTATTTCATATTTGGTTGCCTTAGAACTGTTATGTTTGTTCACGTTCCTTAAAGACTTAGGACTACACCTTGTAAAATTAATTGTTGTACAATATTAAAAGTATTATGATAAGATTATGCAATACTATGTACACAATAGCAATATAATGATCGGATATAGTACATACACACATAACCATAAGGTAGATATTAAATATTGTTTTCTTTCAAGTCAAAATGTGTCATGCTTCTGTAACCATATACAGTTTTCTGTTCCAGATATAACAAAACATGTGACATCATCAATGGCTACTGCAAAGTGTCGTCAAGCAAGCGAATTGTTTACCTTCTGGCGTCGTGTGCAAACACAGCACATTTTGTACAGTTGAGTCCATTCTCCTTTGATTCGCACTGTGTCTGTGCTAATCAGGGTTAACAGCGACCGGTTTATGTTGATGGGCACATGGCTCAACCCGGCCAAAAAAAATCATCTATCGCATAAACTAAATATATTATGTATACATTAAATATAATAACATAATATCAGATTTAGTCATTTACACGTCAGAACACATCCCACATTACAGCAATAAAATCAACGTCGTTGTCAACCTAATTCTGCATGTTATATTTAAATAAAAACCACGCCGCACGTATGAAATCTTCCAGATCCACTCCTAATTGAGCTGTCTTGACTGGGTTTGTATTTGTATCTGTATATGTATATTATGCCTGACATTTACTCTTCATTGTTATGTTTTCAAAATTTACTAACATACAAACTCACCTTGTATGTAACTACAATATCTACAATGGAAATAATGACATGGAAACTATTGCACTTATTCGTGTTCTTAACCATATACAAAACATAAACAACAAAATTGCTATATATGTGACTTTAACCAGCGACCTTGGGAATGTTGAGTTGTCAATCGTCACTAAATCCAACCAATCGAATGCTTTCGTGTGGACTAACGTTGTAGCTAATTGATTAACCGACTGGCGCTGAATACATGATTACATAATGTCACTTTTCGTATTGTTGTTTATAAAGCATAAGAAAACGCGTCCCGATATTTTGCAATCTCATTAAAATCACATCCTAACTTTCGCTTCATTACATTCCGCTGGTTAGGATCTGATGACATCGCATTAGGTGTCACCTCAATTTGACCTTTGATTAGCCAATGAAATCGTCGGCTGCAAAATGTTGGGGTATAACTTCATGAACATTCGCCAGATTACGGCTATTTACGGAAATTCATATTGAGCGGCAATGTCCAAGGTATTCCGATTAAAGGTGTTTCACATTTTCAAGACGGCAGCCCCTATTGACATTTGCGGTCCAGTAAAACAAACGCCAAAGAAATTACATTCGTTAGTTGATTGGTGCTGTTTTTGCGGAATGTCATATCTCCAGGTTCTGATAACGGGTAGTGGGAGCAAACACACTCAAAAACAGTTCAAACAAAAACTTAGAATCAATGAAGAACGCCTTCAGAATATGAAAAGGGTAGTGAAGTGTTTGTCGCTGTCTGACAACGATACCGCGGTGTAACGAGGTTTCTGATTGGTCAAGGTTGACGTCATCGGCTCATTAATATTTATAACTGAAAGGTCACTTCGAGGCGACCTTTGTCGGGATGTTAACAGATCCTAACCAGCGGAAAGTAATGAAGCGAAAGTTAGGATGTGATTTTAATGAGATTGGATATTTTGTAAACAAAAATATATTTTGTTTGATGTTGGATAACGCTTATTGTATTAGAACTGATCAATATAACATAACAATTGCCAGTTAAGATTTCACCCGCGTAAGACACCAAGCAGATATCAGACAACAATGTTTTACTGTCCTTAAGTACATCATATGAGGAATTAGTTTGTAAATTATGAAAAAGGTTTTAGCGTCAAATCATTTAGATATGAATAATTTGTTTGACATACAACTTAATTCTAAAATGCATTTTTTTCGGAAACAGATTGAAGCCATCAATAGTATCATTTATATTTATTACCAGTTTTAGTTCAATTTTCAAGTAACTTATCATTACACGATACATAATACAACATGAACAAAATGTTTAAATGTTTCCAAAAGGTAATTTTAAAAAGTAGTAATCAATTTTGCATTTGCCAGCGTGTGGCAGAATGAGAGATTATACAAGAATTAAAAAAAAATATAAAGCTTTAAAAACCTTGGTCTGCAAATAGAAAAAGAGGCAGGAAGTTGCAATAATATAGAAATGTATCTACATTGTATTAGTATATAAATAAAAAAATATTGACCGTTTCGTTTTTTATACTTGATGTAAAAGTGTTACTACAACAGATTCTTAATGCTAAACATTACATGCTCAAGAAGAAAAAAATGTTTTAAAGATTTAGTTTTTATCATACAAGATTTTGTAGACGTTTATTGTAATTACTTACATTTAGTAAGATGTATGCAATAATACAGATATCAAGGATTGTCAGGACGGTGCTGTAGGGTATTTATGTTTTGGCTTGAATATGAAAACTTAACGTAAGAAAAATAAAAGTGATTTCGAGGATTCGAACCGGCAAAACAAGGTTACAAGGTAAAGGGCCTGCGAACTCGACTAAACTGTCGCTCGTATTTCTCTGAACTTCTTCACAATTTCCTTTGTTTCGTATGTAAAGGGACTTTACTCTAACTATTAAAAAAATCACATTATTAACTCCCTTGTGGGTAAGTATTTGGTATAAAGTTAATGCATAAATCTTAAGTTTTTTCCAATTCTCAAACTTTTAAAAAAAACTTTTGAAGAAGAGGAAGAAGAAGATGAAGAAGAAGATGGTGATGATGAAAAAGAAAAAGAAAAAGAAGAAGAAAAAGAAGAGAAACAGAAAGAAGAAGAAGAACTTTACTGAACGTAGGTAAACCATAAGTCACATATACATATACATGTTTTCAAACAGAGGAGGGTTTCGACATCAATTGACAATTACAATGAAGAAAGCGTGTTTCATTTTAAACTGTTTTTACTACAAAAGAAGCATTATTTACCGATCAATATATACATAAGTATGATAACAAAACAAACGACATCAAGACACAATCTAATATCTAGGTACACATATACGTATATCACCGGAATGGAATAGCAATGATTAGATGACTAATAGTTAGATGATTGAAATAAAAAAAAATCTGAATTGTAAAAAAAAAAAGAAAAAAAAACATTTATAGAAAATCTTCGAAGGATTATTGTCAAATAACTATAATTAATGGCAGAAAAGTTAAAATAATACATTACAAACAATATTCAGTTATGATCCTTGACTTAAATTAATAAAAACAAGATAACAAATGTATTTGTTGGATGAGAAAACTTTCACACTTTATCTCCAAGCCATGGTTCTAATGATAGCACAATCTAACACAATGATATAACAAGAATCAGAAAGCTACATGTAAATACAGAAAATAATCACAATTATAATATTTGGCACAGCTTGTAAACTAGGATGGAAGACCATCATTCCGAATGATGAGAACAGTAGACATTTAAATGATAAGGTTATTTTAAAATATTATTTTATTGTATTCAAATATAATATTCCAAAACTCTGTTACTTATTGATTATTTATTTGCTGATGAGCCCATAATTACTCACATTTTTAATATTTTCATTTTTTTTACCCAATTAAGTTTTAGTAGAGAAACGTCAACGCTCATAACAATAAAATATTTTATCAGTGACTCCAACTTTTATGAAAGCATATAAAATAATATTAAAAATTGAGCAGAAAACTCAATGCAGCGATGAACCTTTGGACTTATATACATGGACTTTATGAGAAATCATCGCACATACAGAGAGGGAAAACGGATTTTCATTTTAATATTGTGAATGAACCCAAGTGAGTTTGCTCTGTTTACATGCCACGGACTAGTAAGGACTGCACATATTATTAATATAAAACATATCTGCGTAAATTAATCCTTATTACGTAAGAGAAAGTATGAAGATTCGTAATTTAACATTCGGACCATCTCTGGGGTTACTCCATTATAATTCTCGGCTGTAGCAATTGTTAAACAACTACTATCACTTAAAAAGATACTATTTGCCATAATATAGTTAAAATATGGAAGCGCTTATATGTCATTTATTATGCTGCTAACACAGGAAACAAACAAGGTATCGTAGCACATCTGTAACTGTTTATTGTCTATACAATATGATATGTGTAGAAGACAAAATGTAGTCGTTGATCTCGAACTAATTTTGCTTTAACACTCGTGTTGCTTCCGGAAAGACTATTTATCCACAGATATATTTTCCGGTAATCAGATTGCATTATGTGTCCATGCTCTTCTAACATATTCATCCGAGGAATGATGCCGGTGACTGAACTACCCAAGGTGGCGCTGCAGTTGTAGGACAAACATTACGTAACCGGCAGTAGATCAGATAATACATTCCTCTGAAAAGAGATCAAACGGGTTTGTCTTGTTGAAAATGGTGATGATCAAGAATCAAACCATGTACAAAAATCCAGAATTTAAAGGTAGGGCATATGACACCATCTTGGATTAAGAAGTCCACAACAAAACAAAACAATGAACCATTTCAATCTTAATTAAATAATTTTATTATTGGGTTGTCGAGTATGCATGTATTAATTGCATGTATGTCTCTAACCTTGGATATAGCAAATCATAAAAAAAACAATTAATAATTAATAATATCGGACAACGTCAACTGTAACAAAGTTTAAAAAACAAACAAATCCAACCGCTCACAAAAAATGGCCTTACCGACACAACATTTCTGGTAAATACAGAAGAAGATGGCGCCACAAAACAATATGCCACCGATTGCACACAGTACCGCTGTGACGATGATGGCCGTCTGGGCAGTGCTGGAGATAGAGATTAAACGACATTTAATACAGAACATGATGGCGCCGATCGCTCAAAGTACCGCTGTGACGATGATGGCCGTCTGGGCAGTGCAGGAGATAGAGATTAAACGACATTTAATACAGAACATTATGGCGCCGATCGCTCAAAGTACCGCTGTGACGATGATGGCCGTCTGGGCAGTGCTGGAGATAGAGATTAAACGACATTTAATACAGAATATGATGGCGCCGATCGCTCAAAGAACCGCTGTGACGATGATGGCCGTCTGGGCAGTGCTGGAGATAGAGATTAAACGACATTTAATACAGAACATGATGGCGCCGATCGCACACAGTACCACAGTGACGATACTGGCCGTCTGGGCAGTGCAGGAGATAGAGATTAAACGACATTTAATACAGAACATGATGGCGCCGATCGCTCAAAGAACCGCTGTGACGATGATGGCCGTCTGGGCAGTGCTGGAGATAGAGATTAAACGACATTTAATACAGAACGTGATGGCGCAGATCGCACACAGTACCGCTGTGACGATGATGGCCGTCTGGGCAGTGCAGGAGATAGAGATTAAACGACATTTAATACAGAACATGATGGCGCCGATCGCACACAGTACCACAGTGACGATGATGGCCGTCTGGACAGTGCGGGAGATAGAGATTAAACGACATTTAATACAGAACATGATGGCGCCGATCGCACACAGTACCGCTGTGACGATGATGGCCGTCTGGGCAGTGCGGGAGAAAGAGATTAAACGACATTTAATACAGAACATTATGCCACCGATTGCACACAGTACCGCGGTGACGATACTGGCCGTCTGGGCAGTGCTGGAGATAGAGATTAAACGACATTTAATACAGAACATGATGGCGCCGATCGCTCAAAGTACCGCTGTGACGATGATGGCCGTCTGGGCAGTGCAGGAGATAGAGATTAAACGACATTTAATACAGAACATGATGGCGCCGATCGCTCAAAGTACCGCTGTGACGATAATGGCCGTCTGGGCAGTGCTGGAGATAGAGATTAAACGACATTTAATACAGAACGTGATGGCGCCGATCGCTCAAAGTACCGTTGTGACGATGATGGCCGTCTTGGCAGTACGGGAGAAAGAGATTAAACGACATTTAATACAGAACGTGATGGCGCCGATCGCTCAAAGAACCGCTGTGACGACGATGGCCGTCTAGACAGTGCGGGAGATAGAGATTAAACGACATTTAATACAGAACGTGATGGCGCCGATCACACACAGTACCGCGGTGACGATGATGGCCGTCGGAGCCGTGCTGGAGATAGAGATTAAACGACATTTAATACAGAACGTGATGGCGCAGATCGCTCAAAGTACCGCTGTGACGATGATGGCCGTCTGGACAGTGCTGGAGATAGAGATGAAACGACATTTAATACAGAACATGATGGCGCCGATCGCACACAGTACCGCGGTGACGATACTGGCCGTCTGGGCAGTACAGGAGAAAGAGATTAAGCGACATTTAATACAGAACATGATGGCGCCGATCACACACAGTACCGCGGTGACGATGATGGCCGTCGGAGCCGTGCTGGAGATAGAGATTAAACGACATTTAATACAGAACGTGATGGCGCAGATCGCTCAAAGTACCGCTGTGACGATGATGGCCGTCTGGACAGTGCTGGAGATAGAGATGAAACGACATTAAATACAGAACATGATGGCGCCGATCGCACACAGTACCGCGGTGACGATGATGGCCGTCTGGGCAGTGCTGGAGATAGAGATTAAACGACATTTAATACAGAACGTGATGGCGCAGATCGCACAAAGTACCGCTGTGACGATGATGGCCGTCTGGACAGTGCTGGAGATAGAGATTAAACGACATTTAATACAGAACATGATGGCGCCGATCGCACACAGTACCGCGTTGACGATGATGGCCGTCTGGGCAGTGCTGGAAAAAGAGATTAAACGACATTTAATACAGACCATGATGGCGCCAATCACACATACTACCGCGGTGACGATGATGGCCGTCGGAGCCGTGCTGGAGATAGCGATTAAACGACATTTAATACAGAACATGATGGCGCCGATCGCACACAGTACCGCTGTGACGATGATGGCCGTCGGAGCCGTGCTGGAGATAGCGATTAAACGACATTTAATACAGAACGTGATGGCGCCGACCGCACACAGTACCGCTGTGACGATGATGGCCGTCTGGGTAGTGCTGGAGATGTAGATTAAGCGACATTTAATACAGAACATGATGGCGCCGATCACACACACTACCGCGGTGACGATGATGGCCGTCTGGGTAGTGCTGGAGATCGCGATTAAACGACATTTAATACAGAACATGATGGCGCCGATCGCACACAGTACCGCGGTGACGGTGATGGCCGTCTGGGTAGTGCTGGAGATATCGATTAAACGACATTTAATACAGACCATGATGGCGCCGATCGCACACAGTACCACGGTGACGATGGTGGCCGTCTGGGCAGTGCTGGAGATGTAGATTAAACGACATTTAATACAGACCATGATGGCGCTAATCGCACACAGTACCGCGGTGACGACGATGGCCGTCTGGGCAGTGCTGGAGATGTAGATTAAACGACATTTAATACAGACCATGATGGCGCCGATCGCACACACTACCGCGGTAACGACGATGGCCTTCTGAGCAGTGCGAGAAATAGAGATTAAGCGACATTATAAACAGAAAATAAGGGCACCTATCGCACACACTACCGCGTTGACGATCAAAATCCCCTTTTTTAAAGAATATTTTGTATCATGCATATCATTCATAAAAAAAGACTCATTATCGAACGTCAGAGATTTTCGATTGTAGTAGATTTTTGTATTATTTACTGGCTTTTTCCTCGCGGTAATTAAGTAACTGAAGGTTGTTTTGTTGTTGTTGTTGTTGTTGTTGTTGTGTTGTTGTTGTTGTTGTTGTTGTTGTTGTTTCGTGTTATTTGAATGTAACTCAGATTTACCTGGCACTTTAAGAATATCTCCTTTATAGAATTATAAAGTTTGTTGCAGGTTAAAAGAAACCACACAGCAAACAATAAGTAATCGAGTATATGTTCAATCAACTTAACATAATACACGCGATGAAAAAAATATATCTTGAATTCGATATGAGGAAAACCTGGGTTATATTTTCTTACCACATCGATTCTTTTAATAGGATTAACTACTTTCTTTGTAAAAATATTTAAATAGCAGATACTGAGTGCTCCTAATATACAAAAAAAAACGTATAAACTATTTCGCTTGTATCTTTTTATACGTGTGTACTATGTTTACTGGTTGGGTGTATAATACATACACTCTTCAGTTCAGGAGGATGTAAAAACTAGAAAAGAACGGAAAGTGTTCCAAGTGGCGGACCACGTGCTTACCTGGCATTGTCTCTGTCACCGGCCACTTGTCCATCCCGGACCTCAGCCTGGGTCTGCTGGGCAAATGCTGGAGGGAGGAAAAAACGATAACAATAAGATCATCATCATCATCATCATCACCAGTCTGAGTCATCATCATCACCATCGTAATTAGAGTCAGCAGAGTCAGCAAAGTAATCATCATCATCATCCTCATCATCATCGAAGTCTGAGTCATCGTCATCATCATCAGAGTCTGTGTCATCGTCATCATCATTAGAGTCTGAGTCTGAGTCATCATCATCATCAGAGTCAGCAGAGTCAGCAAAGTAATCATCATCATCTTCCTCATCATCATCGAAGTCTGAGTCATCGTCATCATCATCAGAGTCTGTGTCATCGTCATCACCACTATCATCAGAGACATCATCAGAGTCATAGTCATCATCATCATCATTTTCATTATCAAAGTCCGAGTAATCGACATCATCATCAGAGTCTGAGTCATCATCAGTCTGAGTCATCATCAGATTCTGAGTCATCATCATCATCATTATAAGAGTCTGAGTCATCGTCATCATCATCAGCAGAGTTTGAGTCATCATCATCATCATCAGAGTCATCAGATTCATAATCAGCATCATCGTCATTATCAACCCCACTATCAGAGTCATCATCGTCATTATTTACCCCACTATCAGAGTCATCATCGTCTTTATTTACCCCACCATCAGAGTCATCATCGTCATTATTTACCCCACCATCAGAGTCATCATCGTCATTATTTACCCCACCATCAGAGTCATCATCTACCCTTCCTTATCGCCACTACGACCACCACAAACATTAGCACCGCCCCTATTCTCACAAAAAAGAGAATATTT
>CM017570.1:26436452-26633952 GCA_007844125.1 Sinonovacula constricta | reverse complement strand
ACAAAAGAAGGAATGTAAGAAGAATGATCTGAAGAAGATAAAGGTAATGAAACAGAAAGCAGTTAAGGTAATAAAATAGAAAGCAGTTAAGGTAATGAAACAAAAAGCAGTTAAGGTAATGAAATAGAAAGCAGTTTAGGTAATGAAATAGAAAGCAGTTAAGGTAATGAAGTAGAAAGCGGTTAAGGTAATGAAATAGAAAGCAGTTAAGGTAATGAAATAGAAAGCAGTTAAGGTAACGAAATAGAAAGCAGTTAAGGTAATGAAATAGAAAGCAGTTAAGGTAATGAAATAGAAAGCAGTTAAGGTAATGAAATAGAAAGCGGTTAAGGTAATGAAATAGAAAGCAGTTAAGGTAATGAAATAGAAAGCAGTTAAGGTAATGAAGTAGAAAGCAGTTAAAGTAATGAAATAGAAAGCGGTTAAGGTAATGAAATAGAAAGCGGTTAAGGTAATGAAATAGAAAGCGGTTAAGGTAATGAAATAGAAAGCGGTTAAGGTAATGAAATAGAAAGCAGTTAAGGTAATGATCTAGAAAGAAGTTAAGGTAATAAAATAGAAAGTAGTTTAGGTAATAAAGAAAAGAAGAGGGCGAGGACACTTACGAGAACTACGTTGAAGATGAAAAGGTAATAGTTAGTGCTTTATGACGAAAACATACAAAAAGTGAAGAAACCGCAATGGTTGTTATACGCAAGTTGTATTTTATTGAATTAAGAATAAATGAATAGCTTATATGTATTAAATTAATTTTTAGAACACGTACCTGAAAGTATTATATCAATCATTCATTTTCACAAATATTCAATCTACTTCAAACGTTCCCTAAATAACCAAGTCAATTAGTTAGCAATCCAATCAAGTCGACAAAACAATAAAACATCAATTATCTTCGTGTACCCTATACTAATCCAATGTAAGTCTCGTGCAGTATATATGGACCGTGGACAGAACGGTTACATTCCCTTCCTTTATCACTGCAATTAGTATCATTAATTAACAGTCACATAGTCAAATACTGTAATACAATTTACTGCATTAAAATATATAAATTAATTAAAAATTATAATCTCCTCAGTCCTCATTGTTGCCTTTGGCACAAGTCAATTAAAAACAAGATAACCGGTCCAGCGGTAAACTTCACAAACTATAGTCGAACTTTTAATTGAGAATACGCCAAGCATAAATCCCTTCCTTATTCCAAGACAATTAGAGTTATAGGGCAGATGATCTTTAATACAATGTACTGTTCAATAGCCACTATAACACAAACCCTCAAATATAGAATGTATAGTTGTCGCTGTGGATCAATCCACTTCACGGTACGGGTACAACGGGTTGCCTCTTATGAAAGATTCCTGACATTCTTTCTCGTGAAATCAATAACACGTGTTGCACACAATGTGTAAATTGAGTATTACGTGTTTGTGTTTCTTCATCAATGTTTATCAGATACACACACTAATAAACATGTTATTCTAATAAATCAATTATATTAATATGTAATAAAGGGAGTGCACGAACACCTAGTATAACTTTTATATAGATCAGTATCTTTGTTTAGGTCTGTCACACTATACCCGTACCAGGTCTACTACTACAACTACCCCCAACCCCAACCCCATGTCTTACCTATTCAAATATTTACTTCCACGAAGGACACGTTAAAGTTTGTTTACTTAAAGGTGTGCAGCGTTTTATTTTGGTCACAATTGCTAAAATGAATTCATAGTAGCTTTGTGGCCGGATACCTTGTCATGTTTAAATTGTTTTTATTTTTGTTCAAAAGGGCAAAACTTTATTGAGCTATAATTAAAAAACCGATTGAAATATTTTCTTTGATCATTTATGAATATGCTTTCATTTATATGATTGTGTTAACTTAGGTTTGGAAGAATCCGAGCATCAAACGTGTCCCGGCGGTTTTCCGACAATCAAACGTGTCCCGGCGGTTTTCCGACAATCAAACGTGTCCCGGCGGGTTTCGACTATATCATGCCGTTAAAACGTGGTATCTCACAACTTGCCTACATGAAACCATATCAAACGCTAATTTGAAGAATTTGGGTATAATTTCAGCGTAAGTTAATACTTTAAACTAAATAAAGACGAAATTAAACACTAAAGACAGTAGGCTACTAATCGCAAAAAATAACTCTAAATGTTCATCATTTCCAAATCTATAAAATGCGTGATAGTGGTCTCGGCTGAAAAAGATATTGACGTCAGAGCGGATTACTCGGATGACGATATAACGTGATCTCAAAATTAAGTGGTCGCTTGATTTTTTTAGTTTAAAAATAGCTATCTTTCCTGCGTGCCTCGGATAGGAAATACCTCTTTGTAATGACGAGTGGGTATTTGTGCTTGACTGTTTACACATATCCAGGACAACAACATGCTTACATGTTGCCATATTCGTTCTGTCTTGTTGTTTAGAGAGAAACATAAGCTTTTGCTTCCGTTTCAACCTATTTGCACCTATATAAACTTCTTTTCTATGCATTGTATAATACTTAAAAATAAATTTGTTTAAAATAAACTAAATTAAGATTTTACGTGAAAATCATTGTAAGTGCAAATGTACCGCTGTAGAACAACACAGACACATACCTTTAAGTGTACATGTCTAATACCTGTACGGTGTAGATGAGTGTTGTGTTTACTTAAAGTTCCCCAAAACTACAGGGTGTATTGGTGATCAAATATCAGCTCAACGTCTTCAAGGAAAACCACACTTTTAGAAAGAAACGGTTGTCTTATCAATGACATGATCCGCGGAGTACCGACCCTGAATGACGTGACGAGGGATTACTAAAGGACTGGATGGTACTTCCTGGTTGTTTGTCTCAGAGACAGTGTCAAATATTGTTTCACCATGAAACTACGACATTTTAGCTTAGGGTCGGATTTGTATTATTATGACAACGAATTATTGAGCGAGACTCCAGATTAGCATTTGCTATGTAGAGTCAATGCGTAGGCGGATTAAGACGGGCCTTATCGCCGCTCAAAGACCCCCCCCCCCCCCACACACACACACACACATACACACACATACACACACATACACACTCTAAAAATCCCGACGAACTGCACAAATAAATGAAGTAAACATTTATATAATTAAGCAAAAAATTATTATTTTTTGCGTACTTACTGCTATGAACGGGGATAGAAACAGATATTTCATATCGAGAGGGTAGAAATAACCGTACAAACTTGCCATTCATATCAGTGTTCTAAGCATAATGCTCTCTTTGGATTTTAGAATCAATGATCTTACTTGAAGTTATTTTGAGGACAATGCTAGAAGAAAGTTAAAATTAACAACATGTTTATTTTGTACATCTCCAGTAGCATTGACGTCGACTCAACAAACAGGTAAATGGGTATTTAAAGATGGTATTCGACAGTTTGGACCAAGTTTCCACCCTCAAATAACCAAAATAAGTTACTCTTTCTTGAAAGATCACAAGCAGGTCTGATTACTGACATTCTACATATATGTGAAAAGTGAAAAATTACACAGGATTTGTTATTACAAACACATATTTTCTATCTGAGCCACGTTGCCCAGATAACTAAGAAAACCACGTGACCAGTCCATTTACCTTTCAATTAATGATATAGCCTCATCCGGGTAATCTGCTCTGACGTCGATGTCTATTTTTAGCCGAACTTCCACTTATCTTGCTTATTTATAGATTTGGAAGAAAGATGAACATATAGAGCCAATTATTTCACGATGTGTACTGTATAATTTATGAGGTAGTGTTCAAAATGAAGTTTAAATGTATGCAGAAATTTTCCAAAAATAGTGAGAAAGAATTGTTACATACATTTGATATAGGCAAAGTGTCGTTTATCGTCTTTCTTATGCTACAATGGAACTATTTACACAGAACAAGACTTTTTCCCAACCAGTCTTTTTAAATATCCGAACTATTTTCTTTATCCTGGTGAGCACATGGACAAACATCTCCTGGTGGGCCACCATGTTCAGAGCAGGTTTCAACTGTGCAAAGGTCGGACTAAATAAAATAAAACATAGAAAAGCAGTAGTTGACTGCTGTTACTTAAAGTCCGGAGTCTAAGATCTATCTCATGAAACTGATTGGCTGAATCTGAAATAAATTTTGAAATATGACCAATCAGATGCACGAGTAGTTTTATAACCTCACACGCGGCTATTGCATCACGTAAACTAAAAACAGATAAAGATAAAGACAATATATAAGACTCTAAATAATACACGTATAAGTAATATACATTTTATTTCATTGAATAATCGTGATTGCAAGTTGTGCCTGTGCGCCTGTATGCCTGTGTGCCTGTATGCCTGTGTGCCTGTATGCATGTGTGCCTGTATGCCCGTGTGCCTGTATGCCTGTGTGCTTGTAAGCATGTGTGCCTGTGTGCTTGTATGCCTGTGTGCCTGTATGCCCGTGTGCCTGTATGCATGTATGCCTGTGTGTCTGTATGCCTGTGTGTCTGTGTGCCTGTATGCATGTGTGCCTGTATGCCTGTGTGCCTGTTTACATGTGTGCCTGTGTGCCTGTATACCTGTGTGACTGTATGCCTGTGTGCCTGTATGCATGTGTGCCTGTATGCCTGTGTGCCTGTATGTCTGTGTGCTTGTATGCATGTGTGCCTGTATGCATGTGTGCCTGTATGCCTGTATGTCTGTGTGTCTGTATGCCTGTGTGCCTGTTCACGAAATTAATAGGAAAAGCACAAACACTTTATAATTTAACTTAACTGTTTTCTGTTTGTTAATTGAAAGATATCAAATACACAGGCGTCTTGGCGATGTTTACTGTTGACAATTAAGAATTATTTTAAAATTGTATTGCTATGTTATGGATATCATTAACATCATACGAAATTGATCATGAAAGCTTGAACATGAAACCGTTGAAGTGAAGCGGACTAATTATAAATAATTACTAGATGATTTCTGAAACGCTGAAGCGACTTTTCATCGAGGGGTTATCGATTTTAAACATTTACAATTTTTTTTCCACCGATGGCCATCACAAGTTTCCGTGTCTTTTAACATTTTGGTTATTGCATTTACTTGCTCAGTCGCCGGACAAGAGCTTTAATCTTTTAAATCGTTGAGGTACGAAACTTGAGATTTAAAAGTACAGCTTATCATATCTTTTACATGCAATTTAGTTACAATGTATCCCATACATTATCTTGTATCTATAAAGCCATTCTGACCGAGTTTCGTTAGATCGTCACAATAATTTCACGTTCAATATAAATATTTGAACAAACGGGACGTTCAGTATAGGTGCAGATTTTTATGTTGTCATTGTCTGTCATGAATCTAAAATGATAAATAAATTACAGGTGATCAAGAAAATATCATCATCATCATCATCATCATCATCATCATCATCATCATCATCATCATTATCATCACTAACAACAACAACAACAACAACAACAACAACAACATTATCATCACTACCACCATCATCATCATCACTTCCACCTTCATCATCATCAACATCGTCACCACTAACATCATTTTCAGCAACAGCAACAGCAACAGCAACAACATAAGCAGCTGCAGAAGTAGAAGTAGAAGCAGATACAGCAACAACAACACCGATAATAACAAACTATCAGTAGCAGCAATAGTAGCAGCAGCAATTACATCACAAATAACAACATCAAACATTATTATCATAATTAGCACGCCTTTGACAACCATATGTCAATCATTATATCAACATATTGGTTGCAATAAACACCAAGCTATATCTCAGGTAATAAACAAGCAATCAGTACTAACGCACGTAGTTTAAAAGTCCGTTATTGTACTAGCTATGTATTTAATCCATTTAAAACATCTCATTTGTCACCCATTGACAAGGCTGCGTATTGTTCTATAGAAATAGAATTATGTCACGAGCAAAACGTCTAAGCATTAATTACAGGTGTCAGAAATTGTCGGATTTAGCCGTGTAGACTAATAGCAATAAAACGGAAGGCGTTACGTACACTTACGGAGCGGTTTCAATGATGTTCGGAAACAACCGAATTATACCGGAGTTTGACGTAAGGACACGATGTGTATGAGTGACAGTTATTGTCGGGAAGAGAGTCAGTTTCGCCCCAGGCAGTCATTAGGATAGAGGAATGAGGCCCGACGGGGATCTGTATTATGTAAGATGTCGCATCCGTGTGTTTTCTGACCTTGTATTGTATGTTGTAAATAAGAGAGGACGAAACGGCAATCGACTCAACCTTTGGTTGCTTTTTGTTTTGTTTTGTTTTGTTTTTTGTTTTTGTATTTTTTTAGAAAAGGAAAAAAACGGACTGTTTCTGATTAAGAAGATAAAATATTTATTGCAAAAAATATTTATATATGTATGAAAGCAACTGATGTGTTGTAAAAGATTAGATACAAAAAGCCAACATCACGATTTTTACCATTACATCGAATTCTAAAACATACAATGATGTAAGATATTTTTATGTTAATATTTGTATAACTGTTTGTTACAATTAAATTTTACAAAGATAAATGCTTTATTGTCGCCGCTCTGGAGAGCGTTGCCTCTAACAGAATGTATTTTATGGGGACAATAGCGTATCAATCAATAACAGGATGTCGCGTTGTTTTGTAAGACCCTTTTCTGAGAAAAGAACCGAGTGTTCCGTTTTTGTAACATTGCAGCTTGCAGCTTGCAGCAATAAAAAGTAGCTTTTAATTATAAAAAGCAGCATATATTAATAGGAATTTGCAGTCGTTTGGCGAGGTCTTGTGTAAAAAAAAGAACCAATTATGCCCTTGTTAACAATGCAGCCTGTAATAACAGATGTAGCAGACAATGAGGAAGAAAGCAAAGCAGCAAATAGTCTAGTTCTCATCAGTTCGTTACTCTCAAATATCTATTTCATGAATTTACAGTATAAGAGAGTGTTTAGTATCCATAAAAGTTATCTTCATGTTTAAAGCGCATGCTCTCTACGGCGCCTTGGATGTTCCACATCCCTGCTCTTTTTTGTTACTATTAGAAAGAGCTTCTACTGTTTAACGTTGAGTTTGTGGATGAACATAAATTCAATGGCAAACATTATAGATAACAGCTACAAGTGCTATTCGCAAAGGGTATGTCGTTGTTGTTGTGTTTTGTCACTGTCGCAGACATTTCGTTTGCTTTGTCCTCCCGATATTTTTTCTCCAGCTCCTCAACAAGCTGCGTTGTTAACATCGGCATACTCGGCTACCTTTGTTGAACAGGACCTCACAAAACAGCTGCGAATTCCTATTAGTGCTTGCTACCTTTATACAATTGCAAGCTACAGCATAGTGTTGCAAGCTACACTGTTAAAAGCGGAATGGTATATTCCGTTCTATGATAAATGTCTCACAGAATAGTACCAGATACATACTTTAGACCGGCAAGTCATTGAAGCAACAAAAGCAAGCTATTTGTTTAATGGTTGCATGCAATGATGCAGTCAAACTACCTTTGTCCATTACAATAATCATCTGTTGTTCGAGATCAATGAGCGAGGTGTTCCAACCAGCAGCGTGTAGCATTACAACGCCCCCTAGAATTGGCAAATACAAATTAATGGCAAATACCAATTAACAGTTTGGCAATAGTCCGAAACCTTTTATATCCATATAATTTTATATAAAAAAGAGCAATTCAATACGTTTAAATATTTAAAACAAAACATTTATACCAGAGACTTGATTTGGACATAATGGTGTAAGGTCCTTACAATTTGTAACAGGGACTTGATTTGGACCTAATGGTGTAAGGTCCTTACAATTTGTACCAAGGACATGATTTGGACCTAATGGTGTAAGGTCCCTACAATTTGTAACAGGGACTTGTTTTGGACCTAATGGTGTAAGGTCCTTACTATTTGTAACCAGGACGCGATTTGGACCTAATGGTGTAAGGTCCTTACTATTTGTAACAAGGACATAATTTGGACCTAATGGTGCAAGGTCCTTACAATTTGTACCAAGGACTTGATTTAGACCTAATGGTGTAGGGTCCTTACAATTTGTACCAGGGACTTGATTTAGACCTAATGGTGTAAGGTCGATACTTTTTGTACCAAGGACATGATTTGGACCTAATGGTGTAAGGTCCTTACAATTTGTACCAAGGACGTGATTTAGACCTAATGGTGTAAGGTCCTTACTATTTGTACCAAGGACGTGATTTGGACCTAATGGTGTAAGGTCCTTACAAATTGTACCAAGGACTTGTTTTGGACCTAATGGTGTAAGGTCCTTACTATTTGTACCAAGGACGTGATTTGGACCTAATGGTGTAAGGTCCTTACTATTTGTACCAAGGACGCGATTTGGACCTAATGGTGTAAGGTCCTTACTATTTGTACCAAGGACGCGATTTGGACCTAATGGTGTAAGGTCCTTACTATTTGTACCAAGGACGTGATTTGGACCTAATGGTGTAAGGTCCTTACAATTTGTACCAAGGACGTGATTTCGACCTAATGGTGTAAGGTCGTTACAATTTGTACCAAGGACGTGATTTGGACCTAATGGTGTAAGGTCCTTACTATTTGTAACAGGGACGTGATTTGGACCTAATGGTGTAAGGTCGTTACAATTTGTACCAAGGACGTGATTTGGACCTAATGGTGTAAGGTCCTTACTATTTGTACCAAGGACGTGATTTGGACCTAATGGTGTAAGGTCGTTACAATTTGTACCAAGGACGTGATTTGGACCTAATGGTGTAAGGTCGTTACTATTTGTAACAGGGACGTGATTTGGACCTAATGGTGTAAGGTCCTTACAATTTGTACCAAGGACTTGTTTTGGACCTTATGGTGTAAGGTCGTTACTTTTATGTACCAAGGACGTGATTTGGACCTAATGGTGTAAGGTCCTTACTATTTGTAACAGGGACGTGATTTGGACCTAATGGTGTAAGGTCCTTACAATTTGTACCAAGGACGTGATTTGGACCTAATGGTGTAAGGTCCTTACTATTTGTACCAAGGACGCGATTTGGACCTAATGGTGTAAGGTCCTTACTATTTGTACCAAGGACGTGATTTGGACCTAATGGTGTAAGGTCGTTACAATTTGTACCAAGGACGTGATTTGGACCTAATGGTGTAAGGTCCTTACTATTTGTACCAAGGACGTGATTTGGACCTAATGGTGTAAGGTCGTTACAATTTGTAACAGGGACGTGATTTGGACCTAATGGTGTAAGGTCCTTACAATTTGTACCAAGGACTTGTTTTGGACCTTATGGTGTAAGGTCGTTACTTTTATGTACCAAGGACGTGATTTGGACCTAATGGTGTAAGGTCCTTACTATTTGTAACAGGGACGTGATTTGGACCTAATGGTGTAGGGTCCTTACAATTTGTACCAAGGACGTGATTTGGACCTAATGGTGTAAGGTCCTTACAATTTGTACCAAGGACGTGATTTGGACCTAATGGTGTAAGGTCCTTACTATTTGTAACAGGGACGTGATTTGGAACTAATGGTGTAAGGTCCTTACTATTTGTACCAAGAACGTGATTTGGACCTTAAGGTGTAAGGTCCTTACAATTTGTACCAAGGACGTGATTTGGACCTAATGGTGTAAGGTCCTTACTATTTGTACCAAGGACGTGATTTGGACCTAATGGTGTAAGGTCCTTACTATTTGTACCAAGGACGTGATTTGGACCTAATGGTGTAAGGTCCTTAAGATTTGTAACAGGGACGTGATTTGGACCTAATGGTGTAAGGTCCTTACAATTTGTACCAAGGACGCGATTTGGACCTAATGGTGTAAGGTCCTTACAATTTGTACCAAGGACGCGATTTGGACCTAATGGTGTAAGGTCCTTACTATTTGTAACAGGGACGTGATTTGGACCTAATGGTGTAAGGTCGTTACAATTTGTACCAAGGACGCGATTTGGACCTAATGGTGTAAGGTCCTTACTATTTGTAACAGGGACGTGATTTGGACCTAATGGTGTAAGGTCCTTACAATTTGTACCAAGGACGCGATTTGGACCTAATGGTGTAAGGTCCTTACAATTTGTACCAAGGACGCGATTTGGACCTAATGGTGTAAGGTCCTTACTATTTGTAACAGGGACGTGATTTGGACCTAATGGTGTAAGGTCGTTACAATTTGTACCAAGGACGTGGTTGGACCTAATGGTGTAAGGTCCTTACTATTTGTAACAGGGACGTGATTTGGACCTAATGGTGTAAGGTCGTTACAATTTGTACCAAGGACGCGATTTGGACCTAATGGTGTAAGGTCCTTACAATTTGTACCAAGGACGTGATTTGGACCTAATGGTGTAAGGTCCTTACTATTTGTAACAGGGACTTGTTTTGGACCTTATGGTGTAAGGTCGTTACTTTTATGTACCAAGGACGTGATTTGGACCTAATGGTGTAAGGTCCTTACAATTTGTACCAAGGACGTGATTTGGACCTAATGGTGTAAGGTCCTTACAATTTGTACCAAGGACGCGATTTGGACCTAATGGTGTAAGGTCCTTACAATTTGTACCAAGGACGCGATTTGGACCTAATGGTGTAAGGTCCTTTCAATTTGTACCAAGGACGTGATTTGGACCTAATAGTGTAAGGTCCTTACACTTTGTAACAGGGACGTGATTTGGACCTAATGGTGTAAGGGCCTTACAATTTGTAACATGGACGTGATTTGGACCTAATGGTGTAAGGTCCTTACAATTTGTAACAGGGACGTGATTTGGACCTAATGGTGTAAGGTCCTTACAATTTGTAACAGGGACGTGATTTGGACCTAATGGTGTAAGGTCCTTACAATTTGTAACAGGGACGTGATTTGGACCTAATGGTGTAAGGTGTAAGGTCGTTACAATTTGTACCAAGGACGCGATTTGGACCTAATGGTGTAAGATCCTTACTATTTGTTACAGGGACGTGATTTGGACCTAATGGTGTAAGGTCCTTACAATTTGTAACAGGGACGTGATTTGGACCTAATGGTGTAAGGTCCTTACTATTTGTAACAGGGACTTGTTTTGGACCTTATGGTGTAAGGTCGTTACAATTTGTACCAATGACATGAATTGGACCTAATGGTGTAAGGTCCTTACAATTTGTAACAGGGACGTGATTTGGACCTAATGGTGTAAGGTCCTTACAATTTGTACCAAGGACGTGATTTTGACCTAATGGTGTACGGTCCTTACAATATGTACCAAGGACGTGATTTGGACCTAATGGTGTAAGGTCCTTACAATTTGTACCAAGGACCTGATTTGGACCTAATGGTGTAAGGTCCTTACAATTTGTACCAAGGACGTGATTTGGACCTAATGGTGTAAGGTCGTTACTATTTGTAACAGATACCTGATTTGGACCTAATGGTGTAAGGTCGTTACTATTTGTACCAAGGACGTGATTTGGACCTAATGGTGTAAGGTCCTTACTATTTGTACCAAGGACGCGATTTGGACCTAATGGTGTAAGGTCGTTACTATTTGTAACAGCTACCTGATTTGGACCTAATGGTGTAAGGTCCTTACAATTTGTACCAAGGACGTGATTTGGACCTAATGGTGTAAGGTCGTTACTATTTGTAAAAGAGACGTGATTTGGACCTAATGGTATAAGGACCTTACAATTTGTAACAGAGACCTGATTTGGACCTAATGGTGTAAGGTCGTTACTATTTGTACCAAGGACGTGATTTGGACCTAATGCTGTAAGGTCGTTACTTTTTGTACCAAGGACGTGATTTGGACCTAATGGTGTACGGTCCTTACAATTTGTACCATGGACGTGATTTGGACCTAATGGTGTAAGGTCGTTACAATTTGTAACAAGGACGTGATTTGGACCTAATGGTGTAAGGTCCTTACAATTTGTACCAAGGACATGATTTGGACCTAATGGTGTAAGGTCGTTACTATTTGTAAAAGAGACGTGATTTGGACCTAATGGTATAAGGACCTTACAATTTGTAACAGGGACTTGATTTGGACATAATGGTATAAGGACCTTACAATTTGTAACAAGGACGTGATTTGGACCTAATGGTGTAACGTCCTTACAATTTGTACCAAGGACGTGATTTGGACCTAATGGTGTAAGGTCCTTACTATTTGTACCAAGGACGTGATTTGGACCTAATGGTGTAACGTCCTTACAATTTGTACCAAGGACATGATTTGGACCTAATGGTGTAAGGTCCTTACAATTTGTAACAGGGGCGTGATTTGGACCTAATGGTGTAAGGTCCTTACAATTTGTACCAAGGACGTGATTTGGACCTAATGGTATAAGGACCTTACAATTTGTAACAGGGACTTGATTTGGACATAATGGTATAAGGACCTTACAATTTGTAACAAGGACGTGATTTGGACCTAATGGTGTAAGGTCCTTACAATTTGTACCAATGACGTGATTTGGACCTAATGGTGTAACGTCCTTACTATTTGTAACAGAGACCTGATTTGGACCTAATGGTGTAAGGTCCTTACAATTTGTAATATTTAAATTCCTTCCCCTCTTGCCGTACTAAACTGTACCGAGAAGACCTGTGGAGTCAAGTGTCCCTACAATGTCTTTTTAGAACCACCGGAGTGTCGTTAACATTATTTTAACTGTTTAAGAAATAAATATTACGAGTAGACATTAAATGCATTAGGAAACATGTCGTTGTATCAATCAGTAATACTCATAATTTTATTATTTATTAACTTATTTTTTTCATAATGTAGAACACTTTTACTCATTACATTTTCGTTCAATAACATACATTCGTGTGTGTTGCAATTTGAAGCGTTCTAAATGGTTAAAATGTGGAAATGTATTTTGTTAACAAATAACTCTATATCGAAAATCTTCACTCAAGGGAGGTAACACATAACTTGAATGGTAAGAGTATCGCCCCTTTTTTTAAAAGATGATGGAAATGATTTGTGTTGGAAAGTTATGCAGTGATTCCAGCAGAGTTTATTGTAATAATGCACAACTTTCAGCATTATTATAAACGGTAACAGCACATGAACGAGCTCTGGTACATTTACAGGATAGAAGGACTTGCAGGAAACTGCAACATTGTGTTCGCTGGAAGAAATATGGTTCTTCCAAAATACGATTGGTGTAATGTGCAGAATATGTCGTCATGAACGCTTCCATCTACAATTTTACATTTTATATTTCGCTAAAAACACGCTTACTTCATTTTAGATAGCGAAAAGTAGCGCAATCGGTAGAGCGTCGGTTCCAAGTACGTGAGGCCCCAGGTTTGATCCCGGGCCGCGACATACCAAAGTCGTTAAAAATGGTAGTGGCGTGGCCCTCTTGCTAACGTTCAAGCAAATATAAGGGTAGTTCCACGACACAATTGGTTGGCCCGGTGTCAGGTAACTGTGACTGGGTGTGCTATCATGCCGGAGGTAAACGGCATGTTATACACAGTGAAGGCAGCACTATATCTGCTTCAAGTGGGCACCCTCTCCTGATAAATGAAATACTTTTGTTAGGGCGATAAAGGCAATAAACAAACAAACAATAGTTTGTATTTTAAGACGTAGTTCTCACGTCATATAATATTTCCATACCTCCGTTGAACGAAAACTTGTTTTAACATAATATAATGCTTCTAATATTTTTGGTAAAAAACAGGACAATTGTCGACGAGAAAATTCCATTGAAAATAAAAGCGATTCTTAAGAATGCCGAGAAAAAAGGCTAATTGAACTTAAATTAAAAGTAGCTTTCATCAGATTTGTCACTTACTTTTATAGGGGTGGGGGGTATCCAAATAAGCTCGAATAATAATAATAATAATAATAATAATAATAATAATAATAATAATAATAATAATAATAATAATAATAATAATAATAATAATGATATCTTTATTTTACGAAAGAAACTCTTGAGCTATATACATACACACACAGCTTATAATAAACATCTTTTCTAACAGAGGCCTTCGACTAACAATAGAAATGAAATAAATATGCTATAAAACAATTGAAATACTTACAAAATTATAATGAATACGGCTATTAAACATCTGTTAGAAAGATCACATTCATACAAACAACATTTATCATTTTCATCATAAATGATTAAGTTAGTATAATACATGTATGTTATCACATCATAGAAGCTACTAGAAGCTATGGTACAGTAAACACAACAACATACCTAACAAAATGTATATGTTTAACGCAGGCAAACAATCTCAAGTGTGTTCGATCAATGATAAAAAGATATATAAAACCCAAAATGTTGCGCTTAATGTACCAACTTTGTTATTGTTCATGATCTTGTGGTTGAAAACCGTATCGGAGGGATCCCGGGTTCGAACCCAGAAAACCAGCCACGCTAGTCTTTGATCAAGGTTATCAATGGCTCAAAGAAAAAAAGAATGTAAGTACGTTTATACCCAAATATTACAGCAAAGGCGGATGAATATAAATCGAAAGTACTTGTTTCCCAGCTGACTATGTATAGACTTGTACTTATACGTAAAGGTGGTATCCGACAGCTTGGACCATTTTTATTACTCTTATGTTACCAAATTATTTATGCAACTGAATTATTGTAACCTGAAAAAATCTCGCGAAATCCTGTTTATTGGTACCCAAGGTTCATATTAAAAGTAAAACACATCATCTTACTCGTCATTTAAAAACGGGTATTTCCTATCCGAACCACGCTTCACATTTTTAACCAAGTAAACCACGTGACCACTTACGTTTGCGATCATGTTACATCATCATCAACCGGCCGCAATAGCTCAATTGGTAGAGCGTCGGCTTGCGGATCGGGAGGTCGCGGGTTCAAACCCCGGCTGGGTCAAACCAAAGACTTTAAAGTTGGTAGTAGTGGCTTCCCTACAGCATACGCCTGACTCGTCGGTGTCAGTATAATGGACCGGCCGGGTTCAGTCCCTGGGCCCCTCATAAGTGTCCCTGTGCTATAATGATAGAAATGTCGCTAGACAGTATCGACAAGAATGCCGTCAAATCACATCTCACATCATCATCCTGGTAATAAGCACTGACGTCGATGTCTACTAGTATTTTTACTTCAAAAACCCATACGTGTTTATTTATATATTTGGAACGAATGCACATTTAAAGCGCTAAAATTCAAGATTTGTCTTGTTAAACAATTAAGGAAGTGTTTTAAAAAGCTTTACTGAAACTAAAATATTTATGTAGCAAATTATGCTCGACATCACCAGATGAAGGACAGCTGTTACACGAAGATATTGACAAACTGTCGGATATCACTTTTAAAGGATCCATGACTGTATCGCTGGCATCAACGTTTAAGGTGTATTAGGAATTATTTCTGGACCAGTCTGGAGGAAATTTTCTTTGATTCGCCTGTTTTGCGCAGTTTTTGGTCATACTAATCGGAACTCCTCGGGTAATTCCGTCGTCGGGACACTCATCCCTCGGATGTATCCGGTGCAATGATAGTTGCTCAAATCACGATCGTTTTGTTCGCCGGAAGTCAGAAGAATATCCCTAAAATATAGTTCGCCCAAAATATAAACAATGCCATCGTTTGACAGCTGCCTGTCTGCTTCACTGGGTAAATTAAATTTGATTTTTATTTTAATTTGAAGCCGCCACAAATAGAATTTTTACAAGGCATCATACTGTAGTGAGCTGTCATCTGAGCTGCCGTCTTTGTTTTGACGTCTGTCACAAAAGAAGTCCCATTTAGGGACATGGCCAAGGTAATCCGACTACCTACATACACCCGAGAGATGATTCGTGAATCATCCGAGGTGTTCCGATTGTGGTCATACCTGTTCGGAAATTACCGGCGATGTCGACGGAAAATACCGAAGCAAAACAAAATCGTAAAAAATGACGACAAAAGCGGGATATTTTAAAGAAACCAACCACATGTATAACGATTATAAATTTTCGGGAAAAACTGCATTCTTATCCTTATTGACTATAATCTCGTGACTTAAATCGTGGAAGCTCCATATAATTTTAAAGACAAATAATGACAAGTCGAATGCATACTACTATTATATAATATTCTTTGTCGGTAGCGTCCAACGAATGTTCCATAAAGGCCGTTCGTCGGAAAATGCCACGCATTTCCTAAAGCACTAATTTTGCGAAATTTGTCAATAGGCAAAATAACGAGACTGAATTAACAGCGGGCTTCCCCAAGCAAGCTCAAAAGTTTGTTTATATTATTCAGATTAAGCTTTAACATTGAAAATATTATCTTGCCAATATATTTGCTTAAACAATTAAATGTGTTTGAATGTGTATTAATATTAATTAACTATTTAATAAGCAATGCATGATCGTAACTTCAAAAACGGATTTATAACTACCAATATAAAACTTTATTTCTGGATTTCACAATACTCTCTAACTATTTCATTAGCGTCGTATGTCTCCCTGCCAGTCCTGCCCCCTGCCAGGGCCTCGCATGTTTACAAGACGTCAAGCCCCACGTGTCGGCCGAGCCATGCATGAACGCATCCTGAAGATCCTTCCATCTGCCATTCAAGTGTTGTACGTCGTCGGGTACCGAACAAAGGACCGGAGTTTAACGCTTTGGTGCCACATAATAAACTGGTTCCGGTCTTTCAACAAAATGGCGGCCAAAAACCGCCAAAGAGCGCGCGGAATTCGTACTACGTTTTTAAAAAGTTGGAATACTTCTAACTTAATAAGGTATGTAAGATTCTGTTTTATTCTTCGTCATTTCAAGGATTTTGATGTCTCTGCATTACTTATAAAGGCAGCCCAAATGTAAATTAAAGCGTCTGTCGTTTAAGATGTATCTTCATGGTTAATTTATGAGATGCCAATGACAAAACGAGTCGTCGATCATATTGGCAGCTTTTTGTAGGTCAGCCTGGTTGTCTCTGAATACAAAAATAGTTTTGGGGTCTAACGGATTCCATCGATCATGAGAAACATATAACAATAAATTATTATCGTATTGCAACGATTGTTTCTATATGTAGACAAATGCGCGCTTGATATCTCCTAGTCCGTGTATTTCATAAGATCTAATAAAAAGGCAGTATATTTAGGAGACTGAAACTAATGATTGTTTAAAGGTCAATTTGTCCATTATTAATAGTTTGAACCAAGTTGAATCAACAATAATTGAACGTGAAATAAGAGTGCAGTGAAAAAAAAAGTACAGAATCGGAGAATAAGCGACACAGCCTGGATTGCTTAGAATATATATCTTCATTTTGAATCCTTAGAAATAGTTATTTGTAATTTATTTGTTTTTATCAACTTTCAGGTGTTCATGCATATTATTATTTTATAATTTATCAATGTCTTAAGCCTGTCTATTTTATAAGACAATTTGACACTTAAATCTTAGCCTTCTAAGGACAAACTGATCAGACTTCAGCAAAACGTGTCGATCCAGATATGTCATCCCCTGGCTGGGGTCATGTGATCTGGACCGTCACCTTGTGTTGCTAACATTTTGCCAAAAATCTTCTCAGCTTTGCAAAAGCGACTAAGTATGCGACTAAGTATGAGTTTAGTGTTGGTTATTGACAGGTGTAGAGAGATTGGCATTAAAATGATACAACTACATGTACAGCCATATATGGCATTCAAGTTAATGTTTAGGTCGGCAGATCGTCAACGTAGGACGGCGCGAAAACGACCATATAAGGCTGTCTTATAGCTGACTTGTGGCACCATTAATGGGTCGTTGGACTTCAGCAGTCAGCCAAAGCTGATAGCGCCAGCACTACCGTAAGCTGTACCCCATGAGATATTACATATTACACGATTAAAACTACGTCCGAAATAAAAATTTCCGTTTTTTTATTTGCATAAGTTAAAAGTGTTGCATGGTTATTTTTAAATTACAGCTATATCGCACAAGGTTATATTGCAAAAATAATCCAATGTACCGCTTTAAAACAGACACGTCAAATGCAGACATGTCTGGGGGAAGGGTTTAAGGAAGATGCAGACACGTCGGGGTGGGGGTAATGAAGATGCAGGCACGTCGGGATGGGGGTAAGAAAGATGCAGGCACGTCGGGGCACGTCGGGGTGGGGGTGAGGAAGATGAAGACACGTCTGTGGGGTTTAAGGAAGATGAAGACACGTCTCATGCATTTTGGTCAAACATACATGATTTTCAATCGACATGAAATTGATCACAAGCGATAGATATTCCTTCAATTAAGCATTCGTCTCTCGATAGGAAAAGTGTTTTTCACCATTAAAAAAGATCTTTCACTCTTCATAAGAGGTTTATTTGTTTACTTTCACGTCATTTATAACGCCGCTGTCACATTTTGACATCTTTATTTAATGAGGACTTCGTGACATCCTAAAATTGCCCTATGTTTTATGGTGAGCGTGACAAACTTTGTCATCCGCAAAAAACTGCTACGCATTTTGTCATGGTATTATAAGCAAATGAACCATTGTTTCTAAACCAACGGGACAAAGTTTGTCATTCAGGAAAAGTAAAGGGCCCCGCTATCTAGACCGCACAGAAAACTAAAACAATGAACAGTTTTACCGCGACTTCTGGTTCCCAGTGATGACAAAACCCAGGTTACTTAGTAATATAATGGTCATTTATAAGTCGGATACAATTCCTAGAACAGTTGTACAATCAAAAGATATAGAAAAAAAATATGAAAAAGGAAATAAATACGACTATGTGTTATGGAATAAAACATTTATTTGAAGTTAAACTAACACTGTATGTTGGTACATACTAGAAGAAAAACGTAAAATGGCAAACACTTATATGAGAAATTGGACAAATAACCAACATCACAACGGTTAACGACATGGAACAATAACACAGCATTGTATAATATCACACCTTTGTTACAATGACATTGTCTGCACATGGACGTCACTTTAACTGCCGAAATAGAGTAATCCATTGTTTTCATATATGTCACGGGATGGATATGTGTGACCATGATAAAATACACCTGCTCGTGTTTGGGTATTGTCTGGCAAAACCTTGCATGATGTGAAACAGTAAAGACGCCTTACAAGTTGACAACGAACATTTCCAGCTCACCATGTTACCAAATTTATCATCGTTACATATCTGTTAGGCGTCGTTCCACTACACTGTCCATCGCAGCGTAATTAAGAAGTCCCCGGCTTAAAGGTGGTATCCGACAGTTTGGACCAAAATATTTTCATTAAATATCTTAATAAACTATTGTTATCTGAACAGACCTCGCAAAATGACGTTTGTTGATGTCCAATACATGTCTTCAAAGTGAACCATAACGCCACAATCGTCATTACAAACATGTATTTCCTATCTGAGCTACGCAGCACAGTAAGCTATTTTTAAGCTACGAAAACCACGTGACCACTTATTTTTTAGCTCACCACGTCATCCGCTTTCACGTCGATGTCTATTTTAAGTAGGATTCCCAATGTATGCGGGATTAGTGATGTTTGTTTCCGAAGCTAAAGCGACTTGGTCCTCAAGTGGTAAAACTTGCAATTTTCTTTTTTTCTTTTTGTTGTTGTTCAAAAAGCACTTCGTTGAAACAAATAAAGCTTACTAAAACATTACCTACGATCACCAGATTATCTGGTGACGTTTTGCCTTTGTAAGGTATAGTTGACTTAAGGTTGGGAGGATTGAAAGCGTCGAGACCTTTTCATCTAATTTATCCCCCTTTCCCCCACCCCGACCACAATATGGCATATTTTAACCTGCGCATGAATTCATACGTCATGGGTATATGTCAGTGTTAAACAATACGCTGATTGGCTAGATAGTGACGTAATGATTTTTAAAATACATATGTAGTTCGGCCCGTGTGTCTCACGTACCTACGCAAGTCTGTGTCCAAGTCGCTTTAAATGCGCGGAATAATACATAAAGATTACAATTTGTAGTTCTCTCTCGTTTCTATTCGTTCTATATCTTTCTCCTACTAACCTACACAAGATAAGTGTTCGGTTACAATTTCCGGAATTATTGCGCCACTTCGGATTTCTTTCCTGTCAGCAGTGTCTGGCGTTTTATTGTTCCAGTAATATCGTAACGTGACAAAAAATGTAAACAGGCTCGACCGGATAAACAGATATGTCTACACTTGAGACAGGCTAAGTGCGTTGTTAAATGAGATATTTGTTTTAGAAGAAGCACAAAATTGACATTTCTTGAAAGAAAATCGCAATTTATTTCTATTTATAACTTATACCGCACAGATAAGACAAAATGATTAATTATGAACAGAACAATATAACATGGACATGTCTTTCATATAACATTTTGACAGAATGCGAATTTCGTTTGTTATATTTTAAAACGAATGCATTGTTTTTTATAAAGTGCTAATTTTTAAATTAAGTAAAAAAGGCGAATATGTTAAAGTTGTAGAATATTTTAAGATGACAACTGACTTGAGCGGCCAGCAGACTTGAAAACCCTTTGCTATAGGTGAAACATACATTTGTGCGTCTTACGGGATGTGGTCTATATGATTACATCGGGCATCGAACATACACGTAATTTAAGTTTCCACCCTCACTCCACCCAGGGATGGATCCAGAAGGGGTGAGAGAGAGAGAGAGAGAGAGAGAGAGAGAGAGAGAGAGAGAGAGAGGAGAGAGAGAGAGAGAGAGAGAGAGAGAGAGAGAGAGACAGAGAGACAGAGAGAGAGACAGAGACAGAGAGACAGAGACAGAGAGACAGAAGAGAGAGAGAAAAGAGAGAGAGAAGAGAGAGAGAGAGAGAAAAAAGAGAGAGATAAAAGAGAGAGAGAAGAGAGAGAGAGATAGAGAAGAGAGAGAGGGACATTATACAATATTTCTATGGTTTGTAGGGGCTAACCATTGTCTTTGTTCAACTGTGTTTAGAAGAAAAGTAAAAACTAATTAACTTTGAATTATTCATCTCATGGTTATCAGACATTTAATGATAATCTTACACAAAGAAGCCACCGGTACACATGCTGTAAGAACGAAGGTGTAAGAACGAAGGCACAATAACACTGTGAAAAGTCGCAATGTCGATTCAGTACATGTGTAACTGTTTATTTTATTTATCCTGAATACCGGTATAATATTGATTTTAAATCACATCTTATACCCAAGGCACAATAACTAACTCTAAATTACAGACATGCACTTGTTACAAAGTACAAGCCCGCGACGTTTTGTGGTGACGTCTACATGTGTAACGTCGTATACATTCCGTCATTATGTCGCGTTAAGGTTGACGTTAACGTAGCGAAAGCATTGTTACAGGCTATCTTAATGACACACATTTAGAGTAATTGCAGGTGAACTGATAGTCCGGTCATAAAAGACGTGCTGGACAGGCGTTACTATCACCAGTCATAATCATACGCAATATACACGCATACTAGAATGTCAATGAAGGTAGGCCAAAGTTCGAAATGGTTTTATCACATGTTATAAGGTACAGACTATATGTGTATAGTTGTATTGGCGAAGTTATTGCGTAATCGTACTAGTATGTAATATGCTATATAATGGCAATATATAACATATAATATGCACATAATTACTATATATGCAGCATACTACATACACAGCATATATACACAGCATATAACATACACACCATATATACTAGGAGGGGGAGAAAGGCAACTACTGATCTATACTCAATTATGAAATAAGAATTACTGCAAGTGCAACACGTGCATTTCGAAATTCTGTTTCTGGTGGCTATGTGCATATTTTTCTCGGGCACTGTCAAGCATATCGTATTCCCTGGCAATTGTGACTATTTTAGCAGAGGTTTTGCACAGTAAAAATAAAATTAACTTTAGTTGTATCGACTAAAAAGTTGCGTTTCTATTTTACCCTAGTGTATAGGGATTTGCCGGCATTTTGCCGATACTGTGCATCGACATTTCTATCATTATAGCACAGGGGCACTTATGAGGTGCCCAGGGACTGAACCCGGCCGGTCCATTATACTGACACCGACGAGTCAGGCGTAATGACCGACCCGATAGTAGACACAATAAGAAGAAAGCGGCATCAAAAGTCGACGTCGCCTTCCTGTTCAACAATGGGACATTTTTGCATGAAAGAAACCGACCAAGAAATAAACAAATTCTTGTTATTATCTGTCGGTAAATTTGCATGTCTTAAAAATATACGCAGTAAGGAATTGTCTTACCGCAATAGAAAAGGTCCAAATACAAACATCGGAATCGAGCATAGCATTTGACTTATACATCGTCATGACAAATGCAATTTAAACAAAATCATACATAAAAATCTGGCACATTAACAATTGCAAGTGATATGTAATGATGTAGCAACATTTATTGTATTCCTTGTTCTTATAACTATTAGTACAGTGTGATGTGTCACAACTTTCTTAGCAGAAATGATGTTCAAGCTAGTTTTGACACGAGGTTAACCTCAAACAACCTTAGTACCGTAATGCCACCACCTCCCCCCATCCCCCAGCCCACGGATCCATCCCTGGGAATTTTATCCTGAAATTTACAACTTGACCGTTTAAAACCGTGGTACATGTGCAAACATTATTTTATTTTCAACTTGTCTATATACTGGCTGATATTTACAAATGTTCAAGAGTACATGGGGTTTTCTTTTCATACACAAAGACATCAAGATTAAGCATATTTAAGATTTACAGGTAAAAAGAAATTAAGCGGAGCCCTAATTTTCTGATGAAGAGAAATCACGCAGACTCCTCTTTTTCACATCTGGCACTAGTTTGATTTCGCTATCTTGACCGCCATATTCCAAATTCCATCTGGAATGTGTACTTGCTAGAACTGTTTTCTGAATAAGGGAACTACGCATATTCTTTCGAACCTCCATTTAAAATAGTATTAAGCGACTCAGCAATTACTTAAGTACAGTTGGTGAAACGTCTTAGTGACACCGTCTGTCAAAGACGCCCGTAAGTTTGACCAGTAAACAATGTGACTGGCTTCCTTGTGTGACATGCGGCTGTGTGGCGTGACGTCATAGTGTAAGCTGGCTGGCCGAACAAGTCAGTTTGTTTCTTGTTTGTTTTTGTTTGTAATGAAAATACATCGCAGAGACAAATTTATGGACAAATATCACAAATATCAGGTTAAGCCATTGGCGCACCACGGGTCAGCTGGAAGACCTCAGATATATAATATGTGTCTTACTCAATGTATACTCACTATCCGGAAGGCACACTGACATTTTCTGTTTGTTTTTGTTATTCTCCTTAACTTTAAGATAATGTCACAAGGTGTGTAAAGATAAATAGAAGCGTGGAGGCTTTTATATTAGATTCTATTACAATGACGATAAATGTGTTTAAAATGCTTCCTTATGTCTGTATTGTCTATTTTGTTTTCATGTAACCTGTCGGCCATTTTGTCCTCGATTCAAAAAAAACAATGAGGATTTTAAGGTAACTGATGATTGTGCAGTGTTAATTTCTTGGTGCAAATTGTTCAAAGTGTGATCGTGTAAGTGTTTAATTGTTTATTCAATGACATTGCTAAATGAATGGCCTCGAGAGACAGTTGAATGAAGTGAGAACTACATACGACTAAGCGTTTTTACACATTGAAAGTTATCCTTTTTCACTGATAAGCCCTGATATTGCACTGCATATATCACTATCTTGCACAAAGGTCATTCCATTCACCTCTGTGATTGTCTCAGAAAGTTGTTGAGATACGAACGACAACTCTGCTTGGAGATTGTGTGTTAACGTTTGCGGGATTACCCAATCTGCATAATTAGGCATGAAAATAGTTCCAATAACAATAATGACACTTATTTATTTCCGCCCTATGATAATTTAATATATCTATCATGGTTATGATCCTTAAAATCAAATTCAGTGTGGGTTAAATATTGTTTGTCCGTTTTGACTAGATCTTGTCATTGATCCCATAGCAGAGGTGTTTTAGTGAGGTACGAACGACAACTCTGCTTGTAGACTGTGAATATATGTGTATCTGTATGGTAATTTATTATAGAAAAAATAGTCCCCTGCTTTGGCTGTCTTATGAAACTATTTCATCGTTATTGTTGTTTTAACTTCCAAAGCTCCTGTTATTTTGAACAGATGACTTTCATTGGTAAAAGCTACATTGAGGATTTTAAGTTTATTGGAAAAGATAAAAGAAAAATATGGCCAGCCTATCTGGCGCTGATGAAATTACGTTCACATCATGGCAGTGTACAATGAGGGTTAACTCACGAATATAACAAACTGTTAGTCTGTGTGATATGAGATTGTACAGAATGGCCACTTAAACGCAGTTATCTCATTATAACACGGGGTACGCGCGCTATACATGTCACTGCACTGACAGGGCGGGACACAGGTCTAGGGTGCATTGACCCTGGCGACGGTTTTTGTACATGAACTGTACTGTACTTAAAGTAAAATATGACTGCTGACACCAAGAGTAAAGTGCTAAAAGTAATAATAAATATAACATGTCTGTAAATAATGACTCGGTCGGACTATGGTCTCAAGTCTGATAGCCATATGGACGCAACAAGAACAGAACCAAAATGGTTGGGGCCGCTTGACCAAAAGCCTTCCTCTAAAAAGGAATAAATAAGAATTCCTTAAGCATGTTGACAATGTTTTTAAGTTGTTGTGTGTGTTTTCTTAAAGTTTTATTGTAGATCTATTTACGGCGAGCTTACTAGCATTTTTCCTGGACGAGTTTTATAAATGTTTGTATTAAATGGCAGCGAGTGTCATCTCCTTTTTATCACATGATTTTAATCGCCATCATACGATTTTACGAAATTTTAACAATCCTTGGTAAAATAGTGGTATGAGATTATCTGCATTATGATGACGTCGTCAATCAAAAAAGGTGTATTAAATTAGTGTAATATAACAAAATATTTAATAGGTGTATTGAATGGAAAACAATGGTAATCATGTTAAAACAAGCCATATAGTGTGACTTAGTATCAAAATAGGCTGTTCGCATAAACAATTGTATACCCTGTAGGGTCAACGTATGGAGCGGTTTAAATTGGATCAAAACCACTTCCCGTTAGCATGAGATAATTCGGCTCAATGGTTCATTTTGGCATACAATGTACCGCTGTGTGGTCGATGTGCATTTCCTATTGTTTTACCATTTACTGGCGGAGGGTGGTGGGGGTGAGGAGGAGGAACACTTAGGTCTTTGTTAATGTTTCATCCACGTCTGGTAATTGAGAGTAGATTTATAAGCCTCCCTCGTGTCTGTTGTGACAGTAACATACAGAACATTTCACCACCGCCACACGTCTTATTCAAATTAGGTTAACATTTACAACAATGCAAGTTGTTTTTTTTTACAAAATGTACACTCATCTTAAATAAACACTTTATTTTCTCGTGTTGCATGTATTTACATATGAGAGGTTGGTCACATACACAAAATACGCAAACAAGGTATATAACTCTGTATATACGATGCTAGTGTTGGTGATGTACATGTAGTTGTAGAAGATTGTCTTGGCCGTTGACGATGGCGCAGTAACATTCTGTAAAGTAAACATCCCCCATCCCACTTCATATTCCTTGCATAAAATGATAAAAGCTGCACGTCAAATGTTATCTGTCTCAACCAAGGTCAGATAGCCATTTATCCACTTTGTGAATCAGCAGCCAGAGATAGATCCAGGGGTGCACCCCATCTCTCTCCAACTAACCAGAAAAAAATGGGGAGAGTTGTGAAAACTCACGCGTGTAAGCTTTAAAAAATGCAAAGCTTTTAAGGTTAATTTCATCTGTTGACTTCTTAGGTCGAAGTTTGGGTTCCTTACTGGGTATATATATATATATATATATATATATATATATATATATATATATATATATATATATATATATATATATATATATATATATATATATATATATATTGATTCATATCCGCCCCCCCCCCCCCCACACACACACACACTCAAACCCCTACCAAAATTTTCTGGATCTGCCCCTGTCCACCTGCAAGCAATGGATCAGCCCAAAATCACTTGATTTTAAGCAATCAGAAATAGTTATTATTCTTTGTAACTTAATAAGTGCTCCCACACTAAGAAGGGAAAAGTCTAAAACAGTTGAAGCATTCCCGTTTCCGAAAAGGTAAAGACGTTATATATATCTATGTATAAATACACAAAATATTACCTGAAATCATTGGATTTAATTTTTGGGTCGTCCAAAAGTGGTTAGAATGCTTTTGTCTTAGATGAATACGCTTGATCGGTAATGTGATTATGGTGAAGTTTGCAATTAAGCGCATCTATTGAAAGATAGATTTATTTACCTAACAACAGTAACCAAGGATGTGGTACGTAACATGGGGCATGGTGCTTTAGTAAATGAAGTGATCTGCTGGGACATGTAAGTGCATATTTAATGCCAAGCTACACAATACTGAATAGCCGTCGTGAATGAATTGAGGCAGACTTTCGAATTAATCGGAAACAGTTTCAAAGAGGCAGAAATGACCACCAAATGATAAAATGTGAGAAGAAAAAGTGCCATGTTGCGTGACCTACTGGTTATAATAAATTCTTATAGATGCAATAGTTTTAACTTTATTGGACGGAACAGAACCGATTGTGATCTTCTAAAATTTACGGATTTATTAACGCATTTAATTTCTCCATTTTGCCATTTTAATTAGCGAACTACTTTTTACCATTATATTTCTATTCAACCCCTCACCGAGTGTTTTTTGTTTTATTCCCCTGTGCGAAAGAAGATGAACTCGAGGAGATATTCTTTCTGATATAAGTGATATGATCAAATGATAGTTACATACATAATGAAATTTAATAGACAATTCGTAAATTGCCATCATTGTGTGTTTTCTACTTCAGTATCGTCGCTCTAGTGAGTTGTGTGGTCCTGTCTGCCCCAGCCGTCTCGGCTAGGGGTCGTTTGGTAGAGCCGGCCCAGAGGTCTAGCTTATGGACACGCGGGTTCGACTCCCCGAGAAATAACGACGACTCGGGGCTTAACTGTGGAGGAAGATGGGTAAGTCTGTCTTGACGAATACATGTATAAACTGTAACTACTTTATGAGACCTCGTACATCTTGCAAACTCATCTGTCAGTCACATAGTTTGCTCAAGCCAACATACTAACAGTTTGTGTATAGTGTCACCAGGACTAGAACGAAAGACAACCTGATTGAAAACACATTTCAAACAATGCATTTAGAAAAAATATTGGACTGAATTCTAAATGGATACAACTTTACAATGTATTTGGGTTAAATGAATTCATGTAAACCGAAAAAACTCCAGAATGTTGCACAATTTATTAAAAAAGCGGTTACTATTAGAAACAATTATTTAAACACAAATAATCAGTAAACTGTCCTAAATCAAACCAACAAAGAAAACCTCGAAACAATTAGTTTATGTATTACTCTCCAAGAGTTTTTTTGTTGTTGTTTTTTGTGGTTGTTGTTTTGTTGGGGATTTTTTGTGTGTTTTTTGTGTGTGTGTGTTTGTTTTTTGTTTGTTTTTTAGGTGGGGGTGGGGGGGGGGCATAATATGTACTAACTGTGTACCATGTGAATGTATTATTTGTGTACCATGTGACTGAATAACTTATTTTTTATATTTGAATATTACGTGAGACGATGTATGTTTGTACAAGTCGTTAATAAAAGTGTTCTGTTCAGTTCTATTCTGGTTAAAAGGACTGTTCAATTAATGGGATCTAGGGTTCGTATACGCGTACATCTATCTTTACAGAGAGCAGCAAACATAAGAGATGCGTTTGCTTTTTTAATTACAAAGCACTACATCTACTGCAAGCCGACGAATATAATCAAAAGTAATTTCCTTTTTCATTAATTATAAACCCGTATTCACTGTCCAATTAGCAGCCGTCATTAACCTGTCTAAGGCATATCAATCAAACTTCGGTCTAGATCTTGTAGGACCTCAACTATCTGATATCAAGTCTATAGCAGTTCTGACTGCATTTACATACAGTTGATAGCCTAATTATTTAAATAAAAATGTACTTAGCAGGTGACGGAATATAGTCCATGTTTTCATATTTTTTTCTGTTTAGACGTGTCAATTATAAACAAAGGACAGTGAAGAACTTTAACTCACTAACTCACTAACTCACATGCATAATGCTACAGCTACAACTTCCATGATTCTAAGAGCAAAGGGAATAAAAACACCAAACCTTTTTTTCCGAATTGTAATGAGTTGATTTATGCATGACATTTCCACATCGTAAAATGTTAATCTATTCCACTCGAGAATTTATCGAACGCGGAAGTATACATGACACGTCATAATGACGTATTTATTAATGCCATGAATACGTCATTGAGTGAAAGGTCAGGTGCGTGCGGATATGTCAATTTGTGGGATAACTAATTGTTTGATGACAGGCGAAGCTTCAGAGATATGATTGACATACATTCCGATATCTATCTGTATGGTAATCGCCAGTATGGTGTGCTGTGCTTATAAATGGCCTTAATTGCTGTATAAGACTAGTAGCTTGAATCAGAAATTTTGAAGCAAAAATTAAAAATATGAAGCACGCAATAAGGGGAAATTGAGATCTTGGGTTCGGCATTTCTTGACCACTTGCCCAATTCCAAATTCGCAGCTAACTTAAGCCTATTAGTCTGTTTCCATAGTGCGATTTCTTGGTCAAAATTACAGATAAATGTTTAGATGGGGTATTATATAAGTTGCACCTGATTTTCACTTACTAATGTAACTTTTAGTGTATATAAAGTTGCTCTTTGCGAGATGCATGCATTTTCTTTTTCGAAATTTGTGCTTGTTACCTCTTTCATATGGAATTTTTACTAATATAAGTGTTTTCAGTGATTCTTTGTCCCACTGTGTAAGTTTTGATTTGATGTGTTATCCATAATTATGATATTTCTTTTTTCATCATGTAGGTATTGATAAGAAAATATGAGTATTGCAACATGTATTAAAATTTGATTAGTCAAAGGACAAGTCAAGTTTACAAGGTACGACGAGATATTATACAAAGCAGAAATAGAGCAAACTCAAAAGTCTGACCCTCTCGGAACGGTCAGTCGGCAATAGTTAACATATGAATATTTAGTTTTCAACTTTATTTAATATTTTTGTTTTCTTCACCGTAACACAAATTTACAAAGCTATTCAATCTACAAAAGCAATCTTGTTAGCTATAATATATTTATAATCATTTATTACATTGGCTCCGTGAAACCTTTGGTTAAATGTTAGTCGCTCCTGTATATTTGAGTATAAATCCTCGAACACGCCACTCATAATGTTTATATATAGTTCTTACCACTCGATAACAACAAACCAATGTTTACACAAGACGTATATTTCAGTGCTTCATTAACTTAATTAATTTTTAAAATGTTTTATAATAAAAAGTTTATAGAAGTTTCACAGTGCATCGTAATGATCTAAAATATTATAGTCATTTTCATTGAATTCCTGTGTTGTTGTTTTTTTTTGTAAATGATTTTATTTGATTTATTATTATTTATTATTTATTATTTGCCTTGACACATGATTGGTATTGGTTTATTTATATTGTCCTGTCATTCCATTAAAAAGTTTAACTGTTGTTAAACACCAGCGCACCATTTACTCCCCTTTGATTACAATAACTGGATTGTCATTTTATATCTTTTTTTTATTGTTTATTGGGTTTATCGTCCCACTAACAGTATTTCAGTTATCTGGAGACGGTGTCCACTTGAAGCAGATATATTGCTGCCTTCGCTGTGGATAGCATGCCACGAACACCTGGCATGATACCACACCAAGTCACATTATCCTGACACCGGGACAACCAGTCGCGGAACTACCCTTATATTTGCTTAAACGTTAGCAAGGGAGCTATACCACTACCATTTTTAACGACTTTGGTATGTCGCGGCCCGAGATCGAACCCGGGGCCTCCCTTACCTGGAGCATACGCTCTACCGATTGCGCTACCAGGTCCGGTCTCTTTTTTAACAGAAGGGAACAAGACTATTACTATTCAAGTAACGCTGTGTCGTATCGTGTTGTTGGGAGGTACTGCAGAAATGTTATTGCATGACGAGAAAAGCAACAGTTTCCTAACACCTGATGAAATCATATCGTCAAAAATTGTTCAACCTCATGTTAATTCACAAAATACAAGTGGTTCCTCACAAATAAAACAAAATGATATTGATGATAAAAGATACCAGAAAGATACAATTCTGTCTTCCAAATGCGAGCATAAATCGTGTAATACACATTGTGCAAGTCCGTATCTTGTCGGCAAATTCTTCAGTGAATTGGATTGCCTTATTTGTGGTGTTGTTGTTTTTTGTGACCTATTTATTTATACTGGCATTCCATTGATTTCTGCTGGTGACGTTGTGGTATCTTATTGCTGTGAGCAATCTCTCTGCAGGCATATGTTCGAGCAACTTCCGGTATCGGTTTAAGAAAACGGGGAAAACTCGAACATTTAAAAGAGAGAGCACGGGCGTGAGTCATCCAAGGCGCCGAAAGTAGCACGCGGTTTAAACAAGAAGATTTTTTCTGGGAACTAAACACTCTCTTACACTGTCCATTCATTGCTTACATAATATGTAAAGTAACTAACTGTAACTCTGATGGGAACTAGGCTATCTTCTACTTTGCTTTCTTCCTTGTTGTCTGTTAATCTGTAATTACAAGCTGCATTGTTAACATCGGCATACTTGGTTGTTTTTGCTAAACAAGACCTCGCCAAACAGTTGCGAATTGTGTGCTGCTCTTTCATCATTGCAAGCTACCATTTATTGTTGCAAACTACATTATTAAAAGTAGAAACTCGGTTCCTTGCTATGAAAAAAGGTAAAACACTTATTTATGTTCACTTATTACGGATATAAATATCGTTCTTTTTTTAAAGTCCATCATAAACACACATTGTTTCCCATTTTAGGTACAGCATGGCATAAACAACGGTCGATGCGGAGTGTGTGGCGACCGTTATGACGTCATGCCACGTGATAACGAGCCAGGTGGTCGCTATGCAAACGGTATCATTGCTAACACTTACACCACCGAGGACTCGTCCATGCTAGTGGTGGTCGATGTGCAGACGTTCCAAGGCGGGTATTTTGAATTCCGTATATGTCCCCATAACAACGTGCAGGTGGCGGTGCAGCAGGAATGCCTGAACCGTCACCAGTTGAGGGTCTGGGATGTAGAGAGCAAGGAGCCCGCGTACCGATACTACCCGCGGGCCGAGGGCCTCCAGCGGTTGAGAGTGGAGATTCCGCGTGGCATGACCTGTACACAGTGCGTGCTGCAGTGGAAATGGCATACATGTAAGTAAAAGAATGTAGGGTAGTTAGGAGGGAAGATTGGAATTTTGAAGAAATGGGGACGGGGAAAGGGAAACAGTCAGTCAGGCAAATATATAGAATGAGAGAGGGGGGATAGAAAGAGAGGGGGTGGGGTATAGAAAGAGAGAGATGGAGGAGAGAGATAAGAGAGAGGAAGAAATAGAGAGACAAACGGGTAGATAGACAGGAAGACTGATGAACTTGCATACAGACAGGTAGACAAACAATTAGACAAAACAGATATTCTGTCATTTTGAAACACCAGGGTCAATACAGAAACATCATGTTTAATACCGAAACATCAGGATCATTACCGAAATATCAGGGTCAGTACAGAAACATCAGGGTCAATACCGAAACATCATGTGTAATACCGAAACATCAGGATCATTACCGAAATATCAGGGTCAGTACAGAAACATCAGGGTTAATACCGAAAGATCATGGTCAATAAAGAAATATCAGGGTCAATACAGAAACATCAGGGTCAATACCGATACATCAGGGTCAATACAGAAACATCAGGGTCAATACAGAAACATCAGGGTCAATAAAGAAACACTAGGGTAAATACCGAAACATCAGGGTCAATACAGAAATATCAGGCTCAATACAGAAACATCAGGTTCAATACAGAAATATCAAGGTCAATACAGAAAAATCAGGGTCAGTACAGAAAAAAAGGATCAATAAGGAAAAATAAGGACTTGTTAGGAAAAACCAGAACAAAGGCAGAAAATTCAAGAAAAAAATCCAGGAAAATACTTGCATGTCTTGCCGTTATTTAATTAACTACGGGATATGAGTATTTGACAATCCTCGATCAAATTACCGGGTTAATATATGAAAACCCTCATTAACATTATTTTATGTTTTCTCAAGTAATGTTTATTGCCAAACATTCGAAAGTATTATTAGAGATTGGTTTTGAATTTAAACGTTGTAAGGTGTTTTAACTGCAGTTAATATTTTATCATGAATTTGAAATGTCTTAGCAGTAAGCACTTAAATTGCAGCCAAGGACTGGGGCCGCTGCCCTGATGGCACGTCCAGGATCGGCTGTGGCGCCCAAGAGGAGTTCTTTAACTGTGCCGATATCGCCATCGAGCCAGCCACCGCAGAGAGCGCCATTAGCCTGGACACGCCCTTTCCGGCGGAAATCGCCGCCTCAGACATGCACACCGGCCAAGATCAGGGGTTCCAGCTGGGATTCAAACCTTTCGATCCCACCGCTAACACAGGACCCATCTCCTTCTTGCCCCGTGAAGTTTTGCAAGCAGGAAACCTCGGCCCGGTTGTACCAAAGTTCGATTTTTATGACACATCCTCGGCATCTGACGTTCCAATGGTCGTTTCCTCTGTCAAAAATGACGTCGTTAGTGACGTAACGACGGCGATTCCGTTTCTTAAAGAAACTAACAACACCGTTGAGTTGAAATTCAATGGTGACGTCACGGGTCAGTCTGCATCGTCAACTGTCGACAGCACGCATGGCGGTACGTCAAACTCCAGTGTGATGTCAACAACAACAACATTGTCATCATCAACGTCATCATTAGCGACGTCAACAGAATCGTTATCTCTCTTAAATAATGCGAATGCGACAACGGAAAACGTGCCCACAACCACCACAATCACGATTACTTCAAGTTCAACGGCATCACCAAGTACGACGTCAGAAGCAGCATCAACCGAAGCTCAGACTAAATCTTCAACTCATCAGCATCACAAGCATCCACAAGATCCATCCACAACTGCAACGTCATCGGCATCATCCATTTCATCGCAGAGTGGTATGACGTCAACTCAAGCAGATATGACGTCTACTTCGGCAGGTATGTCGTCAACGCAGGTTGATGTGACGTCAACCTTGGCAGAAATGACGTCAACACAGGCTGATGTGACGCCAACAACGCAAGAAATAACGACAACCAAACAAGCAGCAAACGCTGGTGGGATACCCCTATCACCAACAGGTAAGTGTGTTGAAAGCGACAGAAGAAGGTTATTTACACAAGCATTTTAACTTAAACGCCCTTTAATTTAAACATCTCAAAATAGGAGTTTCTTGCAAGAAAAAATAAAAGACGCAGAATGTTTAAAACAAAATTGCTGAATAAAATTTTATTCTAAATATAAATTTTATGATTATTTTCGCCGAAATTAATGAAACCTTTTTCTAATCTTCTTCTTCCAAAATGTGATAAATAGTATGCTATAGTTTCGCATTTCGCGCAATTTCTGCATGTGTGTGTCGCATGTGCCTAGTGGTGTAAAAAGCTTGCTGGTGGCTTTGTGCTATTAAAGCGACTAGGTCATGGTTGAATTATTGCATTTTTTAATTTCCATTACACATAAGCTGTGTTAAATCACATTTACATAATTACCTATGATCAATAGATTTATATTAACATACATTCTTTTAAGACTTTTTGAAGATTGTATAGTCTTTAACTTAGATAAATTGCTAATTAAGGTCCGGTACGTAAATCAATAACGATCTTTGAGTTTCGGTACGTATATCAATAGCGATCTTTGAGTTTCGGTACTTATACTAATAGCGATCTTTAAGTTCCGGCACGTAAATCAATAGCGATCTTTAAGTTCCGGTACGTATGTCAATAGCGATCTTTGAGTTCCGGTACGTATATCAATAGCGATCTTTAAAGTCCAGTACGTAAATCAATAGCGATCTTTAAGTTCCGGTACGTTTACAATAGCGACAATAGTACGTTTACAATAGCGATCTTTAAGTTCCGGTACGTTAATCAATAGCGATCTTTAAGTTCCGGTACGTATGTCAATAGCGATCTTTGAGTTCCGGTACGTATGTCAATAGCGATCTTTAAGGTCCAGTACGTAAATCAATAGCGATCTTTAAGTTCCGGTACGTAAATCAATAGCGATCTTTAAGTTCCGGTTAAAATATCAATAGCACTCTTTGAATTTCGCTACGTATATAAATATCGATTTTAGAGTTTTGCCACGTAAATCAATAGCGATCTTTGATTTCCGGTACGTATATCATTAAACATTGAAGCTCCGTTATTACGCGTGTTTACAGTCGAACAGGTGTAACGTGAGTATGCATGGACATTATGTCTAGTCAGCTCTTGACAAATTTGACGGCAGCTTCATTAGTTACGTCAAGTGTCCGAGAGTTTCACGACATTAAGACATACTGGTTGTGTTGCTCATGGTGGCGGTTGTCTGATAGCTAGATAATGGTAATTGACCAATGCGCAGTGGAGGGACGGCTATCGAGAACAAACTAAGGGTAATTCTTTTGAATGTATTAATCTCTGGTATTTTCACACGGATATTGAACATCAACAAGACAAAACTAAAACAGTTGACATGTTGTCGTGCTAGTTTTAAAGGCTTTATCTGCCACTTTGTGAAAAACAACGGAACATCAAAAAGATAAATAAAACAGTATAATAAATCCCGCAAAAGTTGTGTACTGATGTCCTAGAGTTGGGCAGGAGTTCTGTAGCACCTCATACCTAGTGTCCATTAAGGGGAATCCTATCTATGTATACGAATCATATTGATCTAATTTTAGAATCCACCGCCCGATGTTTGGCAACACATGGGCAAAGAATCTTTCTCTCCTGCTGGTCCTTTAGATACATGCATAAATGTATGTCAGAATTGGTACACATTTTTAGAGAAAAGAAATATAATATACATATCAGATCTTATGCAGTGGAATCCTTAACGTTATTTAAAACAAATCTTATCTAAGCAAAACAGATAATCGAGTTTTTATAATAATAATAATAATAATAATAACGATAATAATAACGATAATAATAACGATAATTTTTCATTAAGTACTTTGTCTACCCTTCAGAGTAGGATACAATCGTCATAACATCAAGACTATAAACGCTATTTTCACGAACATTCGCTATTTTCAATGGTATGTGACACATGCATATCACCTTTAATCACACTTTCGATCCTATTCGCCAGCGGAATGATCTACCAAACGGAACTACTTTCTGTGACATACGTACTTCGTATAATACAGTATAAGTAGTATACAGATATCTTGTCATATGTGATCTTGTTCATGTATTTATATCTAAGTGATCTATATTCTCATGTGACATTTATTGCTTTTATTATTCACCAACTTGCATTCTATAGCTCTGACCAATTACCTGATGTATTCTTGACTAATCACCTGTATATATTGCGCGTTGTGCGTGTGTTAGTCTGACTTTAATCAGATCATTCCCCCATAACAATACACAGGCTTATCTAAGCTACCGGCGAAATAAATGGGGGATGGGATGGGATTAGCCGGCATTTTTGCCGATACTGTGCAGCGACATTTCTATCATTATAGCACAGGGGCACTTCTGAGGTGCCCAGGGACTGAACCCGGCCGGTCCATCATACTGACACCGACGAGTCAGGCGTAATGCTGTCCCCTTAGCCCCGAGCCACTACTTCCAACTTTAACGTTTTTGATTTGACCCGGCCGGGGTTTGAACCCAGGATCTCCCGATCCGCAAGTCGACGCTTTACCACCTGAGCTATTGCGGCCGGTGTGAAATAAATAATGTCATAAAGGAAATAATATATAAATCCTGCTAACACTCAATTATATCATATTTGTCATTTTTGTTTAAGAAAGTCGTAATAAGAACAAGATACCTAAGATGTCAAGTTATGTGATAAAAATAGATTGCGCATCACTAACCGAGTGTCCAGTATAATTATTGCAAAGTAATCGCCAGCTGCAAAATGCGTCATGGCCCCGGCAATTGTAGGAATCTTTAGAGAAACTGGGATACAATAGCTGTCCAATGTATATTAGTTGTATATCAGTTATATATCTAAGACTTAAACTTTAAGAACTCCGAGACCATTTGTTCACGTCAAATTTGAAAGCTTGATTTTTTGTTGTTTATTTATATGTAACTTTGTGGCTACACGTGTCCTGTCAATACACGTGTAACAATGAAGGCTTCTTATAGGTTGGTACACGGGAGATTTTTCTTCTGTATTGATGCAATGTTGGTGGTATAATGTGTGTTGCTTTGATTTGTGTTGATTTTCCTCATACACGCTTTGCTTAATGTACATTATTTTTAAAATGTGTTTTGTCCGCCTTAAAGAGGGTAGATTGTGCAGACATGTTTGGGCTTTCCACTAATTATTTCTGTATAGGGGTTCTATGTTATGTCATGCTCGTGTCTTGGGACCGGTTTGTGTATATTACTATAACTTTCGCTGCTTCGTTGCTGCAGTTTTAATTTTGTTTATTATATATGTGTTCTTGCATTTTTTTTTCTTTGCTTTCTATTGCTTAGGCAAGTTTACAACTTCATTGTATCTCGTGGTGTTTGTGTTGTTTGGTGGTTTATGTGTGTTTTCATCCAAAGTATGTTTGTTGCTGCTTGGTGAAGATGCTTTCATGGCGATGCTTCTTGTATATGTTGTTTTATGTTTCTGCTGCCTCTTTGACTGCTGATTAGTTGATTGTTATGCCTGTTGATAGCTTGATAAATCTTACATTTATTTGACTGAAAAACTTTACTTTGATTGGTTGATAACATTGACTGCTGATTGGTTGATAAACTTGTCTTTTTGATTGTCTTTTTGATTGGTTAATACATTGCTAGTTCTGGGTAATCACGGTCTGTCAGTGATGGTAGGGATGGGTGCCTCCAAGCTGGACCCCCGGGACCTGGTGTTCTGGTTGGGCAACAGGCGGGCTTTCCGACCAGGTATGGTATGTGTTTGGTGCTGTCTGTGATAGTAACCTTCCCGGACAATTCCCCTTCTTTTAGACGGACTGGACAAATCACCTTCCCTGCCTTTCATATCTGCAAACACCCTTCCTGTTATTTTTCCTATCGAGACATCCCCTCTCGGGGTCCCGTAGTTTGAACTCTGTGATCTTTCCCATCTGGATAAGAAAAATAAATGAAGGGAAATAATACAGGTATGAAAAGAGATGGGAGGAGTTTTGTCCGACCATTCCGAAATAGCGTAAGGGAAAACATGTTAGTGGGTTTTTGTTCGGATATTCGATATGTGGTATGTCGCCAGTCGGGGGTATGTTGTTTTTAAAATAGCTGATAACAAAGCACTGCAGGACCGTTTTCTCTTGTTGATTGTCTATAACGTACACTTTCAAAGCTACAACTGTATACATTTTTCTAACAAAACCTACATCTATTAGCGGCGGACATGTGTCTCTCAGCGCTTTAAGTAAACCACGGATCCCTCAGGTATAATTTATAAGTATATAGTCGTAGACAACATTTTTATCAATAAATACTAATAGAAATGATACATCAACTTTGTTTTTTTAAGAGACATAAATCGAACTGGTTTTTGTTTTCATCTACTAGATACCAACGAACTCGCGACTGGATCCAATTTCAATGACGTCATAACTGAACTTCCGGCTCCTCCCAAGATGCGGCTACGGTCTATGCTTCGGACACAACCAGCACGGTACTTAAAATTAGAGATCACATGATATAATAATAAAAAAATATAATATTTTCATTTTATAAGGTTAACGGTTCTGTCAAACGGTGGCATGAAAGAAGTTGCACGAATGTGAAACTATTTCATTGCTGAAACTTTTTTATTTCCTTTCATTTATTTGTCCTATTACAAAAGTAATGATAGGTAAATACTTTGCAAGCTATGTTCAGTGAAAAAAATCCGTCACGATTACTTAGAAAGCAAAAAACAAATAGCTTTTAATGGATTAAATACACCGTATATCGAAGATGTTGAGGGTTAAAGAGTAGACAATAAATCCTTGGTACTGACAGCTTTGTATGATAGTTTAGTATGTATCTATTGAACTATGTCCTTTAATCAAAGTTGTGTCGTATGACATTGGTAAAATACTGCCTCAACAAAACATAAAGGGTCAGATATTGCTTGTAACATGATAGTTAATGGCAGCAGCATTTTAAAGAAGATTCTCCTATAAGTGGGTTTGTACCAAGATAGAATTCTGGCAAATATCGCCATATTTGTAATAAGCAGGAGTTGTTTAGTTTAATCTTGAATTTATTAAACATGTAACTCAAAATGGATTAAGATGAAATTAAACGTCTACCCGAACTTTTGTTCGTGCTAGAATGTCCCAGTTGTCTCTGCCGGAAGTGACGCAGCGTTTTTTTCTCTTTTTACGGCTCCATCACACCAAAATTAATATAGTCATATCGGTGATGTTCAGATAAAGATCCAAGAGAAGATCTCGGACAGATGTTTGACTAGAGTCACCGGCACACGACACACGTGTTCTCAGAACATCATGCCATGTCGTGCATTTACAAAATAGAAACGCAGAAAGCAAAAACAAATAAAATTGGACGACTGTCAATTTACATGTCCATATTCTTGTAAAGATACATTTTCTCTATGAGTACGGTAATGGTTTTGAGATCATATTTATTCAAGGAAGTAATTCCACTGTTAGTAATGACACTATCTCCAACAGAACCCGGGATAAAGTCCGAGGATTCCAACTGACAGGACCTACTTACTGTTTGGGTTCCCTCTGATCTTATCTGACAAAGGAGACAATTTTCATATTACCAATGTTTACTATTTAACTATTTGGACACATCTACCGGATATACGCCGAAATTAACTTACGTATATTACTCGATGTATTTTCTTATGACGCATACTAATCGAAACGTAACTGGTCTGTTTTGAACACCAAACGTGTGCCTTCTTTCCTGTTATGGTATTATTTAACTGACAACACTTTTATATATTTATTCATTGTAGACAAGAAGATGTCAGTGAAATAAATGTTGCCATTTCATGCAAATTATAATATGCAGAGGAAACAAGCCTAGATCGTTTTAATTTAAACCTAATCTTGTTTAACAGTTTTTCGAATTTATTTCCCACTTTTTCAAACCTCTAGAAACCTCCCCTCATTCAGGAGAAAACGTCAGGCCCCGATGAATATTCCTCCGCCCCCACCTCAAGGCAACGTGGCCCCGGCGGAACCGACGAACTATATTGCCGGCGGACCACAACCCCAACAAGCAGCACCCTCTCATGGTATCTCATTTGGTGGATTAATAGGAGATTCTTTTAACCGCGGAGGAGGATCGATTGCACAGACGCAGTTCATGACTGCACAAGATTTTGCGCCGAAACAACAGCGAATCGGTGAGAAAACACAATTTGTTTTCATTGCTTGGGTTTTCTCGCCAATCTGAAATTCCTTTCAGTTTCTAGAATGTTGTTACACATTGGACAAATGCGACAATCAATTTGAATAATTGAAAGAGCGTTGTTGTTGAGATAAGTTTTTATTTGAATTGATTTTTGCGTTTTTATAAGCGATTTTAATCGACCTTTGATCTCGCATGTTGTTATTTTGCGTTGTTATTTTGCGTTCCTCTAACATTATTTGTGAAGTCCCTTAGCACTATTTTAGAAAGGAGAACAGTGTAAACGATCAATATGTGATCAATATGTGAGTGAAAGCGCTCAAAGAATTATGGTACTACTTTCAAAGGACTACTTTCATACAGAGAGGACAATTAAACGTTCTACGCAATAACGGTGATGTCTGTGCGCTCATTTGACACTTTACATGATTTTTTATAAAGGTTTTGGTGAAATAAAAGTAAAATCGTAATTCTTCCTTTATACTCGGAACTATTTTACAATGCGGAAAGACAATTCCCACAATCGGTTAGTAGTGAAGCGTCATAGTAGAGATGCGACTAAGATCTAGTGACATCACAGAATATGCACAGAAGTGAGCGAATATAACAAACTCCTAACGCGTGAGTACATAAAACAGTTCCCTAGGTCTTGTTAATTGCACTTTACAATAATAAATTAGCATATCTTACATTTGACTTTATCGAAGCTTACCGTTTGAGACAATAATAAATCTTGAAACGAAGAAAAAAACAAACTCAATTTCGTGAAGTGTAATGACCCTAGGGATATATATTGTATAATTTTCTAGAGGTGCGCCCGTGGCCGAGCGGTTACAATCGCCGACTTGTAACTCCTCAGCCCGGGTTCGAATCCCGGACGGGGCTTAAACTTCGATGTGGGCTGTGCCGTTGTTTCTGCCTTAAACATAAGTCTGGGGTCTTCTTCCACTAACAATTAACTAGACTTCGCCAGTATTACCGTAGTTGTGGCGGTGTATATGTAATAAAAAGAGAGGAACTTGACAAGCCTCGGCCTTAAGATTTCTTACCCTATGGGATATGTCTCACCTACATGTTCATCTCTCAGCAAAAACCCATCATACCGCATTTTCGGAAGCTTATTTTCTCAGCTTAAGTGCTGCCTCCCGGATAACTTCTTACTATGATATTATGTCACAACTCTGTAAGGTGTTATACGCCATTAACATAACAAAGTTTAATGTGTCTTTTTAAATAAATAAAAAAGCAGACTAAACTTAGAATTAAGCAAAATCTGAATTTATGAAGAACTATGCAGGTACGGTTTATAGGGGCAAATTAAAATGCTTATATTATATTTGTGTTGCTAGGCAACGCCCGTCAGGCGACAGAGATAATGGTGTCTGAAGCACTAGGCGAGCCGGTGTCCATCCCGGCTGTCCAGAGTTTCGATGCCTTGTCCCAGAGGTTCGGGGGCTCCAGCATCGTACAAGGTAAGACACCAGTGCTGCTTTTGTAAAGGATTGCTCTCCGCTTATTGGTCACGTTGCTGTTTTTCTGTTTTCTTGACAGACTAGACGCATTTAAGCGTAAGTAAATTATACGAGGTACGAGGAAGGACAAAAAACAGCGTTCCTTGCGCGAACGATTGCATTTCATTCATGCATTTTTCCGACACCGAAATAAAATGAAGACATTTTTGTGCATTGCTTAATAAACTCGATCTTTCAAAATAGTATAGTTTGTTAGCTGTTTATTGTCAGTAGGTTTGCTTTCTAACTTGTGGATTGGTCTGTGTACATTGAGGTCAAAACTGATCGCAGATAAAAACAAGACCTCCAGAATATAGATTAGCTTAAAGTTAAGTGGTCAGCCAAATGCCGCCACAATAGACTCAAGGAAAGCTGATATTCAGAAGACGCGACGAACATGAACATTGTTAAAAATGAAAAGAGTATATTAGACTGACTAAACTAATAAACTATCCAATCAACGTTACCAAGAAACGCATTGCAAACGGTTGAGACGCGCACACGAACACGCGCTCTGGTGCGAGCACGCACGCATGTAAACACACAGCCTACATACACGCACGCACACACTCGTCATAAGTGGTTAAGATACCGGTATCTCTTATAGCTTGCACTAAGTAGGATTTCAATAGAACGTATCAATATTATGCTATTTTAAAAAAGTTACTACAAAATGCTACACCTTACAATATGTCAAACATAATCATACATCTCATAGTCCTTCCTGTCGTGCAGGTAACCTATTCGGGAGCATGTACTCGGACCCAGGCGGTCTGGGGATGATGGGAGGGGCAGACCCGATGGCTGACCCAATGGGAGGACCTGCATTTGACGCCAGAATACCGAAACCTCCACAACAGTCCGAGGCGGAACTGAAGGCGGCCATAGCAGGTGAGATGTCGTCGATGTTACTGATGTTGTTAGTAACGGGGTAGATGACGTTAGTAGTTAAGTTGTTACTGATGTTGTTCGTAACGGTGTAGATGACGTTATCGCTTACGTTGTTACTGAAGTTGTAAGTTACGGTGTAGATGACGTTAGTAGTTACGTTGTTTACTGATGTTGTTAGTAACGGTGTAGATGACGTTAGTAGTTAAGTTGTTATTGATGTTGTTAGTAACGGTGTAGATGACGTTAGTAGTTCCGTTGTTTCTGATGTTGTTAGTAACGGTGCAGATGACGTTAGTAGTTACGTTGTTTACTGATGTTGTTAGTAACGGTGTAGATGACGTTGTTAGTTACATCTTAGTGATGCTGTTATTAAAGGTGTAGATGACGTTATTAGTTACGTTGTTACTTATGTTGTAAGTTACCGTGTTGATGACGTTATAAGTTACGTTGTTACTGATGTTGTAAGTAACGGTGTAGATGACGTTGTTAGTTACATTGTTACTGATGTTGTTAGTAATGGTGTAGATGACGTAATTACGTTGCTACTGATGTTGTTAGTAACGGTGTAAATGACGTTATTAGTTACGTTGTTATTGATGTTATTAGTAACGGTGTAAATGACGTTGTTAGTTATATTGTTAGTGATGTTGTAAGTAACGTGGTAGATGTCGTTGTAAGTAACGTCCTGAGCGATGTTGTAATTGACGTTGTCGGTAATGTTGCAGATAATGTTGTTGATAACGTTGTTAGCGGCATTGTTAGTAACGCGATGTTGATAGTGAGGTTTTTCCAATTGTTGTATATTTCGTGTAAGTAACGTGTTGTTAGCGGGGTTGTTAAAGACGTAAGAAACGTTGTAGGTGGCCTTGTTAGTGACGTTGCTGGTTACGTTTTAAGCGACGTTGCAAGTCAGTGACGTTGTAGGTAACGATATTATCGTTATGGATAGTACGTCGTTTGTAAGTTGCCAATAAAATTATATTTCCCGTTTCAAGTGACGTTGGTAATGACGTTGTTGGTGGCTTTGATTATGAGGCGTCGCTTTGAAGTTGATAGTGACACATAGGATTAACATTGACTGTGACGTTGTTAAGTGACCATATTGGTGATATTTGTAGAGACGTCACTAGGGTTCGTTGTTGATGTCGTTGTAAGAGATCTTATTGGGAACATCATTGGTGAAATAATACATGTCTTTAAGACGTTGGTTCTTACGTAACTGATTATTATGAATGTAAGTCAAAAGACGTAATCAATAGCATTTTCAATAACAGTAGATACCGCTGATACTGAAAGTTCGGTCGAAAACGCCTTTGAAGACATTCTTTGATAACGTCTTATGATCTTATAATTTGGTACTATTGCCGATGCTGCTGATTTTGTGAATTAAATGATAATGATAATGATGATGGTGATATTTTTAGGTGCACCGCCTCTTTCATCTGCTGTCTCAGACACCGGGATACAGTTGGATCCGTCTGCGTTAGTTGGAGCTGCTTATATCCCAGGTATGTCTATTATACCTTGCCAGGCTACAGGTATAGTTAACCAATACTTATCTCACAGCTACCTGCTGCATGTCACAGCTACCGGCTACATGCCACAGCTACCTGCTACATCTCACAGCTACCGGCTACATGTCACAGCTACCTGCTACATGTCACAGCTACCTGCTACATCTCACAGCTACCTGCTACATGTCACAGCTACCTGCTACATCTCACAGCTACCTGCTACATGTCACAGCTACCTGCTACATCTCACAGCTACCTGCTACATCTCACACCTACCGGCTACATGTCACAGCTACCTGCTACATGTCACACCTACCGGCTACATCTCACAGCTACCTGCTACATCTCACAGCTACCTGCTACATGTCACAGCTACCGGCTACATGTCACAGCTACCGGCTACATCTCACAGCTACCGGCTACATGTCACAGCTACCTGCTACATCTCACAGCTACCTGCTGCATGTCACAGCTACCTGCTACATCTCACAGCTACCTGCTACATGTCACAGCTACCTGCTACATCTCACAGCTACCTGCTACATGTCACAGCTACCGGCTACATCTCACAGCTACCTGCTACATGTCACAGCTACCGGCTACATGTCACAGCTACCGGCTACATCTCACAGCTACCTGCTACATGTCACAGCTACCGGCTACATGTCACAGCTACCGGCTACATGCCACAGCTACCTGCTACATGTCACAGCTACCGGCTACATGTCACAGCTACCTGCTACATGTCACAGCTACCTGCTACATCTCACAGCTACCTGCTACATGTCACAGCTACCTGCTACATCTCACAGCTACCTGCTACATGTCACAGCTACCTGCTACATGTCACAGCTACCTGCTACATCTCACAGCTACCTGCTACATGTCACAGCTACCGGCTACATGTCACAGCTACCGGCTACATGCCACAGCTACCTGCTACATGTCACAGCTACCTGCTACATCTCACAGCTATCGGCTACATGTCACAGCTACCTGCTACATGCCACAGCTACCTGCTACATGTCACAGCTACCGGCTACATGCCACAGCTACCTGCTACATGTCACAGCTACCTGCTACATGTCACAGCTACCGGCTACATGCCACAGCTACCTGCTACATGTCACAGCTACCTGCTACATGTCACAGCTACCGGCTACATGTCACAGCTACCTGCTACATGTCACAGCTACCTGCTACATGTCACAGCTACCGGCTACATCTCACAGCTACCTGCTACATCTCACAGCTACCTGCTACATGTCACAGCTACCTGCTACATCTCACAGCTACCTGCTACATGTCACAGCTACCTGCTACATGTCACAGCTACCGGCTACATCTCACAGCTACCTGCTACATGTCACAGCTACCTGCTACATGTCACAGCTACCGGCTACATCTCACAGCTACCGGCTACATCTCACAGCTACCTGCTACATGTCACAGCTACCGGCTACATGTCACAGCTACCTGCTACATGTCACAGCTACCTGCTACATGTCACAGCTACCGGCTACATGTCACAGCTACCTGCTACATCTCACAGCTACCGGCTACATGTCACAGCTACCGGCTTCATGTCACAGCTACCTGCTACATGTCACAGCTACCTGCTACATCTCACAGCTACCGGCTACATGTCACAGCTACCTGCTACATGTCACAGCTACCTGCTACATCTCACAGCTACCGGCTACATGTCACAGCTACCGGCTACATCTCACAGCTACCTGCTACATGTCACAGCTACCGGCTACATGTCACAGCTACCGGCTACATGTCACAGCTACCTGCTACATCTCACAGCTACCGGCTACATGTCACAGCTACCTGCTACATGTCACAGCTACCTGCTACATCTCACAGCTACCGGCTACATGTAGGAACCCACGTTCACTTATAACGCCCTGTTTTATGTTGTAGTAGAAAAAGTTCGTTTTCATGAATATTCATAGCAACCAGTGGTCCAATGAAAATTCGTGTCACATCGACGCTACTCTTCAATGGAGGTTAAAAAATTATTCATCACTGTCAAGATGGCCGCATTAACCTGCGACGTCTGTTATTTATAAATTGCAATAATTTCACTGGCTGAATTCGTGTGCCGTTTTGAACACGGAGACAAACAAATGCTTCATGCATATATTCATGAAAATTAATATTTCTTTCTGGCCAAGTAAACCACGGTATATGTATGTAATGATAACGAAACATATATCGTGGGTTTCGACGACGATGAGTAACCCTCTGCATGTAAAAATTTTGTGATTAAAGAAACAATATTTTAATGGTGAAGTTCTGAATTTTTCTGAGCTTGATACCTTGCATGATTGGAGTTTTTGGCACATTTTTCTAAAAAAACTTAATAATTTTGTTCTATTTTGTACCTTAAAGAGTAAACGATAGTTTGTTTGTTTTTATGTACATTTTGGAATTTGTCATATCCAGTGATGCAAAAAACAACATAAGCATCTGAATAACATTTAAAAAATATACAAGAATAAAATTTTAACAAAAACGTATCGTACGTATTTCCGGTCATGCCATAATCTAATATGACGTCAAAGGCTATACCGGTTGTGATGTCAATGAAAGAATATGTACGGATATGATTCTGAAAATAAAAAGGCATATCTTATATTTCCTGCTCAATGATTGCCTTGTAGAGTTGATGGAGGGTCGGTCGAACCAGGCTGAAACGTCCACAGCCGCCCGACATGGAACCATGATAATTGCCGCCGAGAACGGTACACCTGTCAATATGGGCGGGAGACAACTGGAGTACCTTTCCCCGTCTCTAGGTAGGCTACACATAATTGTCGTGTTGAATATTAACCCTATCCAAATAATTATAACATAGACCGAAGAAAATATTTCACGCCATACCGAATCCTGTCAAAATGATACTTCATGTCTCTTTTAACATGTCCAATGGTTTTCAATATTTATTTGAATATTTAAATCATTTTTTTTAATTTGAGAGAGCGCCTATTTAGATTTTATTCTGACTAAAGCATACACGCTTTATCTAATCATTCACAAAGAGAAACTATAATCCAGTATTACATGTATATCCATTGCTATGTCAAGCAGTCCAACAAATCCAATACCAGATTTATTGTGTCATTGTAATACAAGCAGTCCAACAAATCCAATTCTGCAGGCACATCCCTTGTGGACAACCCATGGTTGGTTCGGCCAGATGATCGCAGCGCCACCGCTATCAAGCCAAGGTTGACCGCTGAACAGATCCTGTCTGGTCAGACGGGCATCAACCACGCCACTGGGTCCCTGGACACCACCGGGCTGGAGGCTGTGGGCAACGCAGCCCCAGACTCAGGAAACGCCGTCCCAGCACTCTTGAACAGCATATTAGGTAGGCCTGTAATTTGCTGATATCTTTTTGTAGGGACTGTGTTAGAGCAGATCTGCTATACTCATACCTAATGGGGTATTCGAGCTATGATTCGTGGAGTAAACATATGAAAAATACAACATCTCTGATTAAAGATTTGACTCAACAACTACTCGACCACCCTCGTTGATGGCCTGGAGGGTTGTAAAGCGTCGCGTTCATTTGCCTGCCATGCTTCCTGCATTTACTGTTATGTTACTTGTAAATCTCTTCAAAACGTATAAGGAGTTGCACAATAAACGGGATTAGTTCGAGTTGTTTTCCACAGTGTGGAATAGTGGTGAAATGAAAATTGTCTCCCTTGGTGAAGTGAAAAGGAGAGACATTAATGAATAGTCTCCCCTAAATAATCCCTAAATGCAAGTAGATACTTTCATTTGTTTTACTCGGTTTTTATGCTTGTGCTCTTTGGAGTGTATGTTGACGTTTCTGCCTTTCTTATGATATCCAGGTTAACCATCTTTAACAAACACTTCCATTTTCGTTATAAAATAACAAATCTCTGTGTTTAAATGGTTTTTAAACTTACATTTATGCAAAAATAAGAAATTTCGCTGTTTGCAATTTCAATATCTACAAAAGAACAGGCGATAAAGTCCAAGAATTCCAACTAAAAGGACCTACCTACTGTTTGGAATGTCTCGGATATTAACAAGCAAGGGAGACAATTCCCATTTCACCAATGTACCCCAGTCTCTCCCTTGTCAGAACATAGTTCAAGTAGTCCAAATAGTAGGTAGTCATTTTAGTCCTTGGACTTTATCGTCTGTTCTTTTCTTGATGATGTCATTGTTGGAATTTCTTCCTATTGTATAAACATGAGCTCTAAATCCATTAACTTACTTATCAAGGTATTTTTAAACAAGAAAAAACGACTTTTTTATGTATGATTGTTGATCTGAGTAATCGGCACACACGCCTAAGGGTACATGCATAAAAGCCGAGTCATTCAAATAATAAATGACAGTTTAGAGATTTATAATGGGAGACTATCACTAATATCTCTCACTGTGTCAACAGTTTTAGACTTGCATGTACGTGCCATTGGGAGTATCGGTTTTATACATGTACACGACGTTTGGGAATATTGGCCCGTCGCTCAGCACTAGGCTCAAGCGCATATGTCATTCTGAGCATTAAGCTGACTCAGATCGATGTGTCTTAATTAAAAGGTCATCAGTAACTAACACATTCCATTTTCGTGATTCTGGCAATCCCTGCCGACAGACAATGTATGTCTAACAAATGTTCCGCAAGTGCTGTAGTCGAAATGCAGAATCCCTCACAGACTCTGATGGCAATAATCAAAGACACGTCACTTCAGTGCATATTGAAATACATATTTATAAAAGTGACCTAAATATCGTTAATATTTTCAGCTATTATCGAAGGATGACAAAATAGATTTACGATTTTTGTTTATACATTTAATGGTTTAAATGTTATAATGAGTTCCTACATTTCATCATTTCAGTTAATCCAACAAAAGGATGAGCAGATTTTATTCAGATTATCTCATGCTTTATCAATCCAGTTTACCTATTTCAGTTTACCTATTGTAATATTGTCTGATGTTTCGGGTTGTTATCTTCAGGTGGTTCCATCAGCGTCACGGATGCATCACTTGACCCCTCCGTTCAAAAGACACGCGAGGATTTAATCCGGCAATTAGGTATTGCTATGGGGGTAATGGACCCGCTTGGAAGCGGCCCGAAGCCATCAAACAATGGCGGTCTTGTTCAGTCTACGATATCCCGGGGCGGTGCCGACCTATCCATGGCCACCAGTGATCCCGCACTCGCAGCCATTCTGGCGATGACACAAGCCGGTAGAAAGGATTCTGCCGGAGAAGTTTTCGCAGACACTGTTGTAGAACCACCAGTTCTAAATCAGTCGCAGGTCCCGACAAATGATCAGTCTCAAGCGACTGTCGACGCAACTTCCATGGGAACGGCAAAACCAGGAAAATTGAACACAATCCAGGATGTTATTTCGACTTTTATGGCTAGTGGAGACCAATCGATGGGATCCAACGCAGCCACCTCGCTCTCCATGGAGCAGCTCATGATGGGGATATCTGCCGGTGATATGGGTCAATCCGCGCAACCAGCTGCTGCCCAACCTGCCGTCGATGCTGCTGACATGACCATGGAGCAAATGATGTCGGGAGGACTGACCGTGGACGCTCAAGCAAGTTCAGGAACAAAAGTATCTAGTGTTGGTTTAGATAAATTCGGACAAGGTGCAAAGTCACGTGACCAAACTGTTGTCAAGGAAGCCATGAAATCGGTCCAAAAATCTAAAGTTGCCGACGTGTCAGGACAAACAAACCAACGCACAGTTAATGTAGGAGCCTCGGATTTTGACATGTTCGGGCTAGGTAGTTTGGATCCTTCTCTTGCTGTGAGCCAAGCATCAGGGTCACCTAATGATGTGTTTGGCCTCCAAGGTATGAGCATGGAGGAAATGATGGCCCTCTTGAATATGGAGCAGACTGGAAGTTCCAGTTCTTCAGCAGCTTCCTCCTCTTCCTCATCTTCAACATCCGTCGGGGCATCCCAGTTAAAGTCTGTTGGTTCGACTAGTGGTGTCAGCGATGTCTCTGCTCAAACAAGAAATGTTGTTGCCGATAGAACTGCCAAGCTTGCGGCAGCAACTGCTAACAATAAGCACGAAAATACAATTAAATCACAAGCATCTGGTACTCTGTCAAGTGCTGGATTCGATCAAGTGTTACTGGGTGATGTTGCTAACATGTCAACAAGTCCACAGAGCTATCAAGACCTGTATAACGCGGTTCTGGCTGAGATGGCTGCAGGTTCGACGACCTCTGTAGAACCTGCCCCGCGTGCTACTATATCTCTAAATGTAGCCTCATCTCTACCTTCATCCAGTAAGCAAGCCTCACATGATTGGACCGCCCAATCAAATGCTGCAGATGTTGGCCAAAATGCACTATGGACTGGCGAACCAAGCCCTGGAATTGATCCACTGTTCGGAATGTTTGGTGTCGGCATGAATTCATTAGATGCTAATCAAATGGATGCTCTGTTTGCAAGAGCACAATCGTCCCAACAATCCATCGCTGCATCCCAAGCTCAAGCAAGTGCCCAGCAACAAGGTTTTACCCAAGCAGAGGCGGAGCTTAACGCGATCGCTGAATCGTCCGCTCTCAGATCCGCAGCGGTTACACAATCTCCTTTTGATGCAACACTTATGGGAAATATGGCAATGAACAATATGTTTGATCCATATCCTCAAACTGCGACCGAGCCGACAATTAGTCTAGCTGACCTTCTAGGTGGGAATTTTCCCACAGAATTCTTTGGAAATCAGCAGGCGCAGACACAATCGACTGGATGGGACATTCCCGCTTCTGCTCCAGAATATCGCTTTGATCCCTTCCTTAACCAATGGGTTGTTGTTCCGAACGCCAACCAAGCTGGAAATGGTGTGGCCGGAAGCGCTGATATAAGTATAAGCACCTCGCAGAAAGTCATAGGTAATGAATTTGGAACCGAGCTTGCCGGTATGACAGATATGACTGCGTTAAATCAAGGAATGTCTTCATTTGATGTCGGCATGACTGGATTAAATTTGGAAGCTGTGTCAACCGCCAACGTTGACTCTAACCAGACTAAACAATTCAACAAAACGTCAGCATCTGCCCAAATCAATGATATCAGTTTTTTACAGAATGGTCAAGAGCTTACTGGACTTGAGAAACTTCAGTCTTTGATGCAAAGTATTCCGACGTCCACGGCAGGTGTGGAACCACTGCCGATTGTGTCAACTTTGCCAAGTAGTAAGAAAAGTGCAACTAAGACACTACCCTCATCAGCACCAGCTACACCATCAACACCAGCTATGACAACAACATCCGTTACTATGCCAACAACATTCAAGCCTCTTCCGAACATACCGCCAGAAGTTGAAGCAAGTCTAAGTCCTTCGGATCGTGAACTTTTAAGACTGGAGAGAGTAAAGCAAGAACAGTTGATGAAGAAACTTGAAGCACAAAGATTGGAGCTTAAACGATTAGAAGGACAGAGAAAAGAGCAAGAGCAACAATTGTTGTTGGAGAAGCAAAGAATGGACTATGAACGACAACAGCTTCTTTTAAGAAAACAACAAATAGAGCTAGAAAAACAGAAGAAGGAGCATTTGCTGTTATTGGAACAGAGGAAACAAGAGCAATTGCAACAAAGATTACAACTCGAGCAGGAAAGGCGTCAACTTGATGAGCAGAGAAACCTTCTACAGCAGGAAGAACAGAGAAAGAAGGAGTTAGCACATCAGCAAATGTTAAAACAACAAGAGGAGGAGAAGAGACGAGAGCTTGAACGCCAGAAAGTATCTCTTCAGAAACAACATGAAGAACGACTCCAGCGAGAGTTGCACCTCCAACGGATCCGAGAGCAGGAACAAATGCGATTGAGACAATTAGAGGAGCAGAAACAACAAGAATTAAAGCGACAGCAAGAGCTAGAAAGACAACAGGAATTACAGCGACAACAGGAATTAGAGCAGCAACGAATTGCGAAGGAACAAGCAGACGCTGCCGCCGCTGCTGCTGCCGCGAATGCCACTACAAAGAATTCCTCAACAGATTTCACGCCTATTGGCTTTGTTGGTGGCGCAGGTCAATCCGCCGACCAAGCAACTATTGATGCCTGGCAGGCAGTTGTTCGAGCTGCTCAGTCCCAGGGTGGTCTTGGTGCAGATGTTGCTGTTGATCCATACACACAGGCACTGCAGCAACAAGCTGCACAGGCTGAAGCTCTTCGTCAACAAGCTATTCAGCAGGCTTGGTTGATTAAGCAACAGCAACAACAACAGCGTATCCAAGAAGAGGCGGCCAGGGCTCAGCAGAACGATCTGTTGCAGCTGCTTCAACAGCTTCAAGAGCAACAGAAAACAACCCCAGCACCTACAACTACGACAACAACCACAACACCCGCTCCGACAACTACAACCCCAAAACCTGCCAGAAAAGCACCAATTCGACCAGATCCTGAAACCAGAAACTTTGTGCGAAACATGTTTGTAAGTGCGCAAGCCCCTGGACACGATCCGTTAACAATTCTAGTTGGACTGACCCCAGAAATGTTAATGAAAGCTGGAATCAATCCAATGATCGCAAACAGCGCGGATATGACTAGAATCGTACCTGCCGTTGAAAGGACTCTCGGAATTTCTTTGGCGAAGATTCCCGGGTTGCCTGGTCCAGGCGGAGCTCCCGCTGCCGGTAGGGCTGCACCAGCCAACCCTCTTGCCATGATGGCGATGGGTGGAGCCGGTGCCCCTAGTCTCCCGGCAAACGCCTCTCCAGCGGAGCGAGCTGATGCCAGGAGGCAATTCATGCTGCAGCAGCGAATGATGCAAGAAATGATGCAGCTATTAGGTCTCGGCCCAGAGCCTCTGGAGCCAGGAGATCCCGGATATAGAGGTCCCGGTGCCCAGGGCGGACCAGGGGCAGGCCCTGGTCGTGGGCGCCCACATCCGCTAGATGGTGCTGGCGGAGGTATGGACCCGTTGGGTGGAGGTATGGATCCAATGGGTGGGGGTATGATGGGTGGAATGGGCGCTCACCGGGGGCCTGGTGGAGCAGGTGGTGCTGGCAGTGCATTTGAGATGCTTGGCTTGTAGTTTTCAACTCCTCCGTATCATTGCAATAAATCTCACTATGTGACTCGATATATCCCATAGTTCCCAACCAGCTCATTGATTGTACTTATTGAAATTGCCACTTTGAAGACAATGCCAATAAGAAGTATTCAAAGAATTCATAACATAGGCGGTATTCATTTAACACGTGTCAATGAAAAAATGTCCATGAAAATCAGAAAAAAATTGTTTAAACGGGTAAATTACGAATTTTAAGTTTTTAACCAATTTCTATATTTTCGGTGGTTATTGAACCTGTCACAGGAAGAGAGAGTTGCACTGAGTGCCAGGAAGATGTGGTTAAATTGGGAAATTTATGATTTAACAAAAGACTAAAACATCCGTTAACAGGTCCTATGGGAGAGTGTAGTAAGCCGGGTAACTGATCGGGTACCTGTCTATTGTCCTCTATGGGAAATTGTAGTTAGCTGGGTAACTGATCGGGTACCAGTCTACTGTCCTCTATGGGAGATGGTAGTTAGCTGGGTAACTGATCGGGTACCAGTCTACTGTCCTCTATGGGAGATGGTAGTTAGCTGGGTAACTGATCGGGTACCAGTCTACTGTCCTCTATGGGAGATGGTAGTTAGCTGGGTAACTGATCGGGTACCAGTCTACTGTCCTCTCTGGGAGATTGTAGTTAGCTGGGGAACTGATCGGGTACCAATCTACTGTCCACAGGCTGTTAAATCGTCTGCAGTGTCTTTAAGGCTGGTCTGGAACAAGTGTCCTCCAGCCACACTGATGTGTTGATACTGAAAGGACGACATCTAGAGCGTCGATAATTTGTGTTGTATAAATGGGTATACGTCGGTTTTGCAGTAAATTTTAGAAAAAAGAAAACTTATTATTTAATTAACAAAGAATATAACAGATACCAAGGAGAGCATTTATATAATCTGAATTTATAATAACAATAAAACTACACTTGAAAAGGCTGCCTGCCTTTACTTTGTGATATCACTGGACACCATGTTACTTCTCTGTGCTGTATTTCTGTAAGTTCCCAAATACAATAAAGTCGGTAAGGACGAGATGAAAATTCTGTATAAAGAATGATACACAATGACAGTTGAAACTACCAAACTGTATATATGTCGTTAATGAAACATTAAAGACTACTGATGTTACACGGATCAAATGTTAACGAAATTTTAAACATGTAATCTTTCGCTTTCTGTTAACTGTTTAAAGAGGTCAGCCTAAATTTTGTTATATTCAGCACAACTTATAAATACACCAACATGTGTTTCAATGGGAAAAAACCCTGCACAATGTATATTATACGAAGCCGTTTAGTAAAACTTCTCATTTTATTGCTTCGCTTTAAAAATACCACTAGTAAATATTAGTCAATATTCAACAAACATGTATGAGTGTTTTTAATATTGTTATTTATCTAATTATTTAGTTCTATACTTAAAAGCAAGCATAAAGATCTTGATCAGACAGGTCCCAGCGGGAGCTTGTGGATCTGGAAGCTGGCTGATCTGGATCTTGGAGCTGGCTGCTGGATCTAGGAGCTGGCTGCTCTAGATCTTGGAGCGGCTTGATCAGGATCTAGAAACTGGCTGATCTGGATCTAGAAGCTGGCTGCTGGATCTAGGAGCTGACTTATCTGGATCTAGAAGCTGGATGCTGGATCTAAGAGCTGGCTGATCTGGATCTAGGAGCTGGCTGATCTGGATCTAGGAGCTGGCTGATCTGGATCTAGGAGCTGGCTGATCTGGATCTAAGAGCTGGCTGCTGGATCTAGGAGCTGTCTGCTGGATCTAAGAGCTGGCTGATCTGGATCTAGAAGCTGGCTGCTGGATCTAGGAGCTGGCTGATCTGGATCTAGAAGCTGGCTGATCTGGATCTAAGAGCTGGCTGCTGGATCTAGGAGCTGGCTGCTGGATCTAAGAGCTGGCTGATCTGGATCTAGAAGCTGGCTGCTGGATCTAAGAGCTGGCTGCCGGATAAAGGAGCTGGCTGCTGGATCTAGGAGCTGGCTGCTGGATCTAGGAGCTGGCTGCTGGATCTAAGAGCTGGCTGCTGGATATAAGAGCTGGCTGCTGGGTCCAGGAGCTGGCTGCTGGATCTAGGAGCTGACTTATCTGGATCTAGGAGCTGACTTATCTGGATCTAGGAGCTGGCTGCTCTAGATCTTGGAGCGGCTTGATCAGGATTTAGGAGCTGGCTGATCTGGATCTAAGAGCTGGTTGATCTGGATCTAAGAGCTGGCTGCAGGATCTCGGAGCTGGCTACTTGATCTAGGAGCTGGCTGATCTTGATCTAGGAACTGTCTGGTTGGATCTAGGAGCTGGTTGATCTGTGTCTGCACTAGTTGCCATTGAACAGTTCGTGCTAAGCTTGTAAAGAATCGTGATGCAGTATTAACGGTTCTTTATCTTAGTGCGAAAATGGTTTAACTATAGTTTCCTTCTATCTTTTATCTTGTTACCTTGTCTAGGTAACCTTCGTGTATTCATTTTTAAATATTTCGTAAATACAAATCAAAGCATGTAAAAAAAGTACATAAAATTATGTTGTATAAGACACATATGTATATGTCTATATTGTTGAATGGGCGATTGTAAACGTTGTTGCTTGACAAAAATTGTTTTGTATAAAAAAATATTAAAATGATATGCAAATGGCGTGTTTGTTTATGTACTTATATTTCAACCAATTTTGAAAAAAAATACCGCACTGAATAAAATATGAAATGTCTTAAAGCAATAATGTAAAAAAAATGTGATAAAATGATAACCGTGAAAATACAACAACGATAAAATGGATGCTTGTGTTTATAAAATAACGTTCCATACAGGTACTCATTTTGGATACTTTTGTCCTAATGTTCATTGAGAATGTACCAGAGCTCTGACTTTCATTGAGAACGTATCACAGCACAGACTTTCAATGAGAATGTACTAGAGCTCTGACTTTGATTGAGAATGTATCACAGCACAGACTTTCATTGAGAATGTATCACAGCACAGACTTTCAATGAGAATGTACCAGAGCTCTGACTTTCATTGAGAATGTATCACAGCACAGATTTTTATTGAGAATGTATCACAACACAGATTTTCATTGCGATCGTATCACAGCACAGACTTTCATTGGGAATGTATCACAGCACAGACTTTCATTGAGAACGTATTACAGCACATACGTTTATTGAGAATGTATCCCAGCACAGACTTTCATTGAGAGAGGAACAGAGCACAGATTTTCATTGAGATTGTACCAGAGCTCTGACTTTCATTGAGAATGTATCACAGCACAGACTTTCATTGAGAATGTATCACAGAACAGATTTTTATTGAGAATGTATCACAGCACAGACTTTCATTGAGAATGTATCACAACACCGACTTTCATTGAGAATGTATCACAGCACAGACTTTCATTGAGAATGTATCACAACACAGACTTTCATTGAGAATGTATCAGAGCACAGACTTTCATTGAGAATGTATAACAGCACAGGCTTTTATTGAGAATGTGTCACAGCACAGGCTTTTATTGAGAATGTATCACATCACAGACTTTCATTGAGAATGTATCAGAGCACATACTTTCATTGAGAATGTATCAGAGCACATACTTTCATTGAGAATGTATCAGAGCACAGACTTTCATTGAGAATGTATCACAGCACAGATTTTCAATGAGAATGTATCACAGCACAGACTTTCATTGAGAATGTATCACAGCACAGACTTTCATTGAGAATGTATCACAGCACATACTTTCATTGAGAATGTATCACAGCACAGACTTTCATTAAGAATGTATCACAGCACAGACTTTCATTGAGAATGTATCAAAGCACAGACTTTCATTAAGAATGTATCACAGCACAGACTTTCAATGAGAATGTATCACAGCACAGACTTTTATTAGGAATGTATCACAGCACAGACTTTCATTGAGAAAGTATAACAGCACAGACTTTCATTGAGAATGTACCGGAGCACAGACTTTCATTGGGAATGTATCACAGCACAGAGTTTCATTGAGAATGTGTCAGAGCACAAACTTTCATTGAGAATGTATCACAGCACAGACTTTCATTGAGAATGTATCACAGCACAGACTTTCAATGAGAATGTATCAGAGCACATACTTTCATTGAGAATGTATCAGAGCACAGACTTTCAATGAGAATGTATCACAGCACAGACTTTCATTAAGAATGTATCACAGCACAGGCTTTCATTGAGAATGTATCACAACACAGGGCTTTATTGAGAATGTATCACAGCACAGGCTTTATTGAGAATGTATCACAGCACAGACTTTCATTGAGAATGTATCACAGCGCAGACTTTCATTGAGAATGTATCAGAGCACATACTTTCATTGAGAATGTATCAGAGCACATACTTTCATTGAGAATGTATCAGAGCACAGACTTTCATTGAGAATGTATCACAGCACAGATTTTCAATGAGAATGTATCACAGCACCGACTTTCATTGAGAATGTATCAGAGCACATACTTTCATTGAGAATGTATCAGAGCACAGACTTTCATTGAGAATGTATCAGAGCACAGACTTTCATTGAGAATGTATCACAGCACAGATTTTCAATGAGAATGTATCACAGCACAGACTTTCATTGAGAATGTATCAGAGCACATACTTTCATTGAGAATGTATCAGAGCACAGACTTTCATTGAGAATGTATCAGAGCACAGACTTTCATTGAGAATGTATCACAGCACAGATTTTCAATGAGAATGTATCACAGCACAGACTTTCATTGAGAATGTATCACAGCACAGACTTTCATTGAGAATGTATCACAGCACAGACTTTCATTGAGAATGTATCACAGCACATACTTTCATTGAGAATGTATCACAGCACAGACTTTCATTAAGAATGTATCACAGCACAGACTTTCATTGAGAATGTATCAAAGCACATACTTTCATTAAGAATGTATCACAGCACAGACTTTTATTAGGAATGTATCACAGCACAGACTTTCATTGAGAAAGTATAACAGCACAGACTTTCATTGAGAATGCATCGGAGCACAGACTTTCATTGGGAATGTATCACAGCACAGACTTTCATTGGGAATGTATCACAGCACAGAGTTTCATTGAGAATGTGTCAGAGCACAGACTTTCATTGAGAATGTATCACAGCACAGACTTTTATTGAGAATGTATCACAACACAGACTTTCATTGAGAATGTATCAGAGCACATACTTTCATTGAGAATGTATCAGAGCACAGACTTTCAATGAGAATGTATCACAGCACAGACTTTCATTAAGAATGTATCACAGCACAGGCTTTCATTGAGAATGTGTCAGAGCACAGACTTTCATTGAGAATGTATCACAGCACAGGCTTTCATTGAGAATGTATCACAGCACAGTCTTTCATTGAGGATGTATCACAAACATAGCATGTACATTTACGTTTATCTGGTAGCACTGCTTCTACGTCATTACTTCATGGGAAATATACAACTACTGATAGAGCTTATTGGTTATACTGTTATTTACATTTATTTGGTAAATCACCTTAAGTCGTCATCAGTTTGTGTTATGGTTAGTCCTCAGCAGTTAAGTGTTGGTGTTATGTTTAGTCCACAGCTGTTGACTGTTTGTGTTATGTTTAGTCCACAGCAGTTAACTGTTGGTGTTATGTTTAGTCCTCAACAGTTAACTGTTGGTGCAATGTTTAGTCCTCAGCAGTTAACTGTTGGTGTTATGTTTAGTCCTCAGCAGTTAACTGTTGGTGCAATGTTTAGTCCTCAGCAGTTAACTGTTGGTGTTATGTTTAGTCCTCAGCAGTTAACTGTTGGTGTTTTGTTTACTCCACACCAGTTGACTGTTGGTGCAATGTTTAGTCCTTAGCAGTTGGCTGTTGGTGTTATGTTTAGTCCACACCAGTTAACTGTTGGTGTTATGTTTAGTCCTCAGCAGTTGACTGTTGGTGATATGTTTAGTCCTCAGCAGTTGACTGTTGGTGTTATGTTTAGTCCTCAGCAGTTGACTGTTGATGTTATGTTTAGTCCTCAGCAGTTGACTGTTGGTGCAATGTTTAGTCCACAGCAGTTAACTGTTGGTGTTATGTTTAGTCCTCACGAGTTAACTGGTGGTGCAATGTTTAGTCCACAGCAGTTAACTGTTGGTGTTATGTTTAGTCCTCAGCAGTTAACTGGTGGTGCAATGTTTAGTCCACAGCAGTTAACTGTTGGTGCAATGTTTAGTCCTCACCAGTTAACTGTTGGTGTTATGTTTAGTCCTCACCAGTTAACTGTTGGTGTTATGTTTAGTCCTCAACAGTTGACTGTTAGTGTTATGTTTAGTCCTCAGCAGTTGACTGTTAGTGCAATGTTTAGTCCTCAGCAGTTGACTGTTAGTGCAATGTTTAGTCCTCAGCAGTTGACTGTTAGTGCAATGTTTAGTCCTCAGCAGTTAACTGTTAGTGCAATGTTTAGTCCTCAGCAGTTAACTGTTGGTGTTATGTTTTAGTCTTTAGCAGTTAACTGTTGGTGCAATGTTTAGTCCACACCAGTTAACTGTCGGTGTAATGTTTAGTCCACACCAGTTAACTGTTGGTGTTATGTTTAGTCTTCAACAGTTAACTGTTGGTGCAATGTTTAGTCCACACCAGTTAACTGTTGGTGTAATGTTTAGTCCTCAGCAGTTACCTGTTGGTGTTATAATTAGTCCTCAACAGTTAACTGTCGGTGTAATGTTTAGTCCACAGCAGTTAACTGTTGGTGTTATGTTTAGTCCTCAGCAGTTAACTGTTGGTGCAATGTTTAGTCCTCACCAGTTAACTGTTGGTGCAATGTTTAGTCCACAGCAGTTAACTGTTGGTGTTATGTTTAGTCCACACCAGTTAACTGTTGGTGTTATGTTTAGTCCTCAGCAGTTAACTGTTTGTGTTATGTTTAGTCCTCAGCAGTTAACTGTTGGTGCAATGTTTAGTCCACAGCAGTTAACTGTTGGTGTTATGTTTAGTCCTCACCAGTTAACTGTTGGTGCAATCTTTAGTCCACACCAGTTAACTGTTGGTGTAATGTTTAGTCCTCAACAGTTAACTGTCGGTGTAATGTTTAGTCCACAGCAGTTAACTGTTGGTGTTATGTTTAGTCCTCAGCAGTTAACTGTTGGTGCAATGTTTAGTCATCAACAGTAGATTGTTAGTGCAATGTTTAGTCCTCAACAGTTAACTGTTGGTGTAATGTTTAGTCCACAGCAGTTAACTGTTGGTGTTATGTTTAGTCCTCACCAGTTAACTGTTGGTGTAATGTTTAGTCCTCAGCAGTTAACTGTTGGTGCAATGTTTAGTCATCAACAGTTGACTGTTGGTGCAATGTTTAGTCCACAGCAGTTAACTGTTGGTGTTATGTTTAGTCCTCACCAGTTAACTGTTGGTACAATGTTTAGTCCACAGCAGTTAACTGTTGGTGTTATGTTTAGTCCTCAGCAGTTAACTGTTGGTGCAATGTTTAGTCCACAGCAGTTAACTGTTGGTGTTATGTTTAGTCCTCACCAGTTAACTGTTGGTGCAATGTTTAGTCCACAGCAGTTAACTGTTGGTGTAATGTTTAGTCCTCAACAGTTAACTGTCGGTGTAATGTTTAGTCCACAGCAGTTAATTGTTGGTGTTATGTTTAGTCCTCAGCAGTTAACTGTTTGTGTTATGTTTAGTCCTCAACAATTAACTGTTGGTGCAATGTTTAGTCCACACCAGTTAACTGTTGGTGTTATGTTTAGTCCTCAGCAGTTAACTGTTTGTGTTATGTTTAGTCCTCAGCAGTTAACTGTTTGTGTAATGTTTAGTCCACACCAGTTAACTGTTGGTGTTATGTTTAGTCTTCAACAGTTAACTGTTGGTGCAATGTTTAGTCCACACCAGTTAACTGTTGGTGTAATGTTTAGTCCTCAACAGTTAACTGTCGGTGTAATGTTTAGTCCACAGCAGTTAATTGTTGGTGTTATGTTTAGTCCTCAGCAGTTAACTGTTTGTGTTATGTTTAGTCCTCAACAGTTAACTGTTGGTGCAATGTTTAGTCCACACCAGTTAACTGTTGGTGTTATGTTTAGTCCTCAGCAGTTAACTGTTTGTGTTATGTTTAGTCCTCAGCAGTTAACTGTTGGTGTTATGTTTAGTCATCAGCAGTTAACGGTTGGTGCAATGTTTAGTCCACACCAGTTAACTGTTGGTGTAATGTTTAGTCCTCAACAGTTAACTGTCGGTGTAATGTTTAGTCCACAGCAGTTAATTGTTGGTGTTATGTTTAGTCCTCAGCAGTTAACTGTTTGTGTTATGTTTAGTCCTCAACAGTTAACTGTTGGTGCAATGTTTAGTCCACACCAGTTAACTGTTGGTGTTATGTTTAGTCCTCAGCAGTTAACTGTTTGTGTTATGTTTAGTCCTCAGCAGTTAACTGTTGGTGTTATGTTTAGTCATCAGCAGTTAACTGTTGGTGTTATGTTTAGTCCTCACCAGTTAACTGTTGGTGCAATGTTTAGTCCTCAGCAGTTAACTGTTGGTGTTATGTTTAGTCCTCACCAGTTAACTGTTGGTGCAATGTTTAGTCCTCAGCAGTTAACTGTTTGTGTTATGTTTAGTCCTCAGCAGTTACCTGTTGGTGTTATAATTAGTCCTCAACAGTTAACTGTCGGTGTAATGTTTAGTCCACAGCAGTTAACTGTTGGTGTTATGTTTAGTCCTCACCAGTTAACTGTTGGTGTAATGTTTAGTCTTCACCAGTTAACTGTTGGTGTTATGTTTAGTCCTCTGTAGTTAACTGTTGGTGTTATGTTTAGTTCTCAGCAGTTAACTGTTGGTGTTATGTTTAGTCCTCAGCAGTTGACTGTTGGTGTAATGTTTAGTCCTCAGCAGTTAACTGTTGGTGTAATGTTTAGTCCACAGCAGTTAACTGTTGGTGTTATGTTTAGTCCACAGCAGTTAACTGTTGGTGTTATGTTTAGTCCTCAGCAGTTAACTGTTTGTGTTATGTTTAGTCCTCAGCAGTTAACTGTTGGTGCAATGTTTAGTCCACAGCAGTTAACTGTTGGTGTTATGTTTAGTCCTCACCAGTTAACTGTTGGTGCAATCTTTAGTCCACACCAGTTAACTGTTGGTGTAATGTTTAGTCCTCAACAGTTAACTGTCGGTGTAATGTTTAGTCCACAGCAGTTAACTGTTGGTGTTATGTTTAGTCCTCAGCAGTTAACTGTTGGTGCAATGTTTAGTCATCAACAGTAGATTGTTAGTGCAATGTTTAGTCCTCAACAGTTAACTGTTGGTGTAATGTTTAGTCCACAGCAGTTAACTGTTGGTGTTATGTTTAGTCCTCAGCAGTTAACTGTTGGTGCAATGTTTAGTCATCAACAGTTGACTGTTGGTGCAATGTTTAGTCCACAGCAGTTAACTGTTGGTGTTATGTTTAGTCCTCACCAGTTAACTGTTGGTGCAATGTTTAGTCCACAGCAGTTAACTGTTGGTGTAATGTTTAGTCCTCAACAGTTAACTGTCGGTGTAATGTTTAGTCCACAGCAGTTAACTGTTGGTGTTATGTTTAGTCCTCAGCAGTTAACTGTTGGTGCAATGTTTAGTCATCAACAGTTGACTGTTGGTGCAATGTTTAGTCCTCAGCAGTTAACTGTTGGTGTTATGTTTAGTCCACACCAGTTAACTGTTGGTGTAATGTTTAGTCCTCAGCAGATAACTGTTGGTGTTATGTTTAGTCCTTAACAGTTAACTGTTGGTGTAATGTTTAGTCCTCAACAGTTAACTGTTGGTGTAATGTTTAGTCCTCAACAGTTGACTGTTGGTGTAATGTTTAGTCCTCAACAGTTAACTGTTGGTGTAATGTTTGGTCCTCACCAGTTAACTGGTGGTGTAATGTTTAGTCCACGCAAGTGAACTGTTGGTGTTTCATCGCAGTGAAAGCAGCAGTATATCTGTTTAAAGCAGCCAGTGTCTGCATGTAAAATGAATGTTGATCTTTGTTGAAGCCTCTCAGTGACATGTTTCGGAACACAGGACAATATCAATACACCGATCCAAGTCTTTAATAACTGTTGCTATACTATAATAATAGGCTCACAAGCTATGAACACAGGACAACATCAATACACCGATCCAAGTCTTTAATTACTGTTGCTATAGGCTCACAAGCTATGAACACAGGACAATATCAATACAACGACCCAAGTCTTAAATTACTGTTGCTATAGGCACACAAGCTATGAATACAGGACAATGTCAATACACTGATCCAAGTCTTTAGTTACTGTTGCTATAGGCTCACAAGCTATGAATACAGGACAACACCAATACACCGATCCAAGTCTTTAATTCCTGTTGCTATAGGCTCACAAGCTATGAACACAGGACAACATCAATACACCGATCCAAGTCTTTAATTACTGTTGCTATAGGCTCACAAGCTATGAACACAGGACAATGTCAATACACCGATCCAAGTCTTTAATTACTGTTGCTATAGGCTCACAAGCTATGAACACAGGACAACATCAATACACCGATCCAAGTCTTTAATTACTGTTGCTATAGGCTCACAAGCTATGAACACAGGACAATGTCAATACATTGATCCAATGCTGTAATTACTGTTGCTATAGGCTCACAAGCTATGAACACAGGACAACATCAATACATCGATCCAAGTCTTTAATTCCTGTTGCTATAGACTCACAAGCTATGAACACAGGACAATGTCAATACATCGATCCAAGTCTTTAATTACTGTTGCTATAGGCTCACAAGCTATGAACACAGGACAATGTCAATACATTGATCCAATGCTGTAATTACTGTTGCTATAGGCTCACAAGCTATGAACACAGGACAACATCAATACATCGATCCAAGTCTTTAATTCCTGTTGCTATAGACTCACAAGCTATGATTACAGGACATCAATACACCGATCCAGGTCTTTAATTACTGTTGCCATAGGCTCACAAGCTATGAACACAGGACAACATCAATACACCGATCCAAGTCTTTAATTACTGTTGCTATAGGCTCACAAGCTATGAACACAGGACAACATCAATACATCGATCCAAGTCTTTAATTACTGTTGCTATAGGCTCACAAGCTATGAATACAGGACAACATCAATACACCGATCCAGGTCTTAAATTACTGTTGCTATAGGCTCACAAGCTATCTTTCAACAGAGATTTTTAATTGTAAACTACACCAATTATAAATGGCCGAACACAGTGTTAGGTCTTTTTTCTACTGATATAAAACATATTTAGTTACAATATACTATCGGTCACCCTATTGATACTATAGCGACAGATTTTGACCTCAAAGATTTGGTTATTTAGAACTTTTTCTTTAGGTTCCAACATGTATATAATTTACACGCAGGTTGCATTTAAGATTTTCTTTGTTGGCTTGTGAGCACCTTTGAGTGGCAAATGAATTGCCACTTTCTGATTGGTTAAAATCGACTGGTTTAAAACGGTTTATTGGTTACATAATATTTACCATACATTTCTGATGTAAGCGCCAAAATTAAGCAAAAATCCTGCCCAGATTTACCTTATCCCGACGTTTCTGCAGGACACACTTAGTTGTGCTATATACTGAACTGTCCATTTGCCCTTTGTTATTTAATCGATTTTGTTCGCAGGAAGAATAGATAGGGATTTCGAATGAATTTTGTTTAAGTTGAATTTTGCCTGAACAAGTGGGGGAAAAAAAAAACACTAGGTCATTACAATGCTTAGTTAAAATATGGCAATTTAAAATTTCACTGGATCAACAAATTCTGTAATTTTATTTTGGGGTTTACGTTTTAATTAACAACAAAACACAATTTCATGTGTTACTAAAATTTATTTGACCACATGAAAAAAATTCACAAAAAATAAACATACAAAATGACCTTATTAAACACCGTCATAGACACACATAATGCCAACGAACCCTTATGCTTGTAAGGGAGACTTGATGCATGAAAATAATGGGAAAACAGTAAAAATACGTATTCAACACAAGTTCTGAATCTACATATATATGGAAATATGTACAATTTACAGTAGAACAGTATACAAATTAAAACATTCCATGATACAAACCTTTCAGATATATCTTTACACTGGTTTTATATAGAGATCTTATTTACAGTATATACAAAATATAGGACAGTTACAATATCTATGTATTAATGTTGGAGCAATAAAACAAGAAAAAAAAAAGTGTGTAATGTGAAGTACATCAACGCGTTATAATTATGGTCACTGACGCCATCTTGCTAGTGACTCAGCAGGATGGTCACTGACTCCATCTTGCTAGTGACTCAGCAGCATGGTCACTGACTCCATCTTGCTAGTGACTCAGCAGCATGGACACTGACTCCATCTTGCTAGTGACTCAGCAGCATGGACACTGACTCCATCTTGCTAGTGACTCAGCAGCATGGACACTGACTCCATCTTGCTAGTGACTCAGCAGCATGGACACTGACTCCATCTTGCTAGTGACTCAGCAGCATAGACACTGACTCCATCTTGCTAGTGACTCAGCAGCATGGACACTGACTCCATCTTGCTAGTGACTCAGCAGCATGGACGCTGACGCCATCATGCTAGTGACTCAGCAGCATGGACACTGACTCCATCTTGCTAGTGACTCAGCAGCATGGTCACTGACTCCATCTTGCTAGTGACTCAGCAGCATGGACGCTGACGCCATCATGCTAGTGACACAGCAGCATGGACACTGACTCCATCTTGCTAGTGACTCAGCAGGATGGTCACTGACTCCATCTTGCTAGTGACTCAGCAGCATGGACACTGACTCCATCTTGCTAGTGACTCAGCAGCATGGACGCTGACGCCATCATGCTAGTGACACAGCAGCATGGACGCTGACTCCATCTTGCTAGTGACTCAGCAGGATGGTCACTGACTCCATCTTGCTAGTGACTCAGCAGCATGGACACTGACTCCATCTTGCTAGTGACTCAGCAGCATGGACGCTGACGCCATCATGCTAGTGACCCAGCAGCATGGACACTGACTCCATCTTGCTAGTGACTCAGCAGCATGGACACTGACTCCATCTTGCTAGTGACTCAGCAGCATGGACACTGACTCCATCTTGCTAGTGACTCAGCAGCATGGACACTGACTCCATCTTGCTAGTGACTCAGCAGCATGGTCACTGACTCCATCTTGCTAGTGACTCAGCAGCATGGACACTGACTCCATCTTGCTAGTGACTCAGCAGCATGGTCACTGACACCATCTTGCTAGTGACTCAGCAGCATGGACACTGACTCCATCTTGCTAGTGACTCAGCAGCATGGACACTGACACCATCTTGCTAGTGACTCAGCAGCATGGACACTGACTCCATCTTGCTAGTGACTTAGCAGCATGGACACTGACTCCATCTTGCTAGTGACTCAGCAGGATGGTCACTGACGACATCTTGCTAGTGACTAAGCAGCATGGACACTGACTCCATCTCGCTAGTGACACAGCAGCATGGACACTGACTCCATCTTGCTAGTGACTCAGCAGCATGGTCACTGACTCCATCTTGCTAGTGACTCAGCAGCATGGTCACTGACTCCATCTTGCTAGTGACTCAGCAGCATGGACACTGACTCCATCTTGCTAGTGACTCAGCAGCATGGTCACTGACTCCATCTTGCTAGTGACTCAGCAGCATGGTCACTGACTCCATCTTGCTAGTGACTCAGCAGCATGGTCACTGACGCCATCTTGCTAGTGACTCAGCAGCATGGTCACTGACGCCATCTTGCTAGTGACTCAGCAGCATGGACACTGACTCCATCTTGCTAGTGACTCAGCAGCATAGACACTGACTCCATCTTGCTAGTGACTCAGCAGCATGGACACTGACTCCATCTTGCTAGTGACTCAGCAGCATGGACGCTGACGCCATCATGCTAGTGACTCAGCAGCATGGACACTGACTCCATCTTGCTAGTGACTCAGCAGCATGGTCACTGACTCCATCTTGCTAGTGACTCAGCAGCATGGACGCTGACGCCATCATGCTAGTGACACAGCAGCATGGACACTGACTCCATCTTGCTAGTGACTCAGCAGCATGGACACTGACTCCATCTTGCTAGTGACTCAGCAGCATGGTCACTGACTCCATCTTGCTAGTGACTCAGCAGCATGGACACTGACGCCATCTTGCTAGTGACTCAGCAGCATGGTCACTGACTCCATCTTGCTAGTGACTCAGCAGCATGGACACTGACTCCATCTTGCTAGTGACTCAGCAGCATGGACGCTGACGCCATCATGCTAGTGACTCAGCAGCATGGACACTGACTCCATCTTGCTAGTGACTCAGCAGCATGGACACTGACTCAGCAGCATGGACACTGACTCCATCCTGCTAGTGACTCAGCAGGATGGACACTGACTCCATCTTGCTAGTGACTCAGCAGCATAGACACTGACTCCATCTTGCTAGTAACTCAGCAGCATGGACACTGACTCCATCTTGCTAGTGACTCAGCAGCATGGACACTGACTCCATCTTGCTAGTGACTCAGCAGCATGGACACTGACTCCATCTTGCTAGTGACTCAGCAGCATGGACACTGACTCCATCTTGCTAGTGACTCAGCAGGATGGTCACTGACGCCATCTTGCTAGTGACTCAGCAGCATAGACACTGACTCCATCTTGCTAGTGACTCAGCAGCATGGACACTGACTCCATCTTGCTAGTGACTCAGCAGCATGGTCACTGACTCCATCTTGCTAGTGACTCAGCAGCATGGACACTGACTCCATCTTGCTAGTGACTCAGCAGGATGGTCACTGACGCCATCTTGCTAGTGACTCAGCAGCATGGACACTGACTCCATCTTGCTAGTGACTCAGCAGCATAGACACTGACTCCATCTTGCTAGTGACTCAGCAGCATGGACACTGACTCCATCTTGCTAGTGACTCAGCAGCATGGTCACTGACTCCATCTTGCTAGTGACTCAGCAGCATGGACGCTGACGCCATCATGCTAGTGACTCAGCAGCATGGACGCTGACGCCATCATGCTAGTGACTCAGCAGCATGGACACTGACTCCATCTTGCTAGTGACTCAGCAGCATGGACGCTGACGCCATCATGCTAGTGACACAGCAGCATGGACACTGACGCCATCATGCTAGTGACTCAGCAGCATGGACACTGACTCCATCTTGCTAGTGACTCAGCAGCATGGTCACTGACTCCATCTTGCTAGTGACTCAGCAGCATGGACACTGACTCCATCTTGCTAGTGACTCAGCAGCATACTGTAGATGGTGCTCCCATCAGGAATTAGCTTTTGTGTATCTACACTAATTGCCTCAGTCGCCTGGGCTAAGCAGGATAACCAGAGCATTGTAATTTCGATGGGTCAACAGAATACTATTCTAACTAGGTTTTGTTATGTTAGAGAAAATCTTATGAAAAACTAGTTTTCCAGTTATGAATAGGAAATATCGTATTTGACCTTATATTCAAATAAAACAGTGTTTTAAGGCTGTTTTATATTTGTAGTTATTTAATCATTGTTAAAAAGATGTATTTATATTGCAATTGTTCGCAGATAGAATAGTGCCGCCTCTGAATTAAGTTAAAAGTCTTCAATTGACAAAACGATTTCATCTTTGCAGGTTAACTTCTAGCATCTGCAAACGTCCCCGACATTGGCAGACACTACATATTTAATCATGTTCCCGTACTTCACATACACATTCATAGTAATTTTTTTCTTGTGATATCGCTCCAAGACAAGCAAAGGTGAGAAACAACCATCACCACAAAGTTTAATACTCTGTAGTGATATGTAAAAAGTTAATGATGAGGTTGTGAGGCAAGTTTATTTTACTGAAAACTAGGAGAAGCATTTGGTAGATATCTGAACATGAATACAAACTTTAAAATAATAAAGTTATTATCTAAAATATCCACTAATGTTTATCATTAAAATGGCTTGATTAAAAATCTTTAGTAAACAGCTAAAGAATGAGTAATAAAAGATGAATTGGAAACTACCCCATTAAAAACTTTAAAAATATCAAAAGATAGCTTCACTTATGATTTATTTATAAAAATACATGCCTAAATAATTGTTCTTGTGATTAATATAGACAATGTCAACAAGATATATACATACACTTATAAATAAATAAACACATTTTCTGCTAATGAACTGGGGGCAGCATGTGAAACAGTTTGTCCTATTTTATTTGTCACAAGATCACCATTTTGTCAACTGTGGTTTAGACACAAAGAGCCAAAGATGGTGGCCTCTGTGTCAAAGATAGTAAACAGGTCTTCATAGTTTGGTATTCAAACACTTAGCTTGGTCTTTAAACACTTAGCCTGGTAATAGGACACTAATCACCACTTCTGGTTGGTTAAAACACCAGGACTGAAGAATGTTTTCTGCCCAGACAATGGAGTTAAGAAGCCCTAGTTCATAACAAAGTCATGATTGAAAATGAATATCCAAAACATCAGATACCTCTAGAACCTGTTATAATTGAAGGGAGGTAACAGCACAATCAACTTTATCTTACTTAATTGATATTTATGTTTACACCTACTATGTATTACTAAAATACAGTACAAATAGGCATAACGTTTTTTTTGTCCAAAGCTCATCTTTAACAGTTTAGCCTATTTTTTTATGCAAAATGCATCTCTTACAGGCATGTTGTACAGAATATATAAAGTAAATTGATGAATCATACTTTAACACCCACCCTAGACATGCCAGGATGGCTGAAACTTTGTCTAACAAAAGAACTGAATACTTGCTATATAACTGATGTGTTAAGACTTACAGCAGTAACTATATAAGTGATAATCTAACAAAAGTCATTGTTGGGACTATTAATATTTGAAAAAAGATAAAATAAAAGAAAACATAAACAAAAAATTGTGTGTGATAATTAACCATCTGAGGAATGGCCATCACCAAGGTAGAAAACTATTACAATACTTTTAGTCCTTTCAAATGACACAACAGAAGTGGGCAGGGCATAATACCTAACAGGAGTGGGCGGGGCATAATACCTAACAGGAGTGGGCGGGGCATAATACCTAACAGGAGTGGGCGGGGCATAATACCTAACAGAGAAGTGATACACTGCCTGGTTAACATGAGGCACTACTCTAACAACAACAACACCAATATTGCATTAAGACAGTGGTTAAGGTTGCATACAATCAACATAGGGGAACTGTGTATACACATCCTCATAAACTGTGTATTCACATTCAAACAGAGAAACTGTGTATTTACATCCACATAAACTGTGTATACACATTCAAACAGAGAAACTGTGTTCATTTTCACATTAAGGAACACAGTATACACAAGGTAAATGTAGCACAAATAGCATTTCTTTGTGTTTGTCTACACCTAATGATATTTTATTTCTTAGTTATGACTGAAAGGTGTTTATTATAATTATAATTATTATCATCATTTTTTGTGTTGGCAAATTTGCCAAATGATTTTCTCTAGGTTAATGATTTAGAATGTGTTATTTTGTGTTAATGATTAAAATTTTCCATATCTAGAACAATGATATGGCACTAAACAAAATAAACAATAGCAAGCACAGTCCAGAATGAAAGGTAACAGTACAAAATGAAGTTAAACATGTTAACAGTATTTTTCTCTCCAGTAATATGAACATAGATTTTCCCTATGAAAGAATCAGCTGCCTGGTTTATATACCTGATACAAATATAGACTGAAACAAATGAAAAGTGTACAATAATAAAATCAAGTTTTCAGGTAATCATATACAGCATGGTCTTGTTTAAATTATGTGTTATAATTAGATTGTAAATATATATGCAAATGGCGGTATTGTGACAATTAAGTGAATCTGACAACCTGATATACCAAGTGTCAACATTATGTTATTTTAACTCAAATAAAGCCAATTGTGACATTGTACTTTTACAAAAATAATTACAGATGAAAATGTGAAAACTACTATGGTGAAACCATTAAGATGCCAGAAGAAAAATCAAACTGCAAGCTTAGTAAATAACTAATGAAGTTTTAACACTGAACATTGTCTTCATGATGTAAAAAAAGAGTTGTTGAGATCTTCAATAACAAATATCAAAATGTTTTTATGCACATAACAATTTAAGTAACACAGATGACACCTCTATTGTACATTGTCACACAAGAAAAAAACAACATCACACAAGAATAAACAAGTTAAAGTTTAGACAGTGGCAATATGTGATGTTGATTTACGTTACAGAGTTCAATATTTTATGTGAGTTTCATACAAGTTTCTATTTATTTCCAAGTATTAAGATTACGTGGTTGAGAGGTAAGAACTGCTTTAAATGACTAGCTAGAATAGTTCATGCAATAATAAAATGTTGTGATAGCAATTGTGATGAAACTCTGACCATCGAACTACATTTTAGATTTTTTCAATCATTTACTTTCTAATTATATCAATAGATAACCAGACCTTCTGTTACAAGACCTGGCAAGCCCATTCCTGGATCCTAATTCCTTAACCCGACCTATGTGTATGAGATTATCAGTCAGTCAATGCAAGTGAATACAATTTTAAAAGTGAAATACTTTGAATTGGTACAACTAGAAAAACAAGAGGGAAAATCAGACACTTTTAACTGGCTGTGATTTCTCATATTTTTTATGTCAAATGGTGTTTTGAAGCAGCACAATTACAGAGTCCATGCATGCTGGTGTATAGAGAAAAATGAACAAATTCACAAATACATAAAGCACAACATATACTGATATTTACAGGAAAATGAATGATTCTGTGACAGATCATGCAAAATGAAGAAATTATTAATACAAACATAAACTAAAATTGGGGGGAAAAAACCAACAAATAACTATTTTGATGCTCGCTTTCATTTGTTTTAATAAATCAAACTAAAAATTAACCTCATAAATAATTACATAATGTTACTTTTAAATAGAATAATCTTACATTACAAAATTCAAAATAGGTTAAAAACAATGATAAAAAAATGAGCATATAAAACCAGGAAAACATGCTTAAATGCTTGTGGTTAAAAGAAATTGCATAATGGCATCTATTAACTAAAGCAGGATAAAAAGCAACAAATTAATGTAAAGGTAATAAAAAACAACAACAGTGACATAATGAAATACCACTACCTAAACTATAACAACCAGCAATGGTTCAATATAGAGCATTTAGCACTTCTCTGCCTATTTTTTGTCAAAAAAAAAAATAATGTAAGTTTTTTTGTGTTTTTTTTTTCTATTTTCGATTTTATTACAAAATGCATATATCAGGAATTTTCCAAGCTTCTGCAAAATACTTAACACCCAGCAAGGTCGTAAACACCTTGACCATTTCATCCAAAAACAATCTATGACATATTAAGATGTTTCACTAGTTAACAAATTGATTGTTACTCTCCTGAAGCAGAAAGAGTAGACATTTTTTTGCGAAGACTATATCTTCAGATGTTGCCTATTAATGGCACTGTCAAACTGCTCCATGCAAAGCACATTGTTTAATCATTGCAATCTATCATATGCATAAAAAGATCAAATTTTTAACATCAAGTAAAACTATGTTTCTAAAAAATAATTGCATCATCATGCCCGAATTTCAGTCTCAATACATTTGATGTGGTTTCCAGTGAAATGGCCAGGGAGTTAAAAAACAAATAAAAACTGGGTGAAATTTAAACTACACATGATAAAAGCAGTTCTGTTAAAACAATGATAAAAAGAAAAGACAATTTCTTTCATAATAAGCTGCTCCAAAAAGAGATAACAAAAAACAGATTGCCAGGGTAAACATATCAACGTGCTGCCTATTAACAGGAGTAAAATTAGGGCTGTCAGTGATTCTTTGTTTTGCATACTGATGATATCCAAATATTGAATTATACATATTCATTATGTATATTGATCTATCAATGTTAAAGTAAAAAATGTATCGTAACACCATATATAGCTTTTCTATCACTCCTGCAACTGCAATGATGTTGTTTTTAATGCTTATCTAAGAAATAAACATAAATAATTTTGCGCTCTGCCGCTGACATGTCATTAACCTGTCATATGTTGTGGGTACCGGTAGATCTTTATACAGTACTGATGGCATGTATTGTTTTTGTTTTGTTTTTAAATACATCGCAGCAGACAATTATTATAGCGATGTCCAGCTTTTTGGTGATAGAATACCCCAGACAAATGTCTGGGTAGAACTACCGGTGCACCATAAGTCAGCTGGAAGACCTTCCCACATTAAGTCCTTTGGTCTAGGACTCCAACCCATGCAGTGGCAAGCTATGCACTGTTTGAATGTAATACATTTTTATTCATTTTCTAATTTCTGGCCAAAAAGAATCAATATTCTAAAATGAATATAGATAATCAATGGACAGCAAAATATCATCAAAACACATCAATATTGCTTGTTTCAATGACAGCCCTAAGTTAAAAATAATACTTCAACTGGGTACAAAATACTACAGTAACAGAAATGGTTCAAGGCTTATCAGCTCCTACACTATGTCGCTAGATGGTTTTGTTATAGCAATTTACATTCAACAAATATGATAGTAACAGTTGAGTCTTGCCGCTCCTGCAATATTGTAGTGCCATGGCAAGCCTTAACAAGAAAATAATGTTAGCAATGTTGTATTTTTTTTAGGAGTTACATCATCTTGAGAGATTATGTGAAATATCAAAACAAGAAAAAACTTAACAAAAATGTTAACATAATATGAAATATAGTTTAGTAGGCCAGCCTATATGTTTTGATTATTGACATGTGTAGATATACAAGAATTGAAAACTAAATATAATGATACATGTACAGCAAGACTAGTAACATGTGTCACAAACAATGCCGACTTTACAGTAATTTTTTTTTGTCCTCAATAATCGTTTAATTTTCTAATAAAGCTGTGTTCCTATTTTCAAAAATGTTAGATTATGAAAAAATTTAAATTGTTACAAAAGCAAAATTTCTTGTGGGTAGACAAACATATATTTTTCTTCAGTAAGATTTTTTTGAGAAAGTGCCAAATGATCCTTGGTGTAAGAGACACAAGGATGCTTCCAATTAAGGAAAAAAAATTAACTCCTTTTTGTTACAACACTGTGAGATAATTCCCAGTTGGATCATACAAGTTCTATGTGATAGGTTTATTTGGGCCAAAATGGGACAATCCTGAACAAGAGATCAACTTACATTACTGTATGTAAAGGCCACATTTTAACACCCTTCACCCTGATGCCAAGTCTTAACATAAAGCAAAAACACAGTCTCTATGCAGTTTAGAAAGAGGCAAAGATAAAACCTTATTATACATATGAAAAACTACTTAACATAATCATGATTATTTTTGCATATAACAGCTACCAAATTTGAAATGTAAGTATTGCAAACAACATACATTGAAGAAACAAATACAGGCCATAGTTTGACCTTATTTCTGGTAACATGATTATTTTTTCTATAAAAATACGAACCTGGTGAGTAAAAGTACATGCTTGAGACGGTTTTTATAATTATTTCAACAAAGATAAACTATCTATCTGCAACAGATAACAGGTTGTATAAGGGAATATGTACAACAACATCAAAATACAGAAATAAGTTTCATGTTTTGCATAATTTAAGTGTAATATATGCATGATCATTCACAACTTGTGTAACATAATCTTTACTCTTTTGTTTACTCTCAATCAAGCTATGAAGAAAAAGTATTTCTCAGTATCATAACTATAATTTGTTAAGTGATGTGGCAACCTAGTTTTTTTTAAATCCATGGTGAGCTCGAGATATAAGAACCTTTCTGTAAAAAATATGGCTGCTTCATTACTTGAAGAAGAAAAGGCTGAACTGTACACACATGCCCAGAGAACACTTTAACAAATACTTCAAATCTAATCAAGAAAAAAGAAATTGTGTCCTACCGTATTGAACAAATAATCATCATTTAACAGCTTTTTCTCTCTTTCTCATGTAAATAGTTGCTTTATGGTGTCATGATGATGGTTGCTAGGTGCTCTCAATGGTTGCTATTGGTGAGTCAATGTTGGCTGATAAGCGATGATGACAGGAGACAGCTGTTACTTGGTGATGATGCTTTATGGGGGCAGAAGTAGATGCAACTTATACCTGTCCTTAATGTGGGGACGTACATCTTCATTCTGAAACAAATAAAAATTAGTGCTTCAAAGATCCCGTTAGAATGATTAGTACCATATTTATTGTCCTTCGACATACCAAATGGTACTTTTGGGAACTGTTATTTCCCCCACCTTTACTGATGTTTGAAATCTACTTCGGACCTTACTGTCAATAGCAGTATTTCCCCTAGCCCTGATCACTTTGGCACTGCACCATGCCCCTTTTTTTTCTGTAGTACCACCGTGCCCTTTCACTAGTAGCAGTGTGCCATGCTGCCCTTATCTCGATCAGTCCTTAGTCTCTGCCCTATGAACGTTACTTGCTGTGGAGTAGACACTAGATACCTCTATAAATAGTACTTAACAGCTCAAAAAACTATCTATATTACAACAATTCTATAGATGTTTCATAAAAAATGTTTGGAGAGGCCTGTTCATACATGAATACATGTAAACGTTTCAATATTTGCTTTCAGCAGAACCTGTTGAGCTTTAAGTCCCTTTTCTGCAAAACAAAATACCATGCCCTTCTAGACTTCTGGGGGAAACAATAAGTAGGCACCTTTAACAATGTAAGCCATAAAGCTTGTCTTGTGCTTCTTTAAATATCATTATCATTTCCATGTGAAGGATTAACAATCATTATGTCCAAATGAAGTTTATATGGTATACACATAGTAGTTGAGTAAAGGTCCAATGTAAGAAAGTGTGTGAGGTAAAGGTGCTGGAGTCAGGACCAGGGTTTAAAACCCTAATTAACGTGACATGTTTCTGCACTTTCCTCCTTGTTGATAATTTCAACGTACTAGTTCTACCCAGGAAGTGGGTTGTCAAGAGAGATTAAGTTAAAAGAACATGAATCCCCACAGAATATAAATATAAAGGTGTAAGCGTGATGAACTTGTACTGGTGTGCTTTCTTGATTTGTCTAATAAGGGCAGTTTCAACATTGGCTGTCATTGTAACTAGACACAATATAATTATGTTTAGTTTTTGTGATCACAGCCACACAATGATGGCCATTTTAGCAAAATAAAGCAATGTCTAGCTATTATTGGTGGGCGATGACCAATGAGTAGAACCACCTGTGAACAGGTCAGCTATAATGCCACACACTCCAACCGTCTTAATTCATGTTTTTGGCACAGTGAAGAACCATGGAGTCGGTAGTTAGCAACTCTACCCACGAGGTTTGTCTGTCTGTTTATTGGGTTTATTATCCCACCAACAACAGTACTTCAGTTATCTGCAGACGGTGTCTACTTGAAGCAGATATAGTGCTGCCTTCACAGTGTATAGCATGCCGTAAACACCTGGCATGATACCACACCCAGTCACATTATCCCGACTCTGAGCCAACCAGTGGTGGAAGTTCCCTTATATTTCCTTGAGCGTTAGGGAGCTATACCACCATTACTACCATTTTTAATTACTTTGGTTTGTCGCTGCCCGGGCTTGAACCCAAGGCCTCCCGTTCCTGGAGCTGACACCCCATTGATTGCACATCCATGTCCAGTCTATCTACCCACTAGGACACAGATGGCATTACAGTATAACACAGCTCAATGTTACATCATGTATTATTTACTTCAAGAAAACAGCACCATTACTTACCATTGACACAAGGCTTTCTAAGAATGGCAGCATTTTTAATAGTTCTGTATCGCTCTTGTCCATAAACCAGCTTTCTATTGGGATACCATTGTGTAGCTGAAACGAGACAGGGACTGTTGCATCATGAGTAGGAGGTATACATTTATTCCAATAAAAAGGACACACCTGGTTAATTTCTAAGGACCATACAGACCCCAGATAAGATGGACATATTATTTACTACTTCATGTAATCCTTTTCTTAGTTTTGTTTTCTTTAAAGATATATGAAAAACGATAATGATTGTGTTTATGATGTAACCATATCAAATAATGCAATAAAATCGCCTGGGACAAAAAAATCACCAAGGCCATTGCTGCCATTGGACAAAATGTATTTTAATTCGTATTATTCAATAATTTAAATTTATAAAGTATGAATTATTGTAACTAAAGTAGTCTGCAAATTCAAACAAAACCAATTTGAGATATGTTTCAAACTTGTAAGCGATTTTAGATATGCTTAGCATATGACGTAAGAGCTCCTGCGCAGCAACTGCTTATCAAAAATAAGTGTGGTCAGATGATATCAATCCATATGGTTTGACCCCTCATATGCATACCTCATATGTTGATATTGTTCAGCTTAATACATGTTTTTATTTATATTATTTGTCTGTTTCTAATCTGCAATATTGCATAACAATAGCCTTATATTAACGTAAACCAACATTTAAAAATGCAATTACAGTAAACATATATATATGTCTCTAGCAACTTTACACATTCATATAATAAAACTGGGCTCATTAACATAAAGATTGAATAGATTCCCAAGCAGAAAGAATAGGCACACAACCATAACAGTACAAGAGATGGACTTACACTAAAACTCCTACTAACAGCATAACAAACACAAAGACTCACACAAAAATGGAACTTCAGGTAAATTTCGGTTGTAAAACAACTTCATATTCTTTGCTTGCCTGGGACGCAGTAAAATTTTTGACAAATAAGAACAATGAATTCAATTTACTTCTCTTGCATAAAACAATCCTTTTCTTTTGACCTAACAAGTATAGAGAAGTTGTCATGAATATTCTTTTCTTTGAATTGCTAAATAGGTACAAATTTAAATTTAATGGCAAGTAATTTCATCAACATTACAAGTTAATAGCATTCTTCTGCTAGGTGATAAGCCCTATGTGTTTCATTGTAAATTATTGACACTTCTTTGACAAGCACAAAATCAGTGCCTTTATTCTTAATAAACTTGTAATTTCACCCACAAGGCGTAAGAGATGCCTTGTGCACAAAGGGCTCTCAATCCAACTTTGCACTGGGAACAATACACTTCAATCACCATTTACTTTAGCTTTTATTCCTGTCCGACCTAAGTTACATTTTAAGAAATCTATATTCTGTGACTTTACAGATTGACTTAGCAAGTGAACCAGTAGATATTTACTCTGCAATCATGCTTATTACAACAACTGGTACATATATGTATGTTTACCTGATAGCCGAAGGCCTGCGGTGAGTTATCTATGATGATGGTCTTGCTGAGGTCTCTCCCTAAGATGGTCAGATCCTTGATATAATTACCATTGACACATACACAGTGCTCCCGGAATAAACGGTGCCTGAAAATATTCCATATTTTACTGAATGTCCTACATTACCAGCACAAAGAAATATACATTTGTTTATTGACAAAAAAAAGAAGAGAAATTTTTTATAAACTATCTGGAGGTTGATTCAAGTAAAAAGAAATGAGTCGATAGGACAAGCCTGCTTCTGCCTGGGATGAAAAACTGAAGAATTATATAAAAAATGTCAACAAAAGACTGAAAGTCTGGTAATATTAAGTAGTGAGGAATAAAATCTAAATGTACCTGTATTTTGATATTGTTATGGTTATAAAATATAAAATATTTTAACTAGTTTTTAAAAAAAACATTGACTGGAAACAAACTGAAAGATGGTTATAAAAATTACTATCACCAAACTTAATCAATCTTTACAAAAACTAGTATGTGGGTGTGTATAATTATTAACATTACTTGATCAATTTTTTCTGTGGGTCTAGTAGATTCACAAGTTTGTCTGCGTAGACTTTCTTTGATGCAGTGAATAGAATCACTTCAAATATCTGTGACACTCGCTCCAAGAACTCGCGGAAAAATGGCCGTGTCCTCACAAACACCTGCAAAGGGAGTTAATGCAATGAGAAACATCAGCAAATGTCGGCCAAAGACCTCCCCTGAATCCCCTCACACACATGCACAAATTTAATTAAACAATAAAGTAATTTTTGGCATGAGACATATCTTAAAAATAAAAGTGAATATGACACTTAAAGGTGGTATCCGACAGTTTGCCTGTATCTAATATATGTAACAATATCTGACCGCTGTTTGGGGTGTTTGTTCATAACTCCCGCAGAAACAATCTTACTTAAGTCTAAGCTTTGACGACTATCAACAATATCTATCAATTTTAGGATAGTAAAACTCATTAATTAACACTTAAAATGTTCATTCTTTTCAAATCTATAAATAAGAACGATTAGGATTCCTACCAAAAATAGACATCGACTGTCACAGCAGGATGACCTGGATGAGCTAAAACATAAGTGGTCACGTGGTTTTCTTAGTTTAAAAATAGCTAACTGTGCAGCATAGCTCAGTTAGGAAAACGATGTTTGTAATGACGATTGTGGCATTATGGTTCACTTTTCAAACAGGTGTAGGTCATCAATAAAAAGCATTTTGCGAGACCTGTTTCAGGTAACTATAATTTATTAAGATGTAAATGAAAATATGTATGGTCCAAACTGTCGGATACCTCCTTTAACTTATTGTCATCAGCAGGATTACACTTATGGGTATTACTATGGCTTAAAAGTGCATGTCACATTTCAAAACCAAGTCATTATGCCTGCAATTAGAACCAAAAGTTGTGGTAAATATTCAAAAATCTTCTTAAAATAAAAAGAAAAAAAGAAGGCTGATAGCACAACCATTGCTTCACCTGCACCATGGAATTAACTTATTTTTGTAAATAAACAAAGACTAACCTGGTAGGTAACTTCTTGAAACAAGACTGGGAAGGTGAAAGAGGCATCCTTTAACTCTGTTAAACTACAATGTACTAGAGTTTCATCCTGCAATATACAAAACAATCAGTAATTAGATAACAAGAATTGCTTACAAGTGATTGTAATTTAAGTTAGGGCACAGCTTATACCAATCATGAGACAGGTACAAAAAGTTGGGTAACTTATTGTTAAGGATAAGCGGAATGCTTATTCAAGCTAATAATTTCATGGTTTTATCAACAGCTGTTAGCAGACAGCACACTCCACTTTCTCTGTGCTGGAGAGTGGTTACTAACCTGAACAAAAAAAAAATATTTAAATTAAAAAAGGGGGCATAACTGTGCTTATATTAAGTTGAGGGTAACCTGCCTTATTAAAATGCATTTGCATTTAGCACTAAATAGTGAACAGATTTCCAAATTTAAAGGAAACATCTTCCCAGGTTTCAAAGAAATTACAAATAAAAGGGGTGAGAAGACAAAACTGAGAGGTTTGAAATGATTACAATTCTTCGAAAAATGAAATAAAAAACATACAAAATACTGTTTATTAAGACACAATGTGAGAATGTAAAAAATATATAAGATTCTTACGAGATCTAGAACTAGAGAGAACTCTGGTGAGCTGCGGGTCTTCAAGGGCAGGGCAGGCACTCTTGCTCGGATATCTTCTGTTAGCGGTGGAAGACTCCGAATAAATGCATAACTGTAACAAACAGTGGGTTTTATCTGAGGCAGTTGTAACTGGAGCTGTTATCATAAGGCTAGGTAAGATATCCCTTAGGAATTTGTTTTTAACTCTATTTTTTAAAATCATAATAATATCGAAAACATCTTAGTCAACTGTTTTAGTGATTATTTCAAATATACAACTATTTGTGGACAGAGAAAAAATCCCATAAAAACAAAATGCTCTTGGCTATAACATGGGAAAACGCCCAACACTTACGGATCAAATGCCTCGGTCTCCCACTCCACCTCCTCGTAGCTCTCCTCTGCTAGCTCCTCCTCCTCACCCTCGGGAGTTGTTGGAGGAAATGTGGGCTCACACTCCATCACCGTGCCGACACAAGCATCCAATTTGTACAGGTTATTATTGTTCTCAATGTCACAGTCTGTGTCGAGACACGGTGTGTCATAGCCTGCAGGACTGGTGCATGTTGCCAGGTCAGGGAGATGGTTCTCCTTAGCTGAAACGCAGAACAAACATTAAGTTAATTTTGATTATTATACATTTAGTTTGTTAAGCAACACAACATTTAAGTTTATTGGGTAAACAACTACAGGCAAAGATTACATTATATACTGCTAGAGCCTCATCAACATATAGCAGATATCCTGATCCAACAGCTCCCAGCATGTAACTCTACACTATTTGACTTAGCCAGATCAACAATGCCACTGTTGTTTTAGTCCATACCAAAACTAATCACTTTATAAAAGTGTATGTTGGAGGACTTCTCCTTTAAAAAATAAGTACTTACGTAACTTAGGAATTTCAACAAGTTAAAATCACGGGAGCTTTTCATCATAAATCTTAAGATTGTTTTTTCTCTCTTAAGAATGGTTTTCCATCTTCAAAGTGTTTCATTAATATTTTGGGAATCGCCCTCAGAGCTGAATCGCTCTCAAATCTTAAGTTTGCTTTTGATCGATTTGCTACCTACTGCCAACAGTTTGTTGAAAAGCACTTAGGAGTGATCGTAAGACCGAAATTTAAGAATGTTTTTTAATCGATCTTAGCATTTATGATGAAATGCACCCCAAAATATTTGTCAAAGGGCAGAACACAAAATCTTGGAAAGAATTGATAGCAAATTACAAATTAAACTAAATTTTCCAAGCAATTGAAACTTCTGAATCATGCAGTAAGTAAATTGAATACAAACTTCTAGATATATATTTAAACAATATTGATTACAAATGTTTGTAGGAAACATTGAGTCAGGCGTCAGGTAAAAGTACACAACTTACTTGAAGATGTTCCATCCGACTCGTTGCCATCGGTAACCACGTTGTTATTCTCTCCATCTTCTGTGCACTCTACAATACAATATAGTTGTCTTCACAGTGATATGGTCACAACAGGGACAAAATTAATCACTGCTGACTTCTTGTTCATATTTGAATGTTTCAATGAATTTGTTCAGGTTAGAAAAGTGTTAACCTCAATTCATATTTGAAATAAACATGTTCCAATTTCTTGCCCCCCAAATATAAATGGTCAGGCCACACATCAAACAATAAGAAAGACAATAGCAGTGTCAATCTACAAGCAGAGTTGTCGTTCGTACCTCACTATAACCCCTCTGTTATGGGATCAATGACAAGATCTTGTCAAAACGGACAAACAATATTTAACCCACACTGAATTTGATTTTAAGGATCATAACCATGATAGATATATTAAATTATCATAGGGCGGAAATAAATAAGTGTCATTATTGTTATTGGAACTATTTTCATGCCTAATTACGCAGATAATATCGCGGATGTAAACACAGTCTACAGCAGAGTTGTTGTTCGTACCTCACTATGCTATGGGATCAATGACAAGAATCGTGTCAAAATGGACAAACAATATTTAACCCACACTGAATTTGATTCAAGGACCATAACCATAATAGATGTATATATTAATATATTAAATCACAGGGTGGGGAAAAAAAGTAATCATTATTATTGGAACTATTTTCATGCCTAATTAAGCAGATGGGATTATCCCGCAGAGGTAAACACAATCTCCCAGCAGAGTTGTCGTTCATACTTCACCATCTTTTCAGCCATTCACAGAAGTGAATGGAATGATAGCCAATGTGCAAGAGAGTGTAGCTGTGTAGCATATATGACCTGATAAAACGGACTATAAACACAGTTATTTGCTGCTTACATCTATGCAGAAAACAACAACTTATTGGTCTATATATAAAAAATGGGAAAAGACGTTTTAAGATTTTTTTAACAAATGACATTCAATATTGAAAAAAAAAAAGATGAAATATTGATGAAAAGTGACCTTAAAATCCACTTTACAATCCACTTATTGATAAAAAAATATTGCAGAGAAGTATCTTTTGCATACTTGCATTTATATTTTACAACTAGAACACAAATTTAATGGCTTCTTTTAACTCCACTTACCAAAAAACAGAAACAAGTAACTCACCATATTTATCAAAATTATGGTAGGCGGGCGATGAGAAAATGCTGCCTGTACAGTTGAATCGAGATGAGTCTGTTGGTGGACGATTCTCTTTCACGTGTGTGAAGGGTCGTTTCTTGGAACTCTTCGGGCATTGTGGAGTTGAGGTGATGAAGTCTGTGGCACCCACGGTGTAACACTGCTCCTTGGGCAGATCATTCTCCAGTCCCACACACGCACCCACACTGTTTGTACACTTCACGGGCTCGATCATCTTCACACTGTTGGCCTCCTTCTTGGACTTCTTGCAAGGTTCATCACAATGGGTCTACGAGACAAAACAAAACTGTTTTAATTGTATACACACACAAAAATATATATTTGTGTACATAAAAGTATGTCACAATTTGTCTGCAGATCAAAGCAGTGATGCACACGTCATGTTTTCAAGTTTGTTTTTTTTAGAACAGAACAGCAACATATTTGACTGATCAATGGCTATACCTTAAAATAACTATTTTCAGGGACCATACTGTACAGACAGCACTTGTTTACATTTGATTTGACAACAATGACAACTCACATTGATTTTAGGACACAATAAAACTGCCATGGACGCAAAGTGTTGGTTTATCTGCGCTTGCAGGACGGATGTTTTTTTTTCTACTAATGAGTCCTCTCTGACTATTACAGAGCATTACAAGAACGAGTTATGTAGTTTAGAGGGTAAATTTACACTTGCACCAATTCGTCCGTTTGTTGTTTTACCAGTTATTATTGGATAAACGTTTTGAGAATAACCAATGAAATTCGTTGTTAGGTTTTTAAGGGAAAAGGAGTATATGTAAATATTGCACTTTCTTTTTCTGTAAAAGAAAGACGCCTACCCTGTATCGTTAGAGATTTAAGTCTATAAATTTTACTATATGTCTTGACTGATTGCTTATACATCATGGGATTTAAAACATTAAATTTTGGCACTGGCAAATTAAATGTTGGGACTCATAGATTTTTAGTCCAGCAAGTCCCAGGACCCAGAGTGATAAAGTTGTAAAATAATCACTGAATCACGGAATGGCAATAGACTGTTTTATGTTATTTAACATACCATATTACCATGTCGTAGAAAACAGACACTTTCACATGATATTGCGATACAGTATTATGATGATACATCAATTATATCGCCCCAGCTCTAGTTACAACATATTACATGTAGAATGTTAAGGAATAAATAATGAGTTTAATATATATATATTTATATAAAAGGTAAATAGTAAATTTCCTATTTTGAGAGAGACCAACAAAATTGCAAAGTCTTGTATGGCAGAGAAGTGTGAAATCAAAGGAACTCATAAAGTTTTTGGGCAAAATTTAGGATGATTGAAGGTAGACATGAGATGGTTGCAAGAACACTGCATGATAGTAAACTAAACAATAAGTTAAATTAAATGTATACCATTTTGTTGTATTTTTTCAAAAAATGTGTTCATAAATAGAATAAAACTTTTGATACACAAAGAAAATAATTAGAGTTTATTAAAAAGAAAAATAAACAAGAACAAAAAACAAGAAAAAAGAATAATGCATATCTTTATAACTATTATTATTTTCATACTGGAAATAGCGAATAATCTGTAATCACATTTAAAGAAAACAGATGGTTTAATTACTTTCATTGTTTCTTTTCATTATTTTCCTCCTGAACACGCAATGGAGATTATCAATTTTTAAAATGTGAGAAATGCATAATCTAAACAGTGAATAGGTATTTTCAAACTTTACACATCAAATATATTAAATGTTACTGTCAATGTGCTTCTGAATGCTCAAACATGTTTACAAGTTTTTAATCTCATTCAACAAAAGACGATGCCATAGACATGTTGCAGTTGCACTTGAAACAGATATAGTGCTGCCTTCACTGTGTATAGCAATGCCGTGAACACTTGGCATGATACCACACCCAGTCGCATCATCCTGACACTGGGCTAACCAGTCATGGAACGTCCCTTATATTTGCATGAGCATAAGCAAGGGAGCTATACCACTACCATTTTTAACGACTGGTATGTCGCGGCCCAGGATCGAACCCCAGGCCTGTCGTACCTGGTGCCCCAATCTACCGATTGTGCTACCAGGTCTGGTATGAATGGATAAAAAGATAATAAATCATTATTACTACAGTACTATACCCCAAAGAGGTAACACAATAGTAAATGTCCCCTTTATAAACAAAAGGAGGAAATTATATGTTGGTATGTTGGTGTTTTTGTCAGTAAGCTTGTGAATTTGAGGCTTGGCAAAAAATAAATAACTGCAACCAAGTTTTAGATTAACTTTCCAGCCCTGAAAAGTCCATCAAAGTAAAGATACAAGCTAACAAATATTACCACAATTAATAAATAGAACAATGCACACAATGTTTTGTCAAAGGTGGAAAGTACACCAGGAAAATGACAGAAGAAATAAAGATTAAAAAAAAATCAGTAATAAATGGACAATTAAAAGATTCTTCAAAATTGAGCTTAATACATTTTTATTTGTTCTGTTAGTGTCACCAGAAGTAAGCCATCATGTTTCCTGTATCTAAAGATTGAAATAACCAACAAAAACATTTAAACAGTTAAGTCCACAACAACTTACCTTTTCACTAGTATCTCTCTTTCCCATCTCTTGTGCATGCCTGTGTGTTGTGCCACTGTGTGTGACTGTCTGTCCGTGTGTTTGTCTGTGAGGATCTGGCGTTCTACTTCGCAGCCGATGTATTCCACCACCTTTCTGACGTAACTGCATAATGTTTCTAACCACACCACCCACCGGCTTCTTCTGAAAGGCAGTGAAAGGATACCAATGTAGATTTGGTTTCATATTTTATCCGAAAACACACACAAATAGGTTTATATCCTATACCAGCAACTCTGGTAACAGGCTCAATAAAGTTAAGATTTTAAAAGTGTGATGACGTCAGTTTTCAGTTTAATGCCTGGCAACAGCGCATTTAATGGGCTTTGTGCAAGTTTGGCCTATTATACATTGTTAACCACTATGAGTGTGTTTCTATAGCGCCTTAACTGATACTAAAAGCCCACAAAAGCTGACCCAAAGATCAATGCTCTGTCCAGTGTAGCCTATCAACTGGTTTGATTGACAATATTAAACTAGACATGAGCAAAATGATAATGAAAAGATATTTTTTTGTGTTTATTATTTATGAAGTTTTTCTTATGTGAGTATAAAATGTATTCTACAACTTCAAACTAGTTTTGAACTTCTTTGACGCGTAACATGACCAACAAAATGCCCATTTTACCTTCTGTTGTTTTTTTCACAGCATGCACATCTGTTGAAATAATGGGTCCTATCCTGACAAAAACAAATGGGTCCCTATATATATATATGTGGTATACCGTTTATTATTGTAATATTACCTCATCAACCAAATGTCATCATCACCTTGACAATAACGCAACTATTTTCTTTTTCAAAGACATCACAAAAATATCTTACTGACAACACATGTTTATTACGACCCGTTTAATAGACCTGTTTCCATTGGGTAAACCATCGAAATAGAACCAATTAGTAGAAAATTTACAAACGTGTCTGGTGCACATACAAATTGAACAGTGTTTATGCAATTTATACTTAATGACTTAATCGTATTATCATATGCAAGATTATGATTCAGATTGATTTTGTAAGGAGTCAGGGCTTTTTCAGCCTGTCTCACAAGGCCGATATTCGGCCCCGTTTCCAATGCCAAATAGCGACCATTTTTCCCAATTTCAAGAAAAAAATTCCCTATCTCATAAATTAATTCTCATTTGAACCGAAATGCCTTTTACCTTTAAAAAATATATAACCCAGAAACCATGAAATCAAGAGACTTTTCCAATTAAGCGAATTGTTTGTTTACTTTTGATCGGTGATCTGTGAAAACTACTTTCCGAGAATTTATGTATGAATGTAACCGGTCACGTTAGAAAACACAGACTCTTACCCAGCCGTATACCGTAACTCAAGTTGAAGATGCGTCACTGAGCCATTCCAGATAACATTGTAATCAATATATGGTTTGAAAATTAACTTTGAAAATTAACAGGAATTATTTTTTATTTTATAAACTAAAGTATTTTTGTCATAACTGTTTGACTGCGTATAAAACTGAAAGGAGTTATGATGCAAAAACGGTACATGCAGTACCGGCTTTTTATACTGACCCGCGAAATATAGTGATGAAAAATGTCGTACAATAGTAAATACTATGCTATCTAGAATCTACCAACTTCTGTAAATGATGACTGTAATACCATCCAGCACAGAAGCTGTGGAGAGAGGGTTCAGCACCAAAAACCTACTATGCACTTCTTTGAGAAGCTCCCTTGGCCAGGAAACACTCCAATTTAATGAGAATCTGTATTGAAGACCCTGCAGAGCTTTCTGAACAAACTCTGGAAGAGCTCTGTAACACATTCAGGGACACAAAAGCAAGGCAGATAAAGCTTTAATGCAGAAAAATAAATGTTTAAATTTCCCAGTTGGTTTGATTTGTCGATACTTTTTTTTCCCCAAATTTGACTTTAACGTGTCAAAAATTCCCAATTTGGGCTGGGGCCTTTTTCCCAAAAACCCCTGAAAAACCCCTGGGAGTCTAAATTAAATTACATGCATCCACAAGAACGCACATATTTAAATATCTTGTGTCTATGATAAAATTTAAAATTTTAAAATGATCACTGCATGAGAATATTTGTAGGATTTAAACCTGGGACCTGTTGTAATGAGGCCTAGTGCTCTAATGACTGTGCCAATGAGTCTTGATACATGTTGTTCTATTCAGTTTTATTATCAATTGCGACCAGCACATTTTTTTACATTCAAATGTCAACTAATGTCAAACTTAATTTTTTGCATGGCTTGTCATTAGTATGAAGTTATGCCCATAGAGGGCTCAATCATCATTGTTTTGGTCAGTCCTGTGTTATAATTTATGTTTTCCAGAAATATTATGGCTTGCAACTTGAAAACAAGATTGTTTGTGCAAATTCATCCCAAAGAGCATAAATTCCCAATCAATTGTAGCCAACTTCCCAATTAATTGTAGCAAAAATTCTCTACCGATTGTAGCTTAGTTTCTCAATCAATTGTAGCTTAACTTCCCAATCAACTGTAGCTCAACTTCTCAATTATTATTTAACTATCATGTAAGCCATAGCTGCACCTGCTATGCCATTATAGTTGTAAAGTGACATTGAGAACATTATTGATAGCAAAGTATGAAAATATTTGATGATTATCTTGTTGTTTTTTCTTATTGTACTTCATATACTCAACACAAATGAATTAAGGCCTAAGTACAGTAATTATTTCTTTTAAACAAACAAAAATCAATTGTTTTATGTCTTAAGCAATCCTGAAGAAATTTAAACATAGCAGTGGACCATTTATTTGGCATCACCATAACATTTTTTTACTGGACCAAGGGCCAAGAAACTCACAAGTAGACATTTTTACCAACTGGTACACTGGCACCCCTTATAAATTTTTAAATCCTTAAAGAGATAGATCTGACAATAATATATAACTTTAAAAAATAATTAAGGGAAAGTTTTAGCTGCTTATCTCAACAATAGTTTTGTAAATAATGAAGATCTTCTGTGTATACTTATTCAGCTTAAGTTTATATTAAACTTATAATATGTGTGCTATACTTGATGAAGAACCATACTGATAATGCAGATATCAGAAAATCACACATTTGCACAAAGTCCAAAAATAAACAAAATGACTCATCCCAATCAGTGATGATCAACATTGGCATCATTTGGCAAAACAGCAAAAATTGAATAATGTTTATTCTCCTTTATTCTCAAAGGTTAATCGCAAATGATCCATAAATTGTCAGTGTTTAGCTTCCAAACATTAAATAATTGAGTATATTTTGGCATTGACAAAATACTACGATTATCAAACTAGGTCAAACCACATCGGGTCCATGTGACGTCACTCAAGATATTTGGAATGTCATTTTGAAATGTTGGGGATTTATCGAGTTAGTCTGTTTGTAAACGAACAACGTCAACCTTAATTGGTGGTAACATTGTTTGAATTTACTAACGTTTAGTTCAAAAGTGCCGTATTGTGACCCATTCGAATGGCTGTTCAAATCTACATGTAATTAAATATTCAAAAATATGCATGATCCCAGAGTTCCTAACTCGGCGAGTTGCCAAACTTTTCTTGCGGCTGTCCGAGACATTTCGATGAGATTTTCTCCGTGAAGCACACGCTGGATTTTGAAACAAGTTATACAGTCATGTTCCTTGCTTCAAATTCTATCATATCTACATTAAATTCTAGAAAGACACGACAGAAAACATACATAAATACTAACCTGAATGTTCTGTTTACGTCTACTACAACATTTCGCGCGTAGGCCGAGTTGCCCGTATGAATGACACTACGCATGCGCACTGGACCAAGCAGGAAGTAAACAAAACGCACATGTATCAACACTGGATCCCATTTATTACCGACTGACCCTGCTGGTTCCGCGCCTAGGTTTGGCCAACAAAATTCAAAAGTAAATTTTGGTCGTTTGAGAATTATGTATTATTTCAAATCTTGAATAATAGACAATGCATTTCGCATGCATGTCAATGGGCTGTTTACAACATTCACGCTTATGTGTACAGAAAAATAGCCAGTCGAAAAATACATGTAAATATATATTTAAAAATGACCCAACTTATCTGTTCATACTTAAGTAAGTATCTAGCAATGCTTTTCTGTACGTTCTTTAATGTTCGAACTGCATGTTAAAGGTGGTATCCGATAGTTTGGAAACAAAATTCTTTTCACCAAATAAGTCATTGTTACCTGAAAATGTCATGCAAAATTCTGTTCATTGACGTTCAAGATTTGTGTGAACAGTCGAGCATAATCCCCACTCGTCATTGCAAACAGGTATTACCTATCCAAACCACGCTGCAGCGAAAGTTATTTTTAAACTTGGAAAACCACGTGGCCTCTTACAGTTTGAAATCACGTTATATAGTCATCCGGCTAATCCGCTCTGACGTTGACATCTATCTTTAGCAGAGACCACTCCCGAGCTTTTTATACAGCTGGAAATAATACACATTTAGAATGTGATGATTTTTTATTGCGATTAGTTCTGTCTTACGATTCAGTTAGCGTTCAAAATCGTATTTATTAAGACTAAAGTATGGGTTTGTACAAAAAAAAAATGCACCAAATTCCCCAAAGCAGTGGTTCGATATTGTTATATGTATTTGATATAGGCAAACTGTAGGATACCACCTTTAACAATGTGAGATTATCTACTAGCCACGAAACAGTCCAAAGCCACACAAAAAAGCTTTTAATATGCTTGAAGTGTTCTTAGGAAAGAGGTTAAGGTTATGGAACTAGGATAGGAGGACTCACTATTCAGACCCTAGACCCACACAGTTATCAAACAGATCTTATTCGATTTGGATTATCATTAATAAACGCCCAACACACCAAGAAAGCATTTATAACATGCTTGAAGTATTCTTGATCAAAAGGTAACAACAATTAAGGAGTCTGGATCGGAGGATTCTTGTTTCAAATCCAAGACCCCACATGAAATTTTATTTTTGTCCATTTTTTTATATTTTATTTTCAAAGATATTTTGCAAATGCAGAATATGCTCAAACCAATTATTACTTTCGTGACCACATCCTTACACTCAGATTTTGAAAACTTGCTTTTAATTTGATATTTTGTAGTATTTCGGTCTTATATTGAATGACAAACTACCTTTCACTTTAAAGCAACTTTTGTTAAGTTATATTTTAACATTAGTTCAGTGTGCAATTATAACCACATAAGCAATAACTTTGCTTTGTAACAACATTATTTCCATCGCGATCAATGACATGCCAGGTCGTTCTGTACATTGTTTCCTTCAGTTTTAGTCTTCATCTATTCAAACTCAAAATGCAGGTTAATTTTAGGAAACACTTAACTTTTTTCTTTGTGTGCATAACCCAGATACATGTACAAAAATGCTTCCAAACCAAACAAGTTTGATAATAAACAATAATAAACAATAAGAAACTGAGAAAGAAAAACAAACAACTATGTTCCTGAAAAATATACTACCTGAACAATGATGATTTGCGTAATGTAAGGCTGCTGCACGTGTGCTTTTCTACTTTTACCTTTTGGTTTTATAGTTATTTTTATTAATTTTGCAATTTATTTCCTCTACATATGTAACCTCTTGGAAAACCCATTAAATGGTGTCAGCGTTTTTGTTTTAAACCATTCTATGGTCTTAGGATAATACATTATACGTATTTTTTTTCTGGTGATTTATAGTTACTGCAAACTAGCAAAAACAAACAAACCCAGAACGTTTCCAATACGTCTTTGCTATTTGCTTATCTGTTTTTGCGCCGCCTATGATGATTCTCATCAATGACATTTCTTGTACATTGTTCATCACCTACACAGAGTTATCGTTCATTACCCTCACCTATACTCCTGCCTGCAACAGGTTGACGGCAATGAATGCCACGATGCCTTAGTCTCTCGTATCACTTCTTCACCAAGTATTGTTAAAATTTCGTAAAATCGTATATTGGCGACTAAAATTATGCGATAAAAAGAATCTCACAGTCGTTATCTTTTAATATACAAACATTTATAAAACTCGTCCAGAAAGAAAGATAGTAAGCTCGTCATAGGTTCGCTTACTATTGCTTTTTGCTCTTTTTCAGATAAATGAAAAAAATAACGACCGTCACTCTTTTTTTTTTGTTGTTGTTGCTTGTTTTAAATCTAGTTGCATAAATTCAATGATTTGGTTATATTAATAAATAAATAAAAATATAATCTTTAATTAAAATGTATTGTATATTAAATAATAAATATTTTTTTGTCAAACTTTAAAGATTTGACATTTTTTTTTACAAAAAAGTAAGCCTACTAATGACCAAGTCATGACAAACAACACAAAGCAATGTTCTTTTTTAAATCGTATCTTTGCAGTTAATATGAAATAAAAAAAAATACCTTAATAATACAATTTATGCAAACAGAATTGAAACTAAGCACAAAAATGTAATGGCCGTTATTTTTTCCAATTATCTGAAAAAGAGCATTTTCCTGAATTCGTTTAATAAATGTTTGTATTAAATGACAACTCACCGGCCGCAATAGCTCAGGTGGTAGAGCGTCGGCTTGCGGATCGGGAGGTCGTGGGTTCGAACCCCGGCCGGGTCTAACCAAAGACTTTAAAGTTGGTAGTAGTGGCTTCCCTCCTAACGCTCGGGGCTAAGGGGACAGCATTACGCCTGACTCGTCGGTGTCAGTATAATGGACCGGCCGGGTTCAGTCCCTGGGCACCTCATAAGTGCCCCTGTGCTATAATGATAGAAATGTCGCTGCGCAGTATCGGCAAAAATGCCGGCTAATCCCTAAATGACAACTCGTATCCGATCCTCCATATATTTGTATTTAACTATTATATGCACACATACTATGACCGTACGAACACCCAGATATAAACACTCGCGTCTAATCGGTTAGGTTAAGATCTTGTGTTAATTTATGCAACATCTCAGTCAAAAAGTTGTATTTTTTTCCTCTAAATTACACCATTAAATGACACGCCTTCATAATTATATTGGTTATTTCTGTCCCCTGATTTATAAAACGCAAGAATTATTTGTCGATTCCGTGAATCGGGAAACTTCTTTGGGCTTAAAACTTTGTTGAATACTAAAGTATCCCACCAGTCTAATGACAATCAGTATCCTATCATTCTGGTGACAATCAGTACCCAACCAGTCTGGTGACAATCAGTATCCCATCGTTCTTGTGACAATCAGTACCCAACCAGTCTAATGACAATCAGTATCCTATCATTCTCGTGACAATCAGTATCCCACCATTCTGGTGACAGTCAGTACCCAATCAGTCTGATGACAATCAGTATCCCATCATTCTGGTGACAATCAGTATCCAGCCAGTCTAATGACAATCAGTATCCCATCATTCCGGTGACAATCAGCACCCAACCAGTCTAATGACAATCGGTATCCAATCATTCCGGTGACAATCAATACCCAACCAGCCCAGTGACAATCAGTATCCCATCATTCTGGTGACAATCAGCACCCAACCAGTCTAATGACAATCAGTACCCCATCATTCAGAGGACAATCAGTACCCAACCAGTCTTACGACAATCAGTATCCTATCATACTGGTGACAATCAGTATCCCATCATTCTGGTGACAATCAGTGCCCAATCAGTCTAATGACAATCAGTATCCCATCATACTGGTGACAATCAGCACCCAACCAGCTCAACCAGATAAAAAAAAACGTTGGTAATCAGTACCCCGCCATTCCGGTGACAATCAGCACCCAACCAGCTTAGTGACAATCAGGATCCCGCCATTCCGGTGACAATTAGTACCCCACCATTCCGTTGGTAATCAGTACCCCGCCATTCCGGTGACAATCAGCACCCAACCAGCTTAGTGACAATCAGTACCCCGCCATTCTGGTGACAATTAGTACCCCACCATTCCGTTGGTAATCAGTACCCCGCCATTCTGGTGACAATCAGTACCCCGCCATTCTGGTGACAATCAGTACCCAGCCATTCCGGTGACAATCAGCACCCAACCAGCTTAGTGACAATCAGTACCCCGCCATTCTGGTGACAATTAGTACCCCGCCATTCTGGTGAAAATCAGTACCCCGCCATTCTGGTGACAATCAGTACCCCGCCATTCTGGTGACAATCAGTACCCCGCCATTCTGGTGACAATCAGTACCCCGCCATTCTGGTGACAATCAGTACCCCGCCATTCTGGTGACAATCAGTACCCCGCCATTCTGGTGACAATCAGTACCCCGCCATTCTGGTGACAATCAGTACCCCGCCATTCTGGTGACAATCAGTACCCCGCCATTCTGGTGACAATCAGTACCCCGCCATTCTGGTGACAATCAGTACCCCGCCATTCTGGTGACAATCAGTACCCCGCCATTCTGGTGACAATCAGTACCCCGCCATTCTGGTGACAATCAGTACCCCGCCATTCTGGTGACAATCAGTACCCCGCCATTCTGGTGACAATCAGTACCCCGCCATTCTGGTGACAATCAGTACCCCGCCATTCTGGTGACAATCAGTACCCCGCCATTCTGGTGACAATCAGTACCCCGCCATTCTGGTGACAATCAGTACCCCGCCATTCTGGTGACAATCAGTACCCCGCCATTCTGGTGACAATCAGTACCCCGCCATTCCGGTGACAATCAGCACCCAACCAGCTTAGTGACAATCAGTACCCCGCCATTCTGGTGACAATTAGTACCCCGCCATTCTGGTGACAATCAGTACCCAACCATTCCGGTAACAATAATTACCCCGCCATTCCGTTGGTAATCAGTACCCCGCCATTCTGGTGACAATCAGTACCCCGCCATTCCGTTGGTAATCAGTACCCCGCCATTCTGGTGACAATCAGTACCCCGCCATTCTGGTGACAATTAGTACCCCGCCATTCTGGTGACAATTAGTACCCCGCCATTCTGGTGACAATCAGTACCCCGCCATTCTGGTGACAATCAGTACCCCGCCATTCTGGTGACAATCAGTACCCCACCATTCCGTTGGTAATCAGTACCCCGCCATTCTGGTGACAATCAGTACCCCGCCATTCTGGTGACAATCAGTACCCCGCCATTCCGGTGACAATCAGCACCCAACCAGCTTAGTGACAATCAGTACCCCGCCATTCTGGTGACAATTAGTACCCCGCCATTCTGGTGACAATCAGTACCCAACCATTCCGGTAACAATAATTACCCCGCCATTCTGGTGACAATTAGTACCCCGCCATTCTGGTGACAATCAGTACCCCGCCATTCTGGTGACAATCAGTACCCCGCCATTCTGGTGACAATTAGTACCCCGCCATTCTGGTGACAATCAGTACCCCGCCATTCCGGTGACAATCAGCACCCAACCAGCTTAGTGACAATCAGTACCCCGCCATTCTGGTGACAATCAGTACCCCGCCATTCTGGTGACAATCAGTACCCCGCCATTCTGGTGACAATCAGTACCCCGCCATTCTGGTGACAATCAGTACCCAACCATTCCGGTAACAATAATTACCCCGCCATTCTGGAGACAATCAGTACCCCGCCATTCTGGTGACAATCAGTACCCCGCCATTCTGGTGACAATTAGTACCCCGCCATTCTGGTGACAATCAGTACCCCGCCATTCTGGTGACAATCAGTACCCAACCATTCCGGTAACAATAATTACCCCGCCATTCTGGAGACAATCAGCACCCCTCCATTTTGGTAACAATCAGTACCCAACCAGTCTGGTCAGGCGCGTTTCTGCCATTACGCACTTTATGCCTAAGCCAGGTTAGGAATGATTTATTTTATTTCGGTAGTTTCTACATTATAAAATCTTATCACCACACCAATCAAGTTGAAAAGGTTTAAAATGATTAAATTTATTCACGTCAGGATTTTTGGCGTTCATATTTTGCGTTATGTTCCTCGCAAGTCCACAGTTTACCTGTTATTCATTAGAAAAGAACCGAATATATACAAAAATATTAATACAAAGGTTGTTTTCCTTGTAATTGTGCGTAACTTCAAAAACGACCCGTATACGCGCCTGAGTCTGGTGACTGTCAGTATCCCAGCCTGATATTTTTACGATTTTGCTTCATCTGTATACTGATTTGCTTTGTATGTTATACTGTATTTTGGATGTAGATCTAGATTTACAATAAATAATGTTGTAGTTGGGACAGTTGTTCAAGTCATTTTAAACAACCATATCACTACTTCAAACTCATTTGTAGTATAAATCTACAATCGCGCAAGTTATGTCAGTTTTATTTAAAAATGGTTTAACATTGTGTATAAATAAGATTGTTCTACATTTAGTGATAAAAGTAGACGACATTGTAAATTAAAATATAATACTGAAAGTCAATTCACCAGCACAAGTTTGATGAGATAAAAAAAAATAACTTCAATGAACGCAGTAAGCCTGCTTGTTAAATGAAGCATGTTAAATTATTTCTCCAAACGTAATTTAGACATAAGAAGTAATAATGTAAGTCATTAAAAGGTTTTGAAAAGTCATTTTTTGTCGCAGTACAAATAAAAAACAACGACAATGTCTACAATTTCAGACAATAATAAAAGGAGTTCAAACTGAATCTGATAATTTGCATTGCACGTATTTTAGTAGTTGTTGTTTTTTTATTTACGAGGGGGCATAACTCATTAAAATGTTCGGCATTTCGGAACGGTTTGGATACTTACCTTCTTTTATAACAGTACCAAGAAGTTGCGGATATACCCACTCGCAAAACGTAATTCCTAGTGCAAGGTTGCCACGAAACTTGCGACAACTGTGAGTTGTTTTCAAGATGTCAACTGCAGTAGTACTCGGCGGTGGGATTAGCGGCTTATCAGCATGTTACTACCTTCAAAAGTCAGGCCAGTTCTCTAAGGTAAGAACAAACGTGAACACAACACACAGATACTGGCAAGGTTATGAACGTTGTTTCACTTCAATTCAAACTGTTATCATTATTTCTTGAAAGCATGTTGTTGTATTTTAATGCTCCGTTGTCTTAGGAACTTATTGAGTTAAGAAACGTATTGATGTGATAAAACTACGATTTATTTATTTATTATTTACCAGCAAGCAAACAGGTTTAACTGGTTTCAGAAGATCAACTATCTAAGGGGAGTAAGTAGATCACGTCTTTCAGTATCTTCCAAACGCAGTTATGTCCCTTGATCCTAGTACTCCTAATCTACATATGATAATGATCATAGTTTAGTATTTTGTAACAACTTACTCATGGTAATGATCAAAACAAGATTTTTGATTTTTTCACCCACATATTGACTCTCATTTTCACTATATTGTGATTATTAGAATGAACAGACAGGTGATGATGTACAACAAGGTAAAATACCTTTGATGTGCCATACTACATTTTAAGAGATGAAATAGTTGGATATTAAATCCACCCTGGATTATCATTAGAATCTGAAATCACTCAAAACATGATTGAATACCAACTCTCCATAGTCAAATTTTTATTGTTTTCTATGTATGAAACAAAATGTGAAAAGAAATAATAAAGTGCAATTGAATTCTGATTTCAGGTGCTGTTGTTTGAAAGCTCAAACCGATTGGGAGGCTGGATCAAGACAATTAACAAAGAAGATGGCGGCTCGTATGAACTTGGTCCTCGAAGTCTCCGACCTGTGGGGGAGAGTGGCAAGAACACTCTTATCCTGGCAGAAGAACTTGGTCTTTACAGTCATGTGATTGGGGTACCAAGGGAACACCCAGCTGCTAAAAATAGATTCATCTACTGCAATGGAAAAGTTAACGCATTACCAAACCGATTCTCATCCCTCTTCTCAACCAATCCACCATTTTCTAAACCACTTTATGGTTACCTGCAGTCAGAAGTATGGAAAAGAAATGGCACGAAAGAAGACGAATCAATTTATGACTTCATTTCTCGGAGATTTGGTAACGATATTGCCGATCATGCTGTGGATCCATTATGTCGGGGAATATTTGCTGGAGACTGCAGGGAGCTAAGTATTAAGTCATGTCTGCCATTGTTTTATAATCTGGAGCGTGATCATGGGGGTGTTGTTTGGGGTATGTTTAAAACTCTCTTGTCAAAAAAAAAAGACTCTGAACAAAAGGAGGGTAGACTAGTTGCAAAGGCGAAGGAGGAAAAATGGGCATCCTACTCATTCACAAAAGGCATGAGCCAGCTTCCTAGCGCACTTGAGACCGTGGCCTCAGAAAATCCATGTGTCGAAATTGTGAAAAATTCTCCCTGCTCTCGCATTAACTTTGACAATGGTAAAATTGTTGTCGAAGTCAATGGAGAAAAAGTGACTGCTGATCATGTTTTCTCTTCACTGTTTTCACAAGACATGGCAAAGGTTCTGCCGCTTAGTCTCAGGTCTTTGTCCGTTGAACTTCAGAAGATACCTGCTGTGAACACAGTGGTGGTATGTCTGGAACTGGAAGGCCACGTGGAGATGGGAATTCCTGGGTTCGGGCACCTGCTGCCATCATTTGAGGATGGGAAAACCCTTGGCATAATCTATGACTCATGCACATTCCCAGACCATGATAGACTGGATTGTCCCGCAACAAGGTATGATGATTAAAGGCCCACTACAAGTTAGATTAAAAATTATAATGTCTATAATAATGATAGTGACAAAAGTTTCTGTATATATTTTCATTTTTGAGTACAGCAACATGATTATGATCATAAGAGCAACATCAAGCTACATGTTGGAGGATGACCCCAGACAAATGTCTGGGTCGAACCACTGGCACACCGCAGTTCAGCTGCAAGTCCTTTCCACCAGACTGGGACTCAAACCCATGTGCTGACAAGTTAAGCAGTCAGAGGAGTTACTAGTCTGTATGTAGGGTGAATCCCCACGGAAATAAACACGTGCCTATGATGTCATTAAAAGATAAATATTTTCTTATCTCTACTGAAAATGCAGTAACAGTTTTATCTCTTATGAGATGTAAACAGTTAAATTGATAAAAGAAAGTTTATAGAATGAAATAATCTTTTACACTTCAACTGTTGCTTTTTGGAAAAACTTTTTTATTACGTATTCTTCCAGCTAACAAAACAATAGCATTTCTGTTACTATCATATCACTAGATACATTTGAGGGATGATTGTCCCAAGGATAGAGTTAAAGTTCTGATTGTATAATATTAATAGCTTTAAAGGTGATATCCACCATTGTTTGTTGTTTTTTTCATTTGGAAAACCAAATAATTACTTGTTACATGAAACAGTCATGCAAAATGCTGTTCATTTATGCCCTAGATCTGTGAACAGTAAATCATAAATACCTATTCATCATTGCAAACATGTATTTCCTGTCTAAGCCACGCTGCACTGTTAGCTATTTTTAAGCTAAGAAAATGTTCATTGGCTTTATCGTCCCACCAACAGTATTTCAGTTATCTGGAGACGGTGTCAACTTGAAGCAGATATAGTGCTACCTTCACTGTGTATAGCATGCCATGAACACCTGGCATGATACTACACCCAGTCACATTATCCTGACACCGGACCAACCAGCCATGGAACTACCCTTGAGGGTTAGCAAACAAGCTTTACCACTACCATTTTAACGACTTTGGTAAATCACGGCCCGGGATCAAACACAGGGCCTCCTGTACCTGGAGCTGACTCTACTGATTGCGCTACCAGGTCCTGTCAAAACTAAGAAAACCACATAACATCTTACTTTAAATATCACATTACATCGCCCTGTGGGTTATCTTCTCTGATGTCAATATCTATTTTTAGCAGAGATCACTATTATGCTTATCTTATAGATTTGGAAAGAATGAACAGCTAGAGTGTTTTTTTCACAATTTGTAGTGTCTAATGCTAAAGGTAGTGTTCTGTAATCAGATTTAATTTTTAATTTAAGCAGAAATTATGCATTCCCTGAAACAATGGGAAAAATATTTTTACATGTATTTGATAAAACTGTAGGATACCACCTTTAATACTGAGATACTGGGAGATTAGCTCAATTGGTAAAACATGAGCCCTGTTGCTTGCAAAGGGTCCCATGTTCAAGTCCTGACTGGCTGTATATTTTTCTGCAGCGTCGCACCCGTGGCATAGTGGTAGAGTAGCCGATATGTAACTCCGCTGACTGCTTAGCCTCTTACTGCTTGGGTTCGAGTCCTGTTCAGGATGAAGGTCTTCCAGCTGACTTGCGGTGCACCAGTGGTTCTACCTGGACATGAGTCTGGGGTCTCCCTCCAGCAAAAACCTGAACATTGCTATAATGATCATAAATGATTGCTGCAATGTATTTCAAAACAAAAACAAACCAAACATTTTTCTGCCTATATTACAACAATAATAATAACAATAATAATATTAAAATATTTTTTCATTTACATTTTATTAACAATAAACAAACTGTTTTGTGCCTTTTTATACCTATGTGAAATGTAACCCACATCACCATTTTTTATCATATATGTATGAAAAATGTCTAAATGTATTCAAGTAAAAGGGCAATTTTTAAAAATCTGCTCATTGTATGGCAATATTACCATGAATACCGGTACAGTTACAACAACACATTGGTAATCAAATACAATTTTCAGTTCACCAATTTAGAGTTTTTCTTATACATTGCATTGGCTTAAGCTTTTTATTTTATTCTTTTATTATAATCCATTAGATTTTAAACATTAACTTCTGTTTAAATAAAAGTCTGTTTATAACATTACCTTAGTTGTTAAATCTTAAAATATATCGCTTTAATTACCCATTATTTCCAAATAAACAAATTAGCACGCTGGAAATTTCAGCTAAAAGTAGATATCTACATTTGTGCTCATTACCTGCACAATCTTGTATGTATCAAAGTAAGTTGTCACATGGTTTTCTTTGGTTTAAATATAGCTTACTGTACAGGTTGCTCGGATAGGAAATATATTTTTTTAATGATAATTGGGGTGTAATGATTTACATTTCGCATGGATGTAGGACACTAATAAACAGCATTTTGCATTTTTTTCCGGTAAAAATTATTTTTGTTTTGTTTGCTGAAAGGGACAAAAAAATGGTCCGAACTGATGACTATCACTATTAATGTACCTCAGAAAGATTAAACTGTCAGAAAAGTATAACTAAGTAGCTCGTATACATTTAAGTGCCCTGATCACTGTCTATTGAATGTATACCGGTACTTGGCAGTTATAGAACCTCACCACCCGATCCACTTTCTGACCAGGGTTTCACCAAAAATACTGGTTATTAGATTGGAGTTGGGCGGGCGGGCAGGTGGGCTGCGTCAAACAGAGGGTTTCCGTCAGTTACTTCAGTTTGGATAAACCAATCTTTCTAAAATTTTGGATGTAGCAAACTTGCATGAAGACCTAGCTTGAGATTGGATTTGGGGCCTGTCGGGTCAAAGTCAATGTAACTGTTATTAAAAATAGAAAAACAGTTTCCGGTCAATAATTTCCAGTTTGAATAAACCAATCTTGCTGAAACTTTGGATGTAGCAAACATGCATGAAGACCTAGCCTTGGATTGGCTTTGGGGCCAGTTGGGTCAAGGTCACAGTTACTTAAAATAGAAAACAGTTTCCGCTTATTAATTTTTGTTAAATTGTTAAATCGTTGAAAACCTGGTTTTGTGGCATGGCCACATTTCTTGTCATATTTATATACTGCCCCGCTTTGGGTGCCTATGCTGAATGGTTAAAGTTGGTGACTTGAAACTCCTCAAGCCCTCACCACCTGGGTATGAGTCTCTGCCACGATGAGTGCTTTCATGTGGGGAGATCTTTCAGAGATGCACAAGGAACAGCTAAATGTTGCATTAATGTTTTACCTAGGTTTTACTAACAAGTAGGGGGCACCAGTGGTCGAGCAGTTGGAGCAGCGACTTGTAATTACTCAGTCCCTCAACTTGTAGGTTAAAGTTCATGTTGGGGGAGAACTTTTTATGTCAAGAGGTCTATTATCTGACCCTTGGTGTGCTGGTGGTTCTAATTAGACATTTATCTGCAGTTTTCCTGCCTAGATATAGATCTAAACTATTTGCCTAAGCCTAATAATTTCATTCTTACCATAAGTTAATTTATACCCATCTGTCCCCTCAGGTTCACTGTGATGCTAGGAGGGGCGTGGTTTAATGATCTGAAGTCTGCAGTACCATCGATGTCGAAGGAGGATCTTAGTCGACTTGCTAAAGAGACCTTATTCCGGCACCTTGGGATTAACCCAGAACATCGAGTGCTTCGTCAGTACGTGGAGGTGCTTCATAACTGCATCCCTCAGTACCTCTTGGGGCATTCCAGTGTCCTGAAAACTATTGAGGAGGATATATCTTCACGGAAGTTGCCACTGAGTCTGATTGGTTCGTCTTACAAAGGTGTCAGTCTGAATGATTGTATCAACAACTCGAGGCTCGAAGTAGAGAAGGTGACGGGCATGCCATCATCGTACGCGACGTACAAAGTGTAGGATACCTTGTGCTATAGAATTAAGTGGCAAGTTCATATAGAAACAGTGAGCTTGAGGACGATCTTGTTATTGGTTAAAGGTCAAAAGTTTTAACCAAAAGCATGCTGATTTTTTTAATTGTGAAAATAAGAATCAGTGACCAGAGATGGTATGGCGGACTTGGGGGAAGTTTATATATCTGAGAATTGTACACGTATGTTTTTCATTAAAAATACAAAAAATACGGAAGATTATAAGCATCAATTCTTTTCCATGAAATGAAAGTGTTCATAATTATGATGCCATAGACTATTCATGAACATGTAATCAAATATGTGTATGTACTTAGAATGCCACCAGCAGTGAAATGTATCGGATTGTAAAGGTGCTATCTGACAGATTAAGTCAGTTTTGCTAAGGGAATACAATTTCTAAAGGTTTGGTTACACTGGAGGGTCATGTCAAACAAAGAAATTCACAACATGAATCTTTTCCATGTATACGCATCCCAGACTTCATAGTTAGCATTTCTAGAATCCACCAGCAGTTAATTAACACCACCTTAACAAATTCTTTAACATTAAAAAAGCTTTAACATGTATGAAATATGACATATAGGTGTTCATGATTAAAAATAGTTTTCTTTAGCAATTATAACTGTTACATTGTTAATGACTTAGAGCTACTATTTATAGAGAATTGTGTTACTGAATATTGTTTTTATACCTAATTTATCAGATTTTATACAAAAAACACTATTTAATTTCTACTCTTATATTAAAAAAGTCAGGCAATTGCAGGTATTGTATTTCTTTAATTTATGACTAACAATAAGACTGCAAGTATTGTTATTTCTATAAGTTACAACAAATTTATAACGCGAACATCAAATTGGTTGTATTTTGGTGACATTTGAATGCATGAGCTCAATCGTCTCCAGCGCATTGCATTTTCCCACGCAAATATTTGATATATAAGCTCCGCCTCCCTGCTCTGTTTTCATTTGTCTATACTCCACGGTTGGCACAGAGTGCGAGGGGAAGATGGGTATATAAGCTCCGCCTCCCTGCTCTGTTCTAATTGGTCTACACTCCATGGCTGGCACAAACACAGTGCAAGAGGAATGAAGGGTATATAAGCTCCGCCTCCCTGCTCTGTTCTAATTTGTTTGCACTCCACGGTTGGCACAGAGTGCGAGGGGAAGGAAGGGTATATAAGCTCCGCCTCCCTCATCTGTTCTCATTGGTCAACACTCCATGGTTGGCACAGAGTGTTACAGACCAGACTTAGTGACACCTGACAAGAAAACAAGTGTTGAAGGTGATAATATGGGGCTGTATATTTTGGAATGGCGTTGGAAGATTAGCGAAGCTTGATGTCAAAATAAATGCAGAAAAGTACGAGTGTGTGCTTGAATACAATTTTTGGCCATTGATTGCTAGGCATTTCCCAGAAAAATTCATACAATTGTCAGGACTACGATGCGCCACTACACCGTGCTGGTAGGGTAACTGTATACAAAGCCAGAAATAGGCCTTTCTTGGCCAACACAAACGTCAGGCATAAATATTACAGAGATGTTGGTTGGACATAAAGCGTGAGCTGTCTTATACATGTAGAAGGCATTTGGTTGAAAGTGACCTAGAAAGTTTGAAGATTTGGTCATGTATACCGCCATTTTATATTCAGTGCCTCTAGAGCTCGACACCAAGAAGCATTATACAAGTTATGAAATTCAAAGACATCTTAAAATATATTGACGGATATTTATTTCGTCTTTCTGTAGCTTGGGGGAATCTCTTGTCAATACATTGTAATATCTATAATAGCCGAACACACAAACGAGTTGATAAAAAATCGGCTTGCACATATACATGAAATTGGTGACGTAACATGGTACTTTATGTATAAGTAAGTGAATACTGTATGCGAAAACAATACAATTTTAGACAGGTCTTTAATGAAATACAAATGAGCAGGAAGAAAGTTTACTTGTTATCAACATGGTGATGGCTGAAGAGTTAGCTGTTTTCTTTTATAATGGGTGACATAATCATGTAGATACAAACAATCTGACTTAAAAGTAATAAAATCACACCAGATTTAAGGTCTCGCATGGGAAACTGCGCCACACTTGGGTGAATCTGAACTTGCAGAAGTAGATGATATGGAATTTTAATGATATCCTGTTTGTATATGGTTGAGAAAACGGAACAGATCGGATGCACAGAATATTTGAATCTTATTGGGGACGCGCTGGAGCACGACGCCTATATATATATAGATTGCAAATGGGGGAAAGTCTGTATTGCGGATTTTCATTACCCTGATAAAAATAAAGTACGGGTCATAATTCAGTACATGAAGTTCTATTATTTATTCACTTATTTATTTTAACATGTATTTCAATTAAGAAAACTGCCAGATATCATCTCTAATTAAGTTTAAAAATGTATGCCACAATTTCTGTTAAATTTGTTTTAATCGTTTGCGTCACCTTTGATGCTTCGCATCAACAGATTTCTTTAAGATATCAGTAGAGCTATGTAACAATACGCAGTGTATTGTAGGTACATTGGTACCTGGCCGCTTTCGAATGTTCAGTCTTCAAAAGGGGTGAGTCGAAATGCAGATTTTATTTCATACGGAAATGTCTTCCGGAACCTGGAAAGTTGCCCGATGCAGGAGGCAACAGATTGCTCGATTTTTAAGTTGATTATACCGAACCCAGAATTAAAGTGTCTGTCTCATTTCTGTTGTGCTTGCTCGTGAATGTATTCTGTTTGAATCGTATTCAAGCAATTTGAAATACCAAGTTTTGATAAGCTAAACGCAGAATCCATTTCGTGTTGTTATGTAGTTTCTGACAAGAAGGTTGTCTAACTTTTCCTATTTAGACATTTATGGGAAATGGCCACGTCCATGGACCCTGGTGTATTTTACGTCTTTATGTTCTTTCAACAAATCCCATTGCCCGCTAAAGCTTTTGAGGAAGTTGAAATAAAGAATGTTTACGAACGCTGAAAAGCTCACCTTGAGACGAACGTACTTCTAAGCTGAACTCAAACAGAGCATCTCAATCAGGTAAACTAAATTAATGTTTACAATGTTCTCAATAATGCATTTAATTTAAAAAACAACAAGGTATTACTGAAGGGATAAAATATGATATATCAGTTCTCAAGTGGTAGAATGTTGTGATTGGGTAAGTTAGTGCGAATCGATATTGATATTTTTCTTGGTGATTTTGGGGGGTTAGGAATTTTCGCGTATAAAATGACACAAAACACATACACATAAAAACGTTTATTATAAGTACAGATATTATTATAAGTACAAACAGAGATTAGGTTTTGGTCAATAATTGGTAAATTCTTTATTTTCAGCTTCATCAAATACATTGAATTGTTTTAATTCAACTTTCAATATAGTCCAGTTATTATTATAGTTGATTTGATATAATAATTGTCTTAAACAACTACTTATTTAAAGATATAGAGACAGTTCCAAAATATGTTCGACTTCTGAAATTGCGGCTCTACTAATAGCAAAGCCTTTATCACTGCGAAATCTGTTAACATTTTTACCAGCAGTAATATGTGTAATTATCCAGGTATTAGATGAAATATATGTAATCCGATGCCCCTACACATCAAGGTAGCTTGCAGTTATTCTATCGACATTTCTATCTGGTATGATATTTTACACACGATCATATTCAAGTTTAACTATTTTAATCTATGAAGGTCTGTGACGGACAAACCCTTAAAATTCACGTGCATCTCGTGCTGTACAGGTGAAGATAAAGTCAATATAAGATGTCAAATATGTCGCTTATAAGTTAATTAGCTGGAGTTTTGAGTTTCAGGTAATTATTCAGTTAAATACCTCAAATGCAATGTATTTTGTGTATTAGCAAACCGGATATACATTACAAATTTACGATGAATTAAAAATATATACTTAAATAATAATCAAGTTGAAACAATTACAATAATAGCAAACTTCCGACAATTAGTGAATATATGTAACTTCAACAATAATTTCATAGCCAAAAACTACCTGTAACCTCTGATGACATTCATACACATACAAATTTGACAACTGTCAACGTTGATGGTGTTTAGTAAGATTTCCAAATAGAAATAACTGTTAGCCAGTTAATTGTGGCACATTGTTGAGAGCTATTTTGTATTTCATAATCAAACATTTAAAGTAATTTCCAAAAGCTGTCATAAAGCTGCCATAACTAATAAAGACAACGTCATAACCTGGTCAAGGCATCATGTTACTTGAAAATTGTCATTACATATCTTCTTATATACAGCATCATTGACAACGAGTCCAAGACAATACAGATGTACAAAAATAATATACAATAAAATACCTTAGATGTAATGTTTTAAAATAAACACGTCGGCAACACATTATAACTAAAAGTGTAAACACTTCCTTATAAAACAAAATAGTTCACACAGTCGTTATATATGCACACTAATATACAAATTATGTACAGATGCACTATATGATTAACTATGACCAGTTCGCTTTACCCTCTTCCTATTCTTAAACAACAAGAGGGTTATGATGGCTCTGAATGCTTTAAAAACCTCTCCAGAAACTAAATGTACACAACTGTGCTTTTGGCTTCAAGTGGTTACAAGTTATTTGTTTAGCAAGTTCATGCATACATTTCCTTATTATGATGTACAAGCGGACTAACATTCTGATACAATAAATAAGACTAGATCTCAAAAAACTCTTGTTCACAGGGAGGTATTCAATGATTTTCCCTTCTGGCCTACTTTCTGATCCCATGTGACCCAATGACGAACTCATTAAAGATTTCATGCGGACAAACATTCTGTCCATGTTTAGTACAGTTTTGACCAGCCATAACTGTACTTCTTTTATTCCACCTACATTTTTACCCCCGTGACACATTTCTGAACTCATCTAAGACTTGATGGACCTTGTGTTCAGGTAAGCTAAAATAAGTTAAAGTAATATGACAATTCGCTTATATATACATCTCCACAGGCACATTTGTTCAAACAAATGTTAATAGATGAAAAGTATAACACAGCAACCTTATAATATACATACAGCATATTTATAATGATATAGCATTTAATAATTTAAAGGTGGTATCCAACGGTTTGGACCAAAGCATTTTTCTTCAAAATCCAAAAAACTATTGTTACCTGACAAGTTTCTCCAAAATGTTAAATGTTGCCTTAGATATGTAGGAAAAGTGAAGCCTAAATCCACACTCGTCATTGCAAACGTGCATTTTCTACCTGAGCAACGCTGCAGAAAGAGCTTTTTCAAACTTAAAAACAACAACATGTGATCACTTACTTTTAAGATCACGTTACATACTAATCCGAGTAATAAGCTCTGACGTCGATGTCTATTTTTAGCTGAAATACCAATTATACTTATTTATAGATTTGTTAAAAAAAAACCAACTAAACCACGATTTGTGCTGTTTTACACTTGGGGTTATGGTATAAACAGTCTTCACTTAAGCTATACAACGAATATGGCCAGATTCGGTGATAAAAAGACTGCTGTATGCATTAAACAGAGTTTATATATATATATATATATATATATATATATATATATATATATATATATATATATATATATATATTGCACAGAATTATATTCATATAAGCTCTACAGATAGACAAGGACATATTTAGGCATAAAATGTTTTTAAAGAAAAAGGCGCATTGAAATTAAACTATTTGTATGAAACGCACCTTGGGCATCGACATTCAGTTGTTTTAAATAATTCATATATATTCTGAAAGCGATCAACAAAGATCCTTTGGATTCAAGTCATACATTTGCAGAAAAATAGCATCTTCAGTTAGATCGAACTTGTTCATCAGTGGTATTGCATACCTTGTAGCAGATCTGAAATGACTATATTTGGCTGGTATATTTCAAATGTGTTGTAGGAAAGCATAACCCTACAGCCCCACACCCCCAGCCAGCACGGCTAGCACTTCTGATACTCGCTCAAAGGCCCCACCATCATCACTGAAAAATTCCTGATCCGCCCCTGTATCGACATTTCTACCTGCTATTTCACAACAACTTCCTTAATACTCACATGTACCTCTAACTGTACAGGTAGATTTCGGCTGAGGTACAGGTGTACACTGACCTAACGGCGATGTTTACAAAATCGATAAACCAAAAACAAAAACTGTCATTTGACAAGTATGAATGTACTACATTGAAACATTGGGAGCTATCCGTGGTCAAGTGGTTCATGTACATCCCACTTCACTGTTAAGTAGTTGTTCATTTAAGTTGAAGCTTTTAATCCAACAACCGAGTATTTTCTTAATGTTTCAAGTATGTTTTAATTCTGTATTTCGTTTATTTTCTTCACGTTTTTAAAACTATAAAATCTTTTTTGTCTTCGTTCACTGAAGTTGCAAAAACAAACACTCATACGAGATTTGAACCGGTGCGGAGAAAGACAATGTTCCACAGTATAGACCACTAACCATTACCCTAAACAGCCTGACAAGAATATATGAAAGTTTAAATTTCATATAGTCAGCTGTCTTTGATTACAGTTGGATACAAACATAAACACTGCCTTCAGACATGTGCACACCTGTACCCCACTTATCGCGAAAATATATAATACTATTTTTAATATATAAAAGTAAAAACTAGAAACACAACAAAACACACATATCTTTTTTTAAGATTATATACTATACTATTTCTATTGACGCAAAGCTTGTAAATGCTACAATTGTTAACACAAAATAACATTGATTATCGACTGATGATATCGTTATATTTAAAGGCATCTCGAAAGGAATGTGGTATCCCACTGAGCCAGGCCCCCACATGCTATGACCAGACCTGCTAATTGCTGGTCATCACTGCAGGGAGTCTTTAGCCAACGTAGTACTAATCTGTCACAGTAAAACCTCTGATGGGTTAATGCAAAACTAAATTACCTGCTAGTATGGATGTGAGACAGTAGGCTAGTTTTACACAAAGCCATAAACATTAATGTTAGTGATAATGTGGGTTGTTTATTATATGATCCCTTACATATTCTTTATTGCATTAATTACTAGGTGTCAATTTTGTAACTGCATGATTATGTATTTATTTCATAGTTAACTATTTGATTTTGAAAATACATGAAAGATACAAGTTTTAGTATTCAAAATGACTTGAAATGAGTCTGAAGGACATTATTCTGACAATGAATGATTTTTAAATTTCTTTTGTTAGAAACGTTTCGTTACATTTTACAAATCAAAATAAAATATAACTTAAAATATATATGAGAACTAAAAGAATGAAAGAAAACAAAAAAAGATTTATATATATAGGATTGCGAAATTGGTATATTCACAACTGTTTCCTTCACAAACCGTGAATGACTATGTTCAACCCCCAGATATAGCATACATACACTTGGATCTTGAACAATACCTGTGTGACAGACACATTGTTACAGACTGTGGCAGCCTGGCTTATCAGAAAACAGATGCCCACACATGCTGGGTGGGGCAATAAATGGGGGGGGGGGGTCACTTATATAAGGGTTTTAAGATGCCTTTAACACACGAATGTTCACAAATGTATCCAACAAAAATGCTATCAAACAAGAATGCGAATTACATTTGTTATTCAATGATTAATTTTAACCTTATTAAATTCTTTAGTTCAAATCAGATGCCAATACCGAAAAACTGGCATAGTCTTGAGATTTGATGACGACACGTCGCTTTGTTGATTTTGCGGGAAATTATACGCGTGTGATGACGTCATAATGTTATGCTGAATGACGTAGTTGTTTTGATAAATGGAGTAAAAAATACAATCTGTGCGAAATGTGATGAAAACAGCAAATTAGAATAAAATAAACTCTAACTGTCGGACCTCTGTTTGCTTTGTACTAACATTTAATGCCAAAAACAACAAAACGTGTCATCAACTACATACGTATCTGCAACGTTTACAGAAATTTTGAGTTTCTAAGTCACGTTTTAATTACATTTCATTCATAAACAAAATGTCGCAGTGGGAATTGTTTTGCAGAAAATACTTCTGCATAAACTTTAAATCAACATTTATAACGTGTCGTTTATTCACAAATTGCAGCAAAGTTGAATCACAAATAAAAACAAAATGTCGAAACATAGTTAATATTATCTTTACTTCCATTCCACCAACAGAATCTGATCACTCCCGCCTCCAACACACAACTGACTCTTGCTCTCATCGTAACTGAGGCAGCAAGGCTTCTCGATCCCATCTCTCCCGGACAATAACTGTCCTACCACGTGACCATCCTCGGTTACCTTGACTACGTTGTTTGACACATAGCAACAGACAAACACGTGACCACGATGGTCAGTGGTCACACCCTGGGCCCCAGACAGTCCGAGATCGTTCAGGGAGAGATGGAATATCCGCTGCCCGTTCGTGTTTACACAAAACAGACCAGTCTCCCAGTCAGTCACATAGAGTAGGTCCCCGGAACCGTTCACGGCGATGCCTGTGATGCTTTTGACGTCAGGGCAGAAGTCCTCGAGGAGGATCTCCCGCAGCTTCCTGCCGTCACTCACGTGGTGTACGTACAAGATGATGTTACCCCGCCCAGCAACAGTGACACAGTACAGTAGTCCGGCGTGACAATCGATCCTGAGGGTCTGATGTCCCAACTCAATGGTTCGTGTCCGGATCAGACATACTGCACAGTACACGTGGACTTGGGTAGAACCAACGGCAACCTGGCAATACAGAAATGCAGACCGGATAAGCATTGTAAATATACAAATTGTGTATGACAAAATACGCTTCTACCCTCATAATTTCTAATTATTTTTTGCAACCTAAAGAGAATGGGTGGGGAAATTGAAACTAGGGGGTCATTATGGTCCTTAATCGCTCACCTGATGACACGGACTTTGAGAAGGCTCAAATCTGGCATCAAGTAATTAAGAGTTATTTGAGAAATCTTTGGTGAAGACTGGACCATAAGTGTGGCCACTATGTTGATAACATTTTCTAGAATTTTACCAAGTAATCTACTGAATCCACATGACTCACTTCAAAACATATGTAAGATTTCATACTGGCAAACATGCTGGCCAAGTTTGGTGACGATTGGGCCATAAATGGGGCCTCTAGTATGTTCACAAGCTTTTGCTAAGATTTGACATAGTGACCTATTTGACCCCAAGTGACCAAATAATGAATTCATCCAAGATTTCATTCAGACCAACATTCTAATCAAGTTTGGTGAAGATTAGGCTATAAATGTGGTCGCTAGTGTGTTCACAAGCTTTTTCTAAGATGTGATCTACTGACCTACTTACTGACCCCCTGTAACCCAATAATAAACTCATTCAAAATTTCATGCAGACAAACATTCTGATCAAGTTTGATGCAGATTGACCTTTAGGGATTGGGATTTGCCGGCATTTTTGCCGATACTGTACAGAGACAGTTCTATCATTATAGCACAGGGGCACTTATGAGGTGCCCAGGGACTGAACCCGGTCGGTCCATTATACTGACACAGACGAGTCAGGCGTAATGCTGTCCTTTAGCCCCGAGCATTAGGAGGAAAGCCACTACTACCAACTTTAAAGTCTTTGGTCTGACCCGGCCGGAGTTTGAACACGCGATCTTCCGATCCGCAAGCCGACGCTCTACCACATGAGCTATTGCGGATTGACCTTTAAGTGTGGCCTCTAGTGTGTTCACAAGCTTTCTCTAAGATTTGACCTAGTGACCTACTTTTTGACCCCACGTGACCCAGTTACGAAGCCCTCCAAGATTTTATGCAGACAAACATTCTGACCAAGTTAGGTAAAGATTGGGCTATAAATGTCGACCGTAATGTGTTCACAAGCTTTTTCTAAAATTTGACCTACTTACCTACTTTTTGATCCCATGGGACCCAATAACGAACTCATCGAAGATTTCATGTAGACAAACATTCTGACCAAGTTTAATGAAGATTGGCCTACAAATATGGCCTCTAGTGTGTTCACAAGCTTTTTCTAAGATTTTACCTTGTGACCTACTTTTTGACCTCACGTGACCCAATAATGAACTCATCCAATATTTCATGTAGACAAACATTCTGACCAAAGTTGATGAAGATTGGCCAATAAATATAGCATCTAGAGTGTTCACAAGCTTTTTCTAAGTTTTGACCTTGTGACCTACTTTTTGACCCCACGTGACCCAGTTACGAACTCATCCAAGATTTCATGTAGACAGACATTCTGACCACGTTTGGTGAAGAGTGGGCTATAAATGTGGTCTCTAGTGTGTTCACAAGGTTTTCCTAAAATTTGATCTAGTGACCTACTTTTTGACCCCATGGGACCCAATAAGGAAGTCATCCAAGATTTCATGCAGACTAACATTCTGACCAAGTTTGATGAAGATTGGATAAAAACTGTGGCCTCTAGCGTGTTCACAAGCTTAAATGTTGACGATGAACAACGGACGCCGGACGAAGCGGTATCACAAAAGCTCCCCTTGAGCACGTTGTGCTCAGGTGAGCTAAAAATGTATTGATCTGGTGGCACAAGTTCAGTCTGTTTACGGTGACATAAACATGGCCATCCACGGACACATCTATACAACAACCCGAAAATACAGAAATGTAGATGTGAAGTTCTGTCAGTTTGTTTCAGCAGAGTAAACATGACCGGCTATTAATAATCCACATAACAAGCTAAAATATAGATATGTAGAGCATGTAAACATTTAAAATAAAAACATGTAAACAGTTGCCGGAAACATGGCAAACGTCAGTTCTTCATGGTCGGTCAGCATGCTAGTGACAGATCCACTGTATTGGAACAAAATGACCCATCAACAACTAAGAAATAAAGATCTGTACACTTGATACTCTGGCTCGGTTCAGCTTGCTTACAGGGTAAAGTCGCCATTTGTGTCTGAAATGTTTAATGTAAATGCTTATCATTGATAAGTTATCATATACACTTGAAAGTATTCTTAATAACATACATGAAAGACGATAAACATTTAAAAACGAGTTATCATTTCATTTATGGCTTTCTGCTCTATTCAATTACAGTGGAAGAACTGGAAATGGGCACAGGGGTTTTTCATCACTGTCTGTGCCTCCGGTGAACGGAGGCGTTCCCAAAGCAAACGGCCCGTTCCCAATGAAATCCAGCTAAAAAATTTCCCAATTGAAAACATCCTCATTCCAGAATATCTGCAGAAATCGTATTAAATATACGAAAACGGACGGTTACAATTTTTTTCCACATTTATGCCGTAAGAAAAGTGCCCGAATGTAAGCATACTACAGCGATAAATTACGAACTCTTCCGCATATCTTAGTACATATAATGTATTTTCGCGACAATGTCTTCGCACAACAGTAAGTATCAAACTCCGCACAGGGTTTACGACATCGCTACGCTCGCATAAAACCACTGCCATCATACAAAATGGTATCAAGTGAACTCGGCATCTGGTGAATTTGGCACCTGCGTTAATAGACAACGCGGCACCTCGTGAACTCGGCACCTGGTAAATTCGGCATTACGAATCTTGTGAATTCGGCACCTCGTTTTTTTAAAGATATAAACCATTATGCAAAATATATATAGAAAAAAAAAAAAAAAAAAAAAAAAATAGAAATAAAATTTTCACATGTCCTATTGTCTAATGCGTGAATAAAAGCAGTTTAAAACAACTAACTACAAAATGTATATATGATTAATATAATAATTAAATATAAAATTAACGAAGAAATAAGGTAGATTATTAAACACATTAATTTATTTCTTATATTATAGATCTTCATTGTATTTAAAATAAATTTACGTATACTCAACATCAAAGGTACTGTACTTAATCATGTGTAATTCAGTGTGTACCTAGTTTAAATTGCTAAAACAACAAGATGACAGCGGTGTATTCCTAGTATACATGGAAGGGGTACCAGGTACTATTAGACAATGTATTCCCCGTACACATAGAAGGGGTGAGGTACTAATTATGATCTTCACAAACAGACATTTCCATGATAACAGTACAGGTCATACATTGTGTTACAATAAATATTGCCAAATTGTATATGTGTCTAGAAGCAAAGAGATAAAAGAATAATATACAAATGCCGAGTTAACTAGATGCCGAATTCACCAGGTGCCGAGTTTACCAGGTGCCGGGTTTACCGGATGCCGAATTCACTATTCTCGGTGCCGAGTTCACCAAGTGCCGGGTTTACCAGGTGCTGGGTTGACCAGCATTCATACAAAATCAAGTGACGATAGTAACCAACAGGCAGATTAGCTATGACGTCTTTGCCTGCCAACAGAGACTGCAGCCACTCGATCTGTTTGGGTTTCGCTTTTATGGAGGAGTCAAACTCCGTTATAACTTTGTGAATTTCTTCAACAGTATCCATTGATTGTTTACATTGAACCGGTGTAACACTGAAATTTCGCCCTCGGCACAGGGACGGAAATGGCCGAGTTGTTACGATTGTAGTGATAAATACATTCTTTTTTTTTCTTTATCGTTAGAATTTGTTTTTTCAACCATTATTAGTCGTTTTTCTAACATACACATTCATTCCGATTGTCATTTTACTGAACAAAAATTAAAAGTAAAAAAATCAAATCCTTCTAGATCTGGAAGGATTTCTGTGTGGTAGCAGAGATTCTCCTTACTTAAAGGGGGAGATCACTGCGTTGGAGATCGAGTAAGTATTACAGCAAGAAAATTCGCCAGCGTTTTGATGTTTACGTGCATAGAAGGACTTGACCTTACTGATGAAACACTGGAAGAACTCTGTGAAGCTTTTAAAACCAGAATGGAGAGAAAAATAATGTTGTAATGTAACTTATTAAGTTGAAGTGTTCGAACTGTTAATGTACTGTAGAACGAACTGGTCTCCTGATGTTCTGTTTGTTTCTAGTTATTGAAATTGTTAATTCTGCTAAAAGATTTGGTTCCTTTATTGGCAATGTTATATAATACTTTACATGTACCATTTAATTACTACAATGTCACTGTGTTTTTCAATTTCATAGGATGGATAATTTAAATGAAAAAGTAGTTTCCTTTAAAGGTTTGCTAATTATAAATGTTAGCTAGTAAAGTATATTGGTATAGTAAAATGTACTGATTTAACAAAATAAAGGCATTTTTTTCCCAAATTGGACCATTTTATCGTTACAAAAATTCCCAAAATGAACATTTTTGTCGATAAAAATTCCCAAAATGACCAGACTCCTTTTCCCAAAATAGGCAGAAAAACCCCTGGTGCAGAACATGCATTTGTCTAGATCTAGCCATCAACAAGAACCAAATAATACTGTTTAATGATGACGTCATATTTTGTCACGTGACGAATGGAATGTTTACAACCGTTTGTATAGATGTACGCGATAACCTATGATCAATAGTACTACTTGATCACAATCTCATTAAAATCATATCCTAATTTCCCTTATCTACTGTCCGTGATTAGGATCTGACTACATCGCATAAGAGGTCGTGTCAAAATGACCTTTGTGTAATTGAATATGCATAGACAAGTGCCCGTATTTCGACCAATGCAATCGCTCCTTTCATAACTACTATAGAATCCTTCCCGATACAGCAGTCAACACATACCACTTTTTAAACCGCTGAATCAGCCATCCTTTCTATTGTATGCATTAATTTTTACACATTTTGTTCAATCAACAATTTATTTATCGGTATCTACCATAACATTTCATAATTTTTAAGTAGAATACGAAAGGATTTTCAACGCAACCCACTGCGAAAACGCTTTCGTTATCCAGCGAGCGAGTTGTGAATGTATTTACCAGTGTTACTAAAATAAGGATTTCTAGTTCAAAACTTCTTTTTGTTGGATGGTTTATACATATTTGTAGAGGTTATATATGTCTCTTTTGAAATATGTAAAGTTAAGTTTAAGAATGTGTGTAGATTGCATGCAATCACGAGTTAAACGCGACCCTTTACCATTAAAATTTTATAGCGTGTAGAACGTTGCTCGCAGTATACCACAAGATTTTGTTGCCGAGAATTTCATTGGCTACTGAAAAGGTCAATTTGAGGTGAACCGTAATGGGAAGTCATCAGATCCTATTACGCGTAATACTGGAGCTGATTTTAATGAGATTGTACTTGATCAATGCATACAATTTCAGAGTAATAAATCATGTTTATTTTGCATTGTATCGATGTTATCGTATGCCAGCTGAGAAAGTATTAGAGGTACGGGTGACGGTATATCCACTTTTAGTAAAGAAAACGTCTAAACAAGAGGGCTATGATGGCCTTATATCGCTCACCTGTGTGCCAAATATATTTCGCTACAGTAAAAGAGGAATATCAGCAATTTTTAAACATACTACAATAATATAAACAACATTTGGACAATCAGTTTTAATCTGTTTTGAGTTCTTAGTGTACAGATGAGCTAAAAATGGAAAATGTACTAATGCTCTATTTTCAAGTCGAAAATTCTATACCAGTTTTCTCCCTTGTGCAATCATAAAGTTGTCCGGTTAATAGATAGTTTCCACATCAGTGAAAATCCCTTATCTTGGCAGCCATCTTTGATGGTAACTTCAAGGGATTTTCATATGAATTGTATAGAAGAGTAAATTTTATTTTCTTGTAATTTCTTCATTTGTGGTCCGAAAATTAAAAGCTATACACCATTGGTGAGCTCTTGAAATTCATATTTTTAGACTACAATATTTTTACAATTGATAAATGCACACAGAATTAATATACAGAAATAAATAAAACTATTGGCTCATACTTAAAACAAAATGAACAGTGTATCGTTTTCGGTTGTATTTCTTTAACCTTTTAAAGTATCAAAATATAGTTTTGATATTTAAAATACTTTATAAAAGCTGTAAAATTTGATATTAAATTCAGTAAAATAGACTGAAAAATAAAAACACAGCGGTGAGTTTAATACAGCACATATTTCCCGATTTCGGCCTGCATTAGCTTCTGCCCACAAAGATGGCTGCCTTAAACTGTCTTATCAGTGTCGATTACATCACATGGAAAATATATATGCAGGCAGATCCCCTACAACAGACTGATCTACCCTGGCCAGAACTGCTCATAAGCTAAATTGTCAAGTGAAGAATACTAATTTCTCTACTGCTGCAGACCTTTCCTGTAGATTAAAACAGATTAATTCAGTGTAACCTTAAAAACAAACACAATGAAGGCAACATTAAATACATGTAACTGTATAAGTAAGCGCAATCCCTTCATTAGTGAAACAAGAAAGAGGACAGATGTGAGACATCCAAGGCCCCATGCTGTAGGTAGCATGCGCTTTAAACAAGATGGCTATCCTGGAAACTAAACAACTCTCTATCACTGTAGATTAATTACATAAACATTTGAAAGTAACGAACCATAACTCTGATGGGATGTAGAATATGTGCTACTTTGTTTGTTTTAATTGTACTCTGCTACATCTGTATTTACAAGCTGCATTGCTAACATTGATATACTCGGCTTCTTTTGTTCAACAAAACTTTGCCAAACGGCTGCGAATTTCTATGAATTCTTTCTAGAAATCTTTTACTTTGTATAATTGCAAGCTACACTTTATTGTGACAAGCTAATATGTTAAACAAAAAACGAAACACTTAGTTCTTTACTCTGAAAAGTATCTCACAGAACACCTGCGACATCATGTTATTGACTGCTACACTATCGTCCCAATAAAAAATGCATTCCTTTAGATTCACACCAATTAGGACATCTTTACCACCACTAGAATAGACTTTGAAAAGAAACAGCTGTCAAAGATCATATTTTACATGACATAGTGATTTTGTGGGTTTATAACCTACTGAGAATATTTCCGCTGTCCAAAGCTATGATTACTAACAAGAGTGCCATGATGGCACAATATCGCTCACCTGAATGCCAAGACTTTTATCTAAAATTACATAATTCATATAAAATACATCAGCTATTAATTTACCTCACCATGTAAGCAATTCAATAGGACCATGTTATACAAAAATAAGTGAGACTTTCTATAAATAGTTGTGTGAGATAAACCGGATGTTATGGTGTACCCTTGAAGTCTCTTGGCTGCTAAATGTTTCTATAGATTTCTTAATTACATTTTGCTGATGTTTATCATGTTTGCAGCTCTATCAAATGTTAATTTTGGTGAAATTAATTTTGTCATGCATGCTCCCTGGTTTCAGGACCATTTACTGTCTTTTTTGTTGGTTAAATTGTTCAAGGGTTAAAACATTCATGCACTTCTTACATTAAACTAAAGATTCAAAATGTTTTAAATCATGTTGTATGTCTCTGTATGGCGCGACAATATTTTCAACTGATATTTTCTATATCTTTGTGATTAGCAGCAGACTTTGTACACCAGTGGCGACCCGATGGGTAGGTGTCTGTGGATTGACTGGAGTGCGACCGATGGATTGACACCTGTATTGGTAGTCTTATGCATAAGACCTAGGCTATCTTGTTTAAACTTTCAAGGTGGTATCCGACATTATTTTCTCTCATGTAACCAAAAGACTATTGTTACCTGAAATGACTCTGCGAAATTTGTTTATTGGAGCCACACAGTTGAGATCACGTTACATGATTGATCATCCTGGTAATCGGATCTGATGTCAGTATGTATGTTTAGCTGGAATCTCCAACATGCTTATTTATGATTTAGAAATAATGGTCTTTGCAAGCAATATATTCTTCAATTTGAACTCTCTAACAATTGAGGTAATATCATTTACTTAAAGTATAAGTTCATGCGGCAATTATGCACAAAGTCCATAGAACTTGGGTAAGATCTTATTACATGTATAAGGCTAAGGATGGGAAACCACCTTAACATTTACTTTTATTAGGCAGCTCTTATAGAATTATATTCAATATAACTTTTACCAAAACCTTCATTTACAATATTCATGCGCAAGCAAGTTTCTGAGACTTAAATTTAATGAAAATTAATAAAATTGTCAATACGTTTGTAATAACAAATTAGAGAGGAATTTACATAAGTTTCTAAAAAAAACTTTTTTCCAATCCAGCAACTATCTTTATGTACTTATTTTGTTTGTCACATTGCTATGCATTGTTGAATAAATAAAGATTAAACTAAATTTATTTGAATTCTATTATTGTTGGAATATCTTGTTAAGAATCCAATGTCCCATTCAAGTTTATTTAAATTGGAAAAAGTAGTTAATCATACAAGTTGGCAACACAGAAAAACATCAAAAATGAAATAATTTGAAGAATGTGCTTGTGACATGGTGATATGTAAACATGTGCTGTGTGACAGGGTTTTATGTAAACATGTGCTGTGTGACATGGTGATATGTAGACATGTGCTGTGTGACATGGTGATATGTAGACATGTGCTGTATGGCATGATGATATGTAAACATGTGCTGTGTGACATGGTGATACGTAAACATGTGCTGTATGGCATGGTGATACGTAAACATGTGCTGTGTGACATGGTGATACGTAAACATGACCTGTGTGACATGGTGATATGTAAACATGTGCTGTGTGACATGGTGATATGTAAACATGTGCTGTGAGATATGGTGTTATGTAAACATGTGCTTGTGACATGGTGTTATGTAAACATGTTCTGTAACATGGTGATATGTAAACATGTTCTGTGACATGGTGTTATGTAAACATGTGCTTGTGACATGGTGTTATGTAAACATGTGTTGTGTGACATGGTGTTATGTAAACATGTTCTGTAACATGGTGATATGTAAACATGTTCTGTGACATGGTGTTATGTAAACATGTGCTTGTGACATGGTGTTATGTAAACATGTGCTGTGGGACATGGTTTTATGTAAACATGTGCTGTGACATGGTGATATGTAAACATGTGTTGTGTGACATGGTGATATGTAGACATGTGCTGTGTGACATGGTGATATGTAAACATGTGCTGTGTGACATGGTGTTATGTAAACATGCACTGTGTGACATGGTGATATGTAAACATGTTCTGTGACATGGTGTTATGTAAACATGTTCTGTGACATGGTGATATGTAAACGTGTGCTGTGTGACATGGTGTTATGTAAACATGCACTGTGTGACATGGTGATATGTAAACATGTTCTGTGACATGGTGTTATGTAAACATGTTCTGTGAGATATGGTGTTATGTAAACATGTGCTTGTGACATGGTGATATGTAAACATGTGCTGTGTGACATAGTTTTATGTAAACATGTGCTGTGTGACATGGTGATATGTAGACATGTGCTTGTGACATGGTGATATGTAAAATGTGCCTGTGACATGGCGATATGTAAACATGTGCTGTGTGACATGGTGTTATGTTAACATGTGCTGTGTGACATGGTGTTATGTAAACATGTTCTGTGACATGGTGTTATGTAAACATGTGCTTGTGACATGGTGATATGTAAACGTGTGCTGTGTGACATGGTGTTATGTAAACATGTGCTTGTGACATGGTGATATGTAAACATGTGCTGTGTGACATGGTGTTATGTAAACATGTGCTTGTGGCATGGTGATATGTAAACATGTGCTGTGTGACATGGTGATATGTAAACATGTTCTGTGACATGGTGTTATGTAAACATGTTCTGTGACATGGTGTTATGTAAACATGTTCTGTGACATGGTGATATGTAAACATGTTCTGTGACATGGTGATATGTAAACATGTGCTGTGTGACATGGTGTTATGTAAACATGTGCTTGTGACATGGTGATACGTAAACATGACCTGTGTGACATGGTGATATGTAAACATGTGCTGTGTGACATGGTGATATGTAAACATGTGCTGTGAGATATGGTGTTATGTAAACATGTGCTTGTGATATGGTGTTATGTAAACATGTGCTTGTGGCAGGGTGTTATGTTAACATGTGCTGTATGACATGGTGATATGTAAACATGTGCTGTGAGATATGGTGATATGTAAATGTGTGTTTGTGACATGGTGTTATGTTAACATGTGCTGTATGACATGGTGATATGTAAACATGTGCTGTATGACATGGTGATATGTAAACATGTGCTGTGTGACATGGTGATATGTAAACATGTTCTGTGACATGGTGTTATGTAAACATGTTCTGTGACATGGTGATATGTAAACATGTTCTGTGACATGGTGATATGTAAACATGTGCTGTGTGACATGGTGTTATGTAAACATGTGCTTGTGACATGGTGTTATTTAAACATGTGCTGTGTGATATGGTGTTATGTAAACATGTGCTTGTTGTTAACATGTGCTTTATGACATGGTGATATGTAAACATGTGCTGTGTGACATGGTGATATGTAAACATGTTCTGTGAGATATGGTGTTATGTAAACATGTGCTGTGTGACAGGGTGTTATGTTAACATGTGCTGTATGACATGGTGATATGTAAACATGTTCTGTGACATGGTGATATGTAAACATGTGCTTATGACAGGGTGATATGTTAACATGTGCTTGTGACATGGTGTTATTTAAACATGTGCTGTGTGATATGGTGTTATGTAAACATGTGCTTGTTGTTAACATGTGCTTTATGACATGGTGATATGTAAACATGTGCTGTGTGACATGGTGATATGTAAACATGTTCTGTGAGATATGGTGTTATGTAAACATGTGCTTGTGACAGGGTGTTATGTTAACATGTGCTGTATGACATGGTGATATGTAAACATGTTCTGTGAGATATGGTGATATGTAAATGTGTGTTTGTGACATGGTGTTATGTTAACATGTGCTGTATGACATGGTGATATGTAAACATGTGCTGTGTGACATGGTGATATGTAAACATGTTCTGTGACATGGTGTTATGTAAACATGTTCTGTGACATGGTGATATGTAAACATGTTCTGTGACATGGTGTTATGTAAACATGTGCTGTGTGACATGGTGTTATGTAAACATGTGCTTGTGACATGGTGTTATTTAAACATGTGCTGTGTGATATGGTGTTATGTAAACATGTGCTTGTTGTTAACATGTGCTTTATGACATGGTGATATGTAAACATGTGCTGTGTGACATGGTGATATGTAAACATGTTCTGTGAGATATGGTGTTATGTAAACATGTGCTGTGTGACAGGGTGTTATGTAAACATGTGCTTATGACAGGGTGATATGTTAACATGTGCTTGTGACATGGTGTTATTTAAACATGTGCTGTGTGATATGGTGTTATGTAAACATGTGCTTGTTGTTAACATGTGCTTTATGACATGGTGATATGTAAACATGTGCTGTGTGACATGGTGATATGTAAACATGTTCTGTGAGATATGGTGTTATGTAAACATGTGCTTGTGACAGGGTGTTATGTTAACATGTGCTGTATGAGATGGTGATATGTAAACATGTTCTGTGACATGGTGATATGTAAACATGTGCTTATGACAGGGTGATATGTTAACATGTGCTGTGTGACATGGTGATATGTAAACATGTGCTGTGTGACAGGGTGATATGTTAACATGTGCTGTGTGACATAGTGATATGTAAACATGTGCTGTGAGATATGGTGTTATGTAAACATGTGCTTGTGACAGGGTGTTATGTTAACATGTGCTGTATGACATGGTGATATGTAAACATGTGCTTGTGACAGGGTGTTATGTTAACATGTGCTGTATGACATGGTGATATGTAAACATGTGCTGTGTGACATGGTGATATGTAAACATGTTCTGTGACATGGTGATATGTAAACATGTGCTGTGGCATGGTGATATGTAAACATGTGCTAATGACATGGTGATATGTAAACATGTGCTGTGTGATATGGTGATATGTAAACATGTGCTTGTGACATGGTGTTATGTAAACATGTGCTGTGTGATATATGTAAACATGTGCTTGTGACATGCTGTTATTTAAACATGTGTTGTGTGATATATGTAAACATGTGCTTGTGATATGGTGTTATGTACACATGTGCTTGTGACAGGGTGTTATGTTAACATGTGCTGTATGACATGGTGATATGTAAACATGTGCTGTGGCATGGTGATATGTAAACATGTGCTAATGAAATGGTGATATGTAAACATGTGCTGTGTGATATGTAAACATGTCCTTGTGACATGGTGTTATGTAAACATGTGCTGTGACATGGTGATACGTAAACATGTGCTTGTGACATGGTGATATGTAAACATGTGCTGTGTGACATGATATGTAAACATGTGCTTGTGCCATGGTGTTTTGTAAACATGTGCGTAATGATTAGCGGTGTAACATTATACATCACAACCAAATCGCCAGTGAAATATATAAAATATACTTACAAGTAATTCTTGTGGACCGATACAGCAGACATTCACTGGCTCTTTAGCCATATCACAGTACTGGGTTACTGTGCCACTTGACGGATCTACACACTTCAGTCTGCAGTTTCTACTATCTGCTATCACCAGACTCCCGTCACTAAGGACGCAACATCCAATGATAGTACACTCATACTTATCTTCTGAACTACGTGCTTTGAACTTTCTTACTTGTTGACTTTTTTCTCCTGATGGTTTCTCTACTGGCCTTTTTTTGAGTTTCTCTACTCGACTGTCTTCTGGTCTCCCTACTGTCGCCTGTACAACACCTCCCACAGCACTCAATGAACTTATATCCTTAACCTTAACGTAGGCGTCATTAACGAGGGAACTGAAGCATTTGAGAGAGTCAGTTTTGAAGGAAAATTGATGTTCCTTTATTAAACTGCCTGAATCGTTGTAAAGAGTGTCAACTTTCTGAGTAATTGTCTGGCCCTTCTTCTTTAGGACAAACATATTGGCTTTCAACTCGTTTGACTTTGTAATCTTATCTAAACATTGGCTTATTTCATCTTTACATAGAACACAAGCCTGTCGATGTTGCTTGGCCTCTGATAGAAGCTCTTCCTGTTTACTTTTAATATCTGCTTTACCCTTCTCTCTCAGCTCCTCGATCCGGGACAATAGCTTCTTGGCGTACTCTTCCAGATCCTTTAGAAAGCCATCTCCAGTATTTTGAATACAAGCCTTGTGATTATCTAAAGCTTCAATAGCTTTGTTTATATTGTCTAAAGCAGATTTTAACTGAGCTGGGACAGCTTGTAACCCGGGGTCAGCATTGAGCTCATCAGCGGATTCCCTGATATTTTGGAGGTCTTGACATTTCCTGCGAAGAAATAGAAAAAAATGCAAATGAAGTACATCGCAGCTAAACGACTGTGGTAAATTTTGTAAGGTGGTGGAAAAACATGTCCAGGCAGAACAGATCTATGTTACATCCCGAATTCAGAAATTAAAGATTACTTTCGGCCATTTTGTTTAATAATGAGACCATATTTAGCCATGGACATGGTTCACTGGGTCGATTATTGATAATGAGCCAGGTTAATTGGCTTATAGGACTTTGTCATATATTCTTATTCATGATAACAACAATGTTACTTGTGCAGTGTGGCAGCCAGAAAAAATCTCCCCGTGCATGTAATTTATGTTGTCATTTAATTCCTCCTATAAGGATTGTTACGTGTATTTCCTTTGATGGACATTGGACTTTGGTTCCTCAATTCCATCTTCACATGCACAGGATGCTACAACCATTTATTTTTCTCTGGTCATGTTTGTTCTTGATTCAAAGGGTTAATTTCAATTATTATCAACCATTTTTGAGTGTTTTTTCTAAATGAAATAATACACCTTTCTTTTCTAAACACTATTTGGACATTATTTTTCAATGACGTCAACACTTTCGTCATAACTTATCAAAGAAAACATCAGCGATTGGTCATTTTGTATTCAAATATATCAATTTTTATTACATTGCTTGCATATAAGAAACCCATCAGGAAGTGCGAGGTTTGAGGTCTGTAAAACCGGTTTCAGCAACCCGGTCGGCCCATATTGCCGACCGACCGTTCCAAGGCGGTAACTGTCGGGTTTGCTCTTTTTGTTAAATGGCTCATCACAAATTTGTTCTTACTTTTCACTTGGCTTGCATGTTAAAAACCTTTGTCCGGTACCTTTTCACAGTTTGGTATATGTTTCAATGCTCATAGGACTTTGTCATATATTCTTAGAAAATAAATCCTGCCATATCTGCCTGTAAACACGAACACTTTCGTTAGTATTCATTGTAACAATATGTATACTCTTGTAATTGGATCACACATGGGAACTTCAAACTATCTGCAATATGGTATAAACATTGGGTGAATTACAATGTTCCAATATCAAAATTTCAGTCTAGTAAACTTATGTTTTGTTTTGTTTTTTGAGATACATCGCAGTGACCAATTATGATCATTATAGCGACGTCCAGCTTCTTAAGTTAGAACCCAGACAAATATTTGGGTAGAACTAAAGGTGCATCACAGGTCAGCTGGAAGACTTTCCCACATTAAGTCCTTCGCTCTGAACGTGACTCAAATCTACGCGGTGTGATGCTAAGCAGTCAGAGGAGTTACAAATCAGCGATTCTACCACTACGTTGGGGCGCCCCTTCTAGTAACTTTAAGATATAACATGAAAAGCAAGTAAAACTAGCATTCTGATCTAACAAAAAGCAACATTTTCACAACTCCACATTCTTCAGTCAAATTTTTATACAAGTCATTAAATATCCGATTGCAGATTGAACCTTTTGAATGATTTTTGTTTTCAGGTCATGCATACAAAAAACATCTAGAATGCTCATGATATTAAAATTCAATAATGACATCATCAGCAAATGAGCATATTTAATTATAAAATAATAATCAATAAGATTTTCATATCTCACTTTCAATTAATGTTGTTATATGTATGTGAAATACCTATTTCCGTAACGGTGCAAGTGGCCTTAAAATCCTTAAACTCCACCTTCCCATTTACATCTAATTTACTCTAGAACTCTTACTAATAATTCCTAAAGAACTATTTTCAATAATCAATATCAACTTGTTTAAGCAACAATGACCTTGACTCCAATGACTTGAAAATCAATCCCACACACAATATATTAAAGGGAGACACCATGATAACATATTTTAGTAACCAATGACCTTGGCCGTAAATTCATTAAAAACAAGGTATTAATATAAATTTATCAGTTTACAGATTCTCTCTTTACAGAACATGATAAAAACATGATTAAATACAGAAAAAATGGAGAATTGAGCAAGACTACAGTAAATACCCTCAATAAAATATTTAGGGGCCAGAAATGCTTTTGTGTAATCCATCTTCACTATCTGCAGTGTCCCAGTACACAGCAAGCAAAATGTTTGTGCCATTGTTAATTATGTTACAAATCTGCTTTTTCCCTTACAAAATATTCCATCATAATCCAGTATTTATAACCAGAAACAATCTATTCATATAGGAACACATTTGCTTCTCAGCACTGCATTGTAAGGTGTTGCTAGTTAACTTAGTTTTAAGTTTAACCTTAAAAAGTTAGTCCAGTAGCATGTAATTTTTATAAAGTATCATTAACTTGTTAAAAATATAATTATTTACTGCCCACTACCAAGGTAGAACATGTACCCAGGTACTAACTATGTGAAGCAATGTGCAATATATCATCTTGCTCACGGAATATCATCTGATGGATGGTCTGAGGATTAAACCGGGTCAAAGGACAAACGCTTTAACCACGAGACCAAGGACAATTACAAGTCAAATGCAATCTGACATTTATTAAAATCAATATAAAAGGACCATTTTTATGCTGTTTTCATATAGAGTCTCATTACAACTACATGTCAACACATTTTACTTGAATAAGTTGACTTTTTTTCTATAGCTGCAGCTGTACAGCTTGGTAACCTTAATGGCTGTACGGCCATCCGTCGTCTTGCGGTACGGTACACAATCATGAAATTCTGTATGTACTCAGTCCGAATTGAAGCTGGGACAAATAAGCATCGCATTTCACAATGACACATCTGACTGATACATTTCACCACTCAGCAATAAAATGAGGCATGCTACTGAACAAAGCAAGTATAGAAAAACATACAGATAAATTAGACACACCATCACATTCAGCATATTTGCTGTGCTCTAATGATCCTATTTAATGTAGTATTCATATAAAAATATCTATAGCTGTAAATCAAAATAAACAATTTGGTGTCGCAACTTCTTTTTTCCAAGATTTTAGATGTTTTCATGGGGCGAAAATTAACAATATGGCCGAATCCAGACCCGTCCACAGATGAGTGAAAAAGAGCTGTCTGCCTTATTTCACTTATTAACAATGTACATTTTCAGGCCGGTGGAAGCTGTTCTGAATGCTTTAATTTTGGACTAACCAGTAAATTACACCCTTTACATTGCGGACGATGCTAGATTCCAGACTTTAGCCTTGTAATACAGTACAGACACAAAAGGTGATGGCTAGCTTGGAGTTGTTGTTTTGGGAAATGTCTGGAAAATAGTGTGAACTATACAATAAACAACGGTTAATTCAAACTATCCAGCAATTATTCTTCGGTCAAACTATGACAAGCAAAATATTTATTAATATTTCATATGTTTAAGCAATATTATTAGTTTAAAATCAGGATATACTTAAAAGTGTTCTATATTTATCACATTTTTCCTAAATTGATCATTATACATGACAACATCTGTGATCTATTTCACCTAAAATGTAATGTCTGGAATATAAGAGGGAAAAAGTCTGGACAATAGTGTTAAATTGCTCTATAGTGGCATTTGAAGATTAACAAGACAAATAAAATTAACAAGAACAGACTTATGATAAAGATTGGCTGAAAATTTTGACAGTTTTTGCAACTTTGAAGGGTCCAGTATAGAGAACAGGTCCATAGTCAATGGACCATTGTAAACCAGTTGATTTTTACCAATCTGAAAGTGTAAATTCATTTACACTATAAAAAGTGCTAACATGCCAAAGAGGAAAATCATAAATGCCGGCGTGTAAAGCATTCACGGCTCTGAAAATGTTGGAACCTAAAACAGTTCTAAATAGCCTCATTCTTGAAATCAGAATCAATAGCTATATATCAATATGGTTGCTGATAGTAAATAGTGACTAATATATGGTTTTATTAGCAGAAAGAGACTTAACACACTGTCTTTGCCTGTTGTGTGTTGGTGCTATTTATTTTGTTTTGTTTTTGAAATACATTACAGCGACCATTTATGATCATTATAGCGACGTCCATCTATTTGGTGGAGGAAGACCCCAGACACATGTCTGAGTAGAACCACAGCAAGTCAGCTGGAGGACATTCCAACATTAAGTGAATCGCCCTGAACGGGACTCGAACCCACACCATGAGAGGCTAAGCAGTCAGAGGAGTTACAAATCATCGACTTTACATCGACTTGATTTAGACAGCACATTGCTGTAGGGTATGTTGATTTAGACAGCACAATGGTGTAGAGTATGTTGATTTAGAAAGCACAGTGATGTAAGGTATGTTGATTTAGACAGCACAATGGTGTAGAGTATGTTGATTTAGAAAGCACAGTGATGTAAGGTATGTTGATTTAGACAGCACATTGTTGTAGGGTATGTTGATTTAGACAGCACACTGCTGTATGGTTTGTTGATTTTGACAGCACATTGCTGTATGGTATGTTGATTTAGACAGCACACTGCTGTATGGTATGTTGATTTTGACAGCACATTGCTGTAGGGTATGTTGATTTAGACAGTACATTGGTGTAGGGTATGTTGATTTTGAAAGTAGATTGCTGTATGGTATGCTGAGTTTACCAGCAAATGACATCTATCCTACTCAGATGGCTCCTTAAAGGTGCTCCACCCCAGACTGGCCTCATTATGTCTTATGATAGTATATGGTAAAAAAGGATCGGCCATCAAGTTACAATTCTGCCTTTTTTCAAATTGAACTAGGTATAAGGGACAGAACCATAAACTGACTGTTATATCATTACATTGTGTTAAGATATGATAACTTACCTGTGATCCAGGAGGTGACATTTCCTACACAGCAGTTTGTTGTGTTGACGACAGTACAATGTTATTAATTCTTCTGCATGTTTTCCACATCTCTCAGTTAGCACATCTTTGTTGTCTCCACGTCCTTGCACTACATTGTGATTTTCAAAATGATCATTATGTATCCCCGAGCACGATGTACACAGATGTTTCCGGCAGTCGTAACAATAATAATCCGCAATCTTGTCTGTGTTCTGCTTGGCACAAACGGAACACTTGACATCAGTATAATCATCTGAACCCTTATACATGTCTCTGGCTGTAGCCATATTGACTGTTGGTTCTGTTGCTTTCCTTATTGATGGGGAGAGTTTTAATATATCTTTAACAACTGCAAAACCAAGATATGTATAAACAATAAAAGTGATAAACTGAACAGGATTTCTGAGGGTAGGTACACTGAAATCTGTGCTGCAAGAACAATATATGTGTGTCTGTAACTATCCAACAGTCAACTTGCAGCAAGCTTTTAAGCTGGAATCACAATATTTCACACTGGTTTAATTAACTGGTATTGTATTGTCAGTATATAGTTTGTACACTTTAGGTCGTGGGCGGTCCATTGGTTTGGGATTTGTCAACTTGTGCTACTAGTGTGTATATGACGGACAGAATATTTGCACTTCGTAAAAAATATTACACAAATTATCACTCCCTGCATTTTATACCCAGTTTTACAGCAAATCTGTTGCTACACAGTCAAATTATGTATTTATAAAAACATTCCAATTGGCTTGTACTGAGCTATGGTATAGTAACAATTTCATGACATTTCTCTGATATGAGACAGTTTACAGGAAGTATATTCAATGTCTGCAAAAGTTGTAAAGTTGTGGCCAAGATATGCATACATATTTCCAATAAAAACGCTTTTAATTGTGAAATTATTTAGAACTTTGTCCTACGCTCTCTCCTTCTCAAAGGCATGACAGCCATGTCGTGATGCCATCAGAATTATTCACTTTCAGTTTTATGTTGTTTTAACTGTATTAGGGATTTCAGTTGGTCAAGTAAAAGTATTTAGATGAATAACAAAATGTAAGGGGTTGACTTTTACACACATATTGTTGCTGGTAAATATTTTGTTTATCTGTACAAACCATACAGTAGACATGATATCAACTTGTAACCAAAATATTGATGATAAAACAGTGTGCTGAATCTTTAGTGCTATGTTGTAGTGAACAGGGAAATGAAAAAGATAAAAAAAAAAAAAAGAAAGACAACAACATTAATGTAAAAGGTAAAATAAGATATGCTAGTTCTAATCTATTGGACAATATTGCTATCAAGTCTACTGTGATGTGAATTAAGTCAAGTTCATAGCAAATACAAAATGATACCCATTTCTGAATCGGCTGACAACAAGGAAATAAACTTTTAAAATGAAGGTGACATGTGTACCTCGAGGTGATTACCCAAATCAAATCGATTATGAAACGATGAGGTGCACGGGATGCATACCTTGGTTATGTATATAAAAGTAGTGCGATATATCCTGCTTATCCAGTCAATTTAAATTAAAATTTCAGTTGCCTGTGGACAGTGGTTCTGAAAGAAAACTGGTGCTGCACACAAGTTTTCACAACCCGGAAGAAGAAGCACATTACCCAAGTTAAGATGTAACACTCGATCTGGCTGAAAATGCTGGATATTGGAAGGTCACTTTGAACTATTCTTTACCACTTATAGACACTAAATGATACTTCAATGTTATTATGTACAATTTTCGTCTCCAATCGAATTTCTAATGTTAAAATATATCTTTCAAATGTCCTGCCGACTCGCCATTTTTGTTTTGTTGGAGTTGGAATGAGGTCGCCGCTAGGGTTTCGTCCGATTTTGTTTTTGACTCGGCAATGTACGGTAGCCTACCGCGCTTGTAAATTTAACAGCTTGACATAAACTAGTTCGGTCGGATTACATAACTGTTGAAGTCCGGCGTTGCGATGACCACATCTTCTTATGAATATTTCTACACGATGTTTCAGAGCAACAGAATTACAGAAACAAAGTTATTATTAGACAATATAGACAATGCTTTTAATTAAATTCAAGTGTCTCAATGATGCAGAGTATTGTTTTTGTTTATTCTAGCAACAGTAAAATCGTACCTATATAGAAATGTACTTCGATTACAATTTAATTCATATTTGAGTACACGCCATTAATGTTGTTGTTGGCGTCCTTCTATCTTTGGAGACAGTGGAGTCTGCACCTGAGTTTTTTTACTTAGCTATAGCATCGGGGAGCTGTAGCTTCTGTCGCACTTGCTGCAAGTGTGGTTCTTGTTGGTTATCGGTGCAGCAGTGGTAGTTCTCTGCTGCTTGCGGCTCTTCCTGGATCTCTCTCTTCTCCTTAGCCTGCTTGATGCCGGTTTTGACATTTGCACTCCAGCTAGAGCGAACAGAGGTTGCTGTTTCGAAATCTGCTGGGTTGTTGTTGCATGACTTCAGATCCCTCTTACCGACATTCTTGTGCGCAGGGCTGGTCGTCCGATTGGCCGTGCTCCAGTGGCGAGCTCGCAACAGAGGATGTTCTTTTGGATGCGACCATCGCCCATCCTGCATACGTATCCGAGCCAGCGCATGCTCTTCTGTGAGAAGATGGCGAACGTGCTTGACATGCCTGCCATGACCAAAACATCTGCGTTGGAGATGCAATCCTGTCAGGTGATGCCGAGGAGTCGTCTGAGGTTGCGCATGTCTAAGGCGTTCAGTCTGCGTTCTTGGTGCATGTAGGGGTCCAAGCCTCGCTGTCATACAAAAGGGTGCTCAGCACGCACGGGATTAGGGATTAGCCGGCATTTTTGCCGATACTGCGCAGCGACATTTCTATCATTATAGCACAGGGGCACTTATGAGTTGCCCAGGGACTGAACCCGGCCGGTCCATTATACTGACACCAACGAGTCAGGCGTAATGCTGTCCCCTTAGCCCCGAGCGTTAGGAGGGAACCACTACTACTAACTTTAAAGTCTTTGGTTTGACCCGGCCGGGGTTCGAACCCACGACCTCCCGATCCGCAAGCCGACGCTCTACCACCTGAGCTATTGCGGCCGGTCGCATTTTCGCACGCTTGGTACACCTTCATCTTTGTGTTGAGCATGCAGTTATCCCACACACGTTTCGATAGGCAGGCCATGGCGGTTGCTGCTTTCCCTATCCTCACGTTGAGCTCGGCATCCAGGGATAGGTTACTGGAGATTGTGGAGCCGAGGTATGTGAACTTGTCCACCACCTCCAGGGTGTGATCGCCTATGGTATTTGTGGGAGTGGTGCTGATATCATAACCCATGATGTTGGTCTTCTTAAGGCTGATGGTGAAGCTAAACTCTGTGCACGCCTTCGCAAAAAGAGTGATGAATCGCTGAAGGGCGACTTCCGTGTGAGCAGTGAGGGCGGCATCATCAGCAAAGAGCATCCCCCGGATGAGGACCTTGCGCACCTTGGTCTTTGCTCTAAGGCGGGCAAGGTTGAATAGGTTCCCGTCGCTCCGTGTGTGGAGGTAGATGCCATTTTCGGACTCGCTGAAAGCGTAGCGCAGGAGCAGGGAGAAGAATATGCCGAAGAGTGTCGGGGCCAGGACACACCCTTGTTTCACTCCGCTCTTGATTGGGAAGAGGTCCGATGATGCTCCGTCATACTGAACAGTGCCAGACGTGTTGTTGTGGAATGACTTGACCATCTTCAGAAGCTTGGTGGGGCATCCAATCTTGTGAAGGAGGGCGAAGAAACCAGATCGACTGACCAAGTCAAACGCCTTGGTCAGGTCGATGATAGCGAGGTACAGGGGACGTCGCTGTTCGCGGCACTTTTCCTGCAACTGCCTGGGGGAGAACACCATGTCGATGGTTGATCGCTTGGCCCGGAAGCCGCACTGTGACTCGGGATATACGCGGTCAGCAAGTACCTGCAGCCTGTTGAGGACTACCCTGGCGAAGGCTTTTCCCACAATGCTGCGGAGGGAGATTTATAACGCATTTCAAATACTGTCGTTGTTCAGTAGGAGTTATTAATAATCTCCCGGGTATATTTAATTATTCATGAGGTGGGAATGGGGGTGCGGCGGGGTGATGCAAGAACTCGCTAGCAGTCGCTGTTTACGTTATCATCTTTTAGAAAACTTGACAAGATTTTTGCGAATTTTGTTCTTTGAGCCATTTTAACGGCCAGTACTTTCAAATGTTATAATAAGAATAGAAACGGTTCTTCAGGCAAATGAAACGACATAAAGCTTTATCCTCTGCAGTGTTTATTGTTGCGAATCATGTAGGTTATGTGCATGCGATTCTCTGATTTAACTTTGTGCAAGTATCCGTATGCGATTTTTATTTTAAATAAATAAAACTTACAACTTAACTTGTAACTGTTTTACGTTCTATAGGTTAACAATTCACAATCTCACATCTACTATCGACACATATCTCCCAATCTCACGTTCTACAGTCAGTCATAACTCACAAAAACACAGACAATTATTTTTTTCTCATAATCTCAATTCAACAAGTACAAGTATACCAAAATATCATTGATTACAGGTACATATCCTAAAAATTCACATAACTTGTCTGACAACCACACGTACTACAGGTATCTCACAACATTACAGACATAAGGCACATTTCTAACAACTTTATATACTACACAAACACATTCGCAAAATAACAGTGCTACATATTGCAAATCTCATTTACATGGGCATGTCACATTTTGGGATTTTGCATATCATTAAAAAAAAGTTGCATGCTAAATGCTAATAAATATAGCATATTTGTTTTTATTGTTGTTTTTCCCCAAAACTACTCTCACACATTGCACAATAAACATAGGTAAAATATAATAACGTATAGTAGAATAGTTTTTTTTAAAGTTTAGTTATCTAAGTTGTATCAAATGTATGATCACTCAATATGACATATGCACAAACGAATATACTAACATATACACACTTATTATTTAATTATCAACCAATGTAAACTGCACTCCTTTGCCGGATACATCAAAACTAAATGTTGTTACAAACAGGTTCATACTCTACGTGTTCGTGGCCTGTTAATTCTTTATTCCTGCAAATCATACTAGTTAAAACTTCATAAAATATTGAACCTGTAGTCCGTGATATTGGGGCGTACCTGTAGTCCGTGATATTGGGGCGTACCTGTAGTCCGTGATATTGGAGCGTACCTGTAGTCCGTGATATTGGGGCGTACCTGTAGTCCGTGATATTGGGGCGTACCTGTAGTCCGTGAGGTTGGGGTGATAAGTACTGGTGTCCGTGAGATTGTGGGATATGTACCTGTAGTCCGTGGGATTTGTGGAAATGGACTTGTAGTCTGTGAGATTGGGGGATATGTACCTGTAGTCCGTGAGATTGCGGGATATGTACAGGTCTGTAGTCCGTGAGATTTGTGGATATGTACCTGTAGTCCGTGAGATTTGTGGATATGTACCTGTAGTCCGTGAGATTGGGGGATATAGCCCCTTTAACCTTGAACTAAGTAATTTAGGCAAAAAATGTATGCTTGTTAATTTATATCTAATCATTTCTACGCCATTCACAATATATTTATGTTTTCTTCGCCTTCGTATACTGGAAATTATATTGTGAGCATTGTCGATCCTTCTTCGAAAAATCTGTCCAACCATTAATTGGAACCAGATGACATCTGGATTCAAGACCATCGCACGTACCGAGAGCTCAGCTAGTGTTCAACTTTCGAGGGCCTTTTTCATGTGTTTCCGAGTATGTACGGATAGGGACGAATACAACGCGAATGAGTCGTAACACATTTATGGTTCCGGTTTTAATTTGGCGGGAAATGGAGTCTATAGTAAATATGTGTACCCCGGGTAAAATCTAGGACACTTGACACAGGTTTTGTCACGTGACAATTTAATTTCCAATATGGCGTATTTCGCTTCCTGATACGGCTTTAAAATTTGAAAGGAATAATTTTGGAGACAAAATTAAGAGGCTGAAGTAGTCATTGTTATTCTCGAGTGCAATAGCTTGTATTTGTTGCCCAGAAGCAAAGATCAGTGACCTTTTCAGCTGTCCAGGGCAGGTAAACGTTATAATTGTTACAATCTTCATGTCGATTGTGTTTTCCTTGAAATTGAATGATAAAACCACTTGTTCAATATTAAATCTCACTAGTGAGTCACTTGAGCTTTAAAACAAAAATGCTGTCTCCGATATGTAAAGTGCTTGTTTTCTTTAAATTGGCGAAGTCCGGCTATTATTATTTGTGGAAGTCATATTTGTTTTTCATTTCAGCATTTTATATGCTGGTATTTGTTTCTTTCTTTTTTGTTTGATATGCAATTATTTGGGCAGACATTTGGATGGGCATGACCAGCAAAGTACGTCCCAGACCGATAAAAATTATGACACTAGATAAGCTGAATGGTCACATGACACTAGATAAGCTGAATGGTCACATGATACTAGATGAGAGACATGGTCACATGACACTAGATGAGAGACATGGTCACATGACACTAGATAAGAGACATGGTCACATGACACTAGATAAGAGACATGGTCATATGACTTCTTTATTTTTGACTAATAAAACAATGCAATTCTGTTACATTGTCAGGAAGAGTATCAGACATTTATATATAACTAAATAAAGTTGTGGGTTATACAGTATTGTATATTTAAGGTCCAGACGTTCCCCTCATGGCCTTTACACTTTACAATGTTTTCCTCCAAAAATGTCTCCTACACCTTTCTTCCAAAGGTATCAAAGAACACTTAAGTTATATTTATCTTTCTTTCATTTTTAGTGGTGGTGAAACAACAAAACTTGGACATTGGTTTACCCTGCATCATAAAGATGGCCTGTGTTAAGAAGACGTGGACATGTTTATTCATTTTGACTGTAATCTCACTAACCAATGCTGCGATGGTTCCTTGTTCTACTGAGAAATATGAGGGCCCACAGCTTCCTAAACTCCCAGACCAGTTCACCGTCAACATAGAAGCTAATATCCTTCAGGTAATAGAGCTGTCAATATCTAGATTGAAGTGAGTGTGAGATTCAGTTTAAAGTCGCTATTCCGTTATATGTGCATTGAATCTGCCTTTGAAAAATATGTGTGTCATTAGTGTGATAAAAAAGTTTGGTGTTAAATATATACAGGTACATAGAGACATGGGTGCAAGTTTTCCGGCATATGCCGGAACTTCCGGTTTTTCCAGGACGCCAAGGGCCATTTTCCCAAATCGTGCAAATCCGTTGAGATTTTCAGAGGGGGGTAGGGGGGTATAGACCTACTCCTGCTCTGAAATTATGTTCGTTTTGATTTTAACCACGTAAACAATCTCATTGTCTATTTTAAGAATTCATTTGCATGTGATTGTTTTCGACCTTTTCCCGGACTTTACCGTGGGATGTACGATGCATCTTCGGACAAGTGACATTTAAATGTCACGAAAATAACGATTCGTTAATGAGCTTGCCGGACTAGACCGACCAGTGCCGAAAATTAGCAAATACGGCTATCTGACCTTCACAAACTTAAAGATTGGCTGTCTTATTATAGCAACCCAATGAAAAAGCGCGTTCTGAAATGCGGTTGGCACGATAAATGTGTTGATTATAAGAGCAAATTTGATTCGCTGTCTTATTTTAACCGTCCAATGAAATAAGCGCTTTCAGACGAATTATCATACATGGAGGACGTAAACAACATTGATATTAATAGAGATAGGAAACAAAATATTGGAACATGAAGTTTTTACCCGCAAGGAATTAGAAAAAGGATCAAAGAACAAGTGGCGTTGGGAATGGTAGACACAGCTGGCGATAAATGGGAACAATGGCTGAAAAAGCCTGACATAGTGGGTGTAGCTTTCTGCGAGTGTTGTGCTAAAACCATCAAATACAGGTCAAGCGGGAAGAAATGCATAAAAAACCACGCGAACGAAGCTAATCACATGAAAAACAAAACGACAGTGAAAACAAACCAGGTAACTTGAAATTATCAACAAATGTGTTAATAGTTAAATTCAATATGTTGATATATCTACTAGGCATAGAATGATAGATAGGCCCTACTGCACATGTACTTTTTTCTTTGATACTTAAATTGCGTTTGTATTCATATTCATGATATTAAGTTGATGTCATCAGTGATGTGTTAGACTTAAGTATAAGATTACAAATCTCTGCCCAGCGGCTAGTGCCAGTAGTGGACATCATGCCCATTTTTTTTTTTTTGTAAACTAATATTACACATTTACAGGCTGATGCAAAGCCAAGCCTCTCAAGTGTTAAACAATAAATAATATAAAGATAACACTGTTATAAAACAAATTTAAGACATTAACCTACCCAGAATTGATGCTCTTGTAAAATATATAAAAAAAATAAGAACAGTTAAACTGATCTAAATTTACGACAATCAGGTTGCTGTATCAGAAAATGACTTGTCAAGGTCTTGTAATGTGCTAAAAACCAGGAGTTTCCGGGGGCCTCCAGGCCCCCAGCCAAAAGTTCAGGTTTTTTCAAAATTTTCTACTTGCACCCATGTTAGAGAGAGAGAAAGATAGATGGATGAACAAGCAGACAGGCAGACATATATGCATTATTGAAATATATTGGTAAGATTTATCCATTTTTTGTTTGTTGTTTGTTGGTCTTTATTCCAGCTAATGATTCATAGAGGACAACCTTAGATTTATTCTTGGGTAGACCCACTGGCACACCGCAGGTTAGCTAGAAAACATTCCCACATGAAAGTTCTCGCTCTGAATGTGAATCACGCCCATGCAGTAAAAGGCTGGACCATTTATCTTGTCTCTTTCATCGAAATAAGTTATTGTTATTTGTAAAAGTCCTATGAAAGACCGTCTGTTCGTATCCTACACCCATGTGAACAGTAAAGCATCACACCACAGTTGTCGTTACAAAAATGTCTTTCCTATCCAAGCCACATTGCACAGTTAGCTGTTTTAAAACTAAAAAAACAACATGTGACCATTTACTTTTGAGATCACGTTACATGATCACCTAGGTAGTCAACCCTGTTATCAATATTGATTTTTAGGTTAAATCCAAATTTTGCTTATTTATAAATAAGCATGATGCAGAAAGAGTTGTACATAAATAGTGAAAATTTTGTAATTTGGCAAGACTGACCATTTTCTGTGATTTTTTTCAGGATCTCTATCATTTGAAGAAGTGTTATACACAGCTTTAATTAAAAAATGTGTTTATTAATGCAGTATTTATCCCCTAATTTCTCAGAACAGGGGTAAAGCACAAGTTTCCTGTATTAGATATGACTCTTTTTCAGATAACTGGAAAAAATAACGGCCATCACCTTCTTTTTGTTGCTTAGTTTCAAATCTGTTTGCATAAATTGTATTATTAAGGTATTTTTATTTCATTTTAACTGCAAAGATATTATTGAAAAAAGTACATTGCTTTGTGCTGCTTGACATGACTTGGTCATTATTACTTTTTTGTCAAAAATGTCAAAACTTTGAAGTTTGACACTTTTGACAGAAAAATATATATTTAGTCAAAGAACACATGGTCTTATAAAAAACAAATTTTAATTATAATTTATATTTTAATCAAATATAAAATAAATACAACAAAATCATTGAGTTTATGCAGTGAGATTTCATAGTGGCGACTTGAAGCCATGCGGTGAGGGACTGTGGAGCTACAAGTCAGCAAGTCTCACCGCTCAGCCACGATCGCACCTATAGGTAAAATGTCGGTAACCACCTTTAAGTAGTCCTCACCGTGATACAAGGGTACCAGGCAATGAAACTGGTGTACAATTTCTGAATACTTGATCCTATTTGCTGCTCTTTTTTCAGAAAAATTACACCATAAACTTGAGGGAGGTCTATGATTATCCTAATAACCGGGTGATGATAGAACGTTATGATCCCAAGACTGGTGAGAAAGTCCGAACTGTGATCAATATGAGGGACAATAGCTCACATACCTACTTTGCAAGTAAGCAACTCCATAACTCTTATATTGAGAATCACATATTTGTTAGGCATATCTTGTAGATCCAGATCACCTTGCTCTCTGCTGTGAGCTGTCTGTTAAGGATCTACACTGGTAGCTTCTGAGTTTCTAGCAATATTTCTTGTTACTTTATAAGGCTTCGACAAATATTGGTATTAGACTGTTTATTATCCTAACCTGTTTTCGGTTATAATTCACATTTATTTAAAAAAAAAAGAAGATAATTATACTTACAAATTTTAGTTTTAACCTGTTGATCCTTTGTTCATATCAAACACCATTGTATTCAGTACCCAATGACATATCAAGTGTTGGTGGGCCGTAACCCCCTCCCCGCCCCCCAAAAACAACAACCAAGAATAAAAAAATCAACAACAAAACAACAGCAACACATATTGTAGATCCAGATCAGCCAGCTCTCTGCAGGTAACTGTCTGATCAGGACCTAGACTGGTAGCTGCTGAGTTTCCAGCAAGATTTCTTGTTAGTTTTGCAGGAAGTTGTACTATGTGAAAATTTTGTAATGCATATTAATAAAGTCAGCAATTTAAGGATTACTGAACTAGTTTATTTGGGCAAAAACCCTCACATCCCGGACAGCTGGCTCCCATCTGATAGCAGGGTTAGATAAAATAAATGGATCCTTGGAACTTGGATACAGACTTTGGAGATCATTATCTAAAAATGAATGCTAAAATGACTTTCTCTTCGAAAACACAGGAAAGATATAAAATAATTTCACAATAACATTCTTTTAAGCCAAATTCATTACTAAGTAGATGTATTTGATACAAGACCAGAAAATCAAGTCCTCTTAATTGATATTGTTGAGGTAACAGTCCCGGGTGGATAAGTTTGGATAAGTTTTGGCAACAACAACTATTTCTGTCTTTAGAATCCTCTGAGGGAATATCCAAGTATTATCATGTCTGCTGCAAAGGACCCTGGCCATGATAGTCTCTGGTCGCTATATTCTTGGCCTGTTGTGAGTGATACATTGTTAACCTAGTTATTGATGGGGTTCCCAGTTATGTGGCTTAGCCAAGCCTTGCAGGAAAAAATGAATTATTAATTATAAGATCATTATCAAATCTTGTCATTTATCATGATCACAGATCAAACCTGTGTTGTCATGGCGATCAATGGGAGCCAACACTTTGGGTTCTTGGTGGATGCAAATAGCAGCCATCTGATCAGCGTAAAGAATCTACTACATTTCGGGGACGAACTTGGAGAGAAATATATCAGTGGATCGGAGACGGTAAAATAGTCCTTGTTGGTTTTGTTTGCTACAAAGCACTGACACAATTATGGTCATATTGGGGATCCCCAGTTAATTATTGGTGGACAAAGACACCAGACTAATGTCTGGGTAGAACCACCAGCACACAACAGGTCACCTGAAAGACCTCATATTCATATTAAGTCCTTTGCCACGAACAGGACATGAACCCATGCCACGAGAGACTTAGCATGTTCTCGTATACTTAAATAACAAGTAGAAATGGGGCATATTTAAATGACAAGTAGAAATGGTTTATACTTAAATGACATGTAAAAATGGGGCATACTTAAATGACAAGCAAAAATGGGGCATACTTAAATGACAAGCAAAAATGGGACATACTAAAATGACAAGTAGAAATGGTTTATACTTAAATGACATGTAAAAATAGGGCATACCTAAAACTACAAGTTGAAATGGCCATGCTTAAATAACAAGTAAAAATGGGGTATACTTAAATAACAACTAAAAATGGGCGTATGCTTACATGATAAATAAAAATGTTGTTTACATACATGGTAAATGAAAATGACTAAAACACTAAAGTATCTTTCATTGTACAAGATATTAGCTCAACTTTGGAGTCCCAAAATACTTTATGCAAAATGATTCCAGAATGATTGAGCAAATTAAAACAAAAATTGTCCTTGAAGATGGAATTTCTTTTTTAAACATTAAGGTGCGAGGAATTCCAGTCCACCATTGGCAAGCATGCCTGAAGATTCCTGCATCCAACGGAACTTTCCTACTGGACTATTTCTTCTCCAAGGGCGAGGGTTACTATATCAACGGTATCCTTGAAACAGTCCCTCTGCGCGCTGTCATCAACGGCACAGGTAATCTTCTTCAACAGTCATAATAGTGGCAATAAAATGTAATATATAAATATTTTAGTTTTACTGTCAACTCATGTATTTCAGTAATGGAAAAAAATCAAAGTTTAGATTAAATTTATTTGTTCAATATCTAAATTGTGTTTCTTGTTCTTGATTGCCCACTTTCTGGGTGTCAGTTCTACGTAATTACTACTTTGAGCAATGCACAGTAAAGTCATTCTCAAAGATTCACATCTTGTGGTCGGTTGGACGGCTGTCATATCTACTAACATAACAACTAGGTGTGTAAAACTTCATTGGTGTACCCCATGATTGCCAAGGTATGCTACACACTGGTACCAGTCTGTTGTAACAGCATATTATATGATACAAAATACTTATAAACAAAACACCTTGACAATTACTCAAATTGCTGAAATGTTTAAACTTAACATTACAATAATTTTCAAAATTCTCAAAAGCGTTGAAATAAAATCTATTCTTTGAATCCCACTTTGTAAAGCTTATTAGTATTTAATATGGTGGGTATCTAAGACTTCTCCATCTTTTTCTTTGTGGCGACTGACACAGCCTTTGTGTGTGTTTTATTTTGAAATAAATCTGATGCTGGTGGGTGTGATGACCATCTGATCTACGATTGTAACTACTTGGCCAGTTGGGGTGAAACAAGTAATGCAGCTTATTCTTCTGTTTGGTGGAGTGACACAACTACAACATAAGAAAAAATTTACAAATAGATGTTGACAAGTCTGGCAAGAGTTGTGTACCTTTGTGGCAGACTATCACAGTACTTGTTCCTGATGTTGTGATTTGTTAAGAAACAGTTGTAAGAGAAAAATAAACTTTTTTTCACATATTGATTGTAAGAACAAAAGCAAAAAATTAAATATTAGATATTTAAATCATAATTGTCTTTTGTTGTGTGTAATTATTGCCTATAAACATGAATTTTCACATTAAACTTTTTTTTTAATTCAAAATGTTGTATTTGTTGTGAAAAGTAAAATGCTTCTGATTTTTACAAGTTTTATCTACATTATCAATGTGTAAAGTTTATTTTACTGTAACTGTAACATCATTTCTTTGAGAAAAAACATCAACAATTATTGCTGTTTTATCAATATTGTTAATCTTAAGTTAATGCAGGAAAAACAGCTTATGGACTGAAAATTCTAAATTTATACTTCTGAGTGTAACAGTAAACATTAATATGTATTGATATGTATTGATATGTATTGCAATACAGACACTGTTATATAGCAGTATATTGCATTATGATATTGGAGAAAGGGATACAAAGCCATAGTTATTGCTAGAACACAATGGTCTCAATATATTGGAGAGAGGGATACAAAGCCATAGTTATTACTAGAACACAATGATCTCTATATATTGGAGAGAGGGATACAAAGCCATAGTTATTGCTAGAACACAATGATCTCAATATATTGGAGAGAGGGATACAAAGCCATAGTAATTACTAGAACACAATGATCTCAATATATTGGAGAGAGGGATACAAAGCCATAGTAATTACTAGAACACAATGATCTCAATATATTGGAGAGAGGGATACAAAGCCATAGTAATTACTAGAACACAATGATCTCAATATATTGGAGAGAGGGATACAAAGCCATAGTAATTACTAGAACACAATGATCTCAATATATTAGAGAGAGGGATACAAAGCCATAGTAATTACTAGAACACAATGATCTCAATATATTGGAGAGAGGGATACAAAACCATAGTAATTACTAGAACACAATGATCTCAATATATTGGAGAGAGGGATACAAAGCCATAGTTATTGCTAGAACACAATTATCTCAATCTTACTTGCGGAATTTCAGTGTATGTATGTTTCTTTGGGTTTTTGATTTGTAATAAAAACCTTGCCATTGTGGCAAGAAAAACACCTGACCAGAAAAGTCAAGCAATATCTTGGGATGTGCGGACATAACTTCGTTATCAGGAAGTCATCACTATGTAGCTTTAAATTTTTTAGTGAGTATTGTGTTTGGTATGGAAACAAAAAGAAACGTAATGGTAGGCCACAATTATCAGCTCAAGATGATTGCCTCAACTCAGGGTTGTTTTACCTTATTTAGAAGATGCCATTTACAGGCCCCTAACCCTCAGAAAATAAGCCAAGTTTTCCCTCTAAAATGAAAATTGGCCTCCTATAAAATTCAATATTTAAGTTTTTCCCCTGAAATTGAAAATTACCGTTTGATAAAATTCAATATTTCATTGCCAAACTGCAGAAATTAGACACAATAATGGAGATTTGTGACTACAGTGGAAACTTAAGTAAGCTGGACTATGATAATCTAGTGGAAGAGTACAAGAAGGAGAAAATAGAGAGACTGCATTGTAATAAATATACAAGATCTATGATAGCAAATAAGAGGTTAAATGGGCATTTTTAATTACTGGTAAATGCAGCAAAATTTTCCCCTTCTCAAAGACCCCAGGCTCCATCCCCTTTGTCAGAAAAACCCCCCTGGATTTGGTGAAATTTAATTAGAATATTTCTGTTAATCATTTTCGGCCATAGTTTTTTTATTTCTTTAAAGTGTCCCACTTTTGAAATCATTATGTCATTTTCCAGTTTTTTAGATTAAGCAAATTTCATCTGGGTACCTGGTAAGATAGAAGAAAAATAATATTACTGCACTGCTTTATACCTCCTAATGTCAGCAAAGTTAAATGAACAGACTTTAAAATTTATGTAATAATTAAATAAATATCCCTTTAACTGGTTAAAATGAATACTGTGGAAACTTAAGTAAGGTGGACTATGATAATCTAGTGGAAGATATGGAAGTGTTTTTATTTTATAACTTTATTGCTAGTTGTTATAGCCATGCCCAACCCTCCCCTCGTAAAGGTACTGTTCCCCCTGAAACAGAGAGATGGACATTGTTTTTTGTAAGTGGTTATATTTAATTGTTTTCTTGTTTTGTTTTTATAATTTCAGCTAAAAGCCTGAGTAGAAATGGAACAACATCTCCGGAATATCACAACTTCTATCACATCTATGATTTTATTGATTTTAATCCAGGACCTATACAAGACCCTTCTGTATTTGAGGTAGGCCATAGACCTTCTGTCTGTCCATGTAAGATTGCATTTTATGCTTTTAATAAAAAACAAAAAACAATAAAAGTAAAGTATACAACTTGTTGACAACTTAATAGGGGTGGGACAGCTAAATAGGGGTGGGACAGCTAAATAGGGGTGGGACAACTTAATAGGGGTGGGACAGCTAAATAGGGGTGGGACAACAACTAAATAGGGGTGGGACAACTAAATAGGGGTGGGACAACTTAATAGGGGTGGGGTTGTGGTTTGGGGGCACACTTGTGGCAGAGTGGTTACAGTTGCCAATTTGTTCACAGCGCAGGTTAAAATCCCAGTCACGATAACTTTCATGTGGAGAGGTTTGCCAGCTAACCTGCTGTTCGCTGGAGGTTCTTTCCAGACATAAGTCTGGGGACAGTTAATATCAGTTAAGAAATATTTGTTTATATATCTTTATAAAATTGAGAAAATATTTCAAAACTAAGAACATTTAAGTTTTAAGGTAAAGAATGTTAATAAGATATAGTCTATAGATACAGCCACAGGTTCAGTTTGACACTGATCAGGGGCTGCACTGGAAGCAAGAGAATATTGATTCCCTCTGTTGTGCTATTTCTGGTTTGTGTAATCATTGATTGCATATACATATGTGTAACGGCCGCAATAGCTCAGGTGGTAGAGCATCGGATTGCGGATCGGGAGGTCGTGGGTTCAAACTCCGGCTGGGTCAAACCAAAGACTTTAAAGTTGGTAGTAGTGGCTTACCTCCTAATGCTCGAGGCTAAGGGGACAGAATTATGCCTGACTCGTCGGTGTCAGTATAATGGACCGGCCTGGTTCAGTCCCTGGGCACCTCATAAGTGCCCCTGTGCTATAATGATAGAAATGTCATTGCACAGTATCGGCAAAAATGCCGGCAAATCACATCCCTTCCCATACATATGTGTATAATGTTATAATCAATGTTTCTGTGTTCTATATTTTCTTGCATTGTATTATTTACCATGTTTTATGTACACCTTTAACTGGCTGTACTTCTTTGTCTAAATGTAATATAAGATTTGTCATTTTTTTCCCCTGCTTAAGATTCCTGTAGGCACATTCTGCAACAACTCTATCAGTAGCAAACCTTTGCCATATGTGCCTGATCACTTTACGGTTGCCATGGAGATTGTCTCTACTAAAACAAATGGAGACATGGATCGACAAAACCAGCTGATTTATTTTGACAATCAAACAAAACTCCTAAGGCTGGAAGGAAATCTGATGATGCCAAACCAAGGAAACAATCGTCCGCTGACCATCATACAGGACTTCAGTTCAAGTAAGTTGGTTATTCCATTTTCTACCACAGGTGCAACAAGCACCCCAGGTTTAGCCTCACTTCCACCCTGGCCTGGCCTGGCCTCACTACCACAGGTGCAACAAGCCCCCCAGGCCTGGCCTCACTTCCACCCTGGCCTGGCCTCACTACCACAGGTGCAACAAGCCCCCCAGGCCTGGCCTCACTTGCAGAATACATTCTCTTTTAAGAGTTAGCTCAAGGTCAACTTTTTAATGCTCAGTATTTACATATAAATAATATAATAATCTTGCAGTATTTAGATGGTAGCAAATCATATATTATAATATATTATACAAATATTAGTTGTGCACACCATATATATATTAAATGTGTACCCGCTACAAATATTTATTGTGCACACCATACAAATATTGTGTACCCGCTACAAATATTATTTATGCACACCATACAAATATTAATTGTGTACCCGCTACAAATATTTATTGTGTACCCGCTACAAATATTTATTGTGTACCCGCTACAAATATTTATTGTGCACACCATACAAATATTAATTATGTACCCGCTACAAATATTTATTGTGTACCCGCTACAAATATTTACTGTGCACCCCATACAAACATTAATTGTGTACCCGCTACAAATATTTATTGTGTACCCGCTACAAATATTTATTGTGTACCCGCTACAAATATTTTTTGTGCACCCCATACAAATATTGTGTACCGCTACAAATATTATTTATGCACACCATACAAATATTAATTGTGTACCCGCTACAAATATTTATTGTGTACCCGCTACAAATATTTATTGTGCACCCCATACAAACATTAATTGTGTACCGCTACAAATATTATTTATGCACACCATACAAATATTAATTGTGTACCCGCTACAAATATTTATTGTGTACCCGCTACAAATATTTATTGTGTACCCGCTACAAATATTTATTGTGCACCCCATACAAACATTAATTGTGTACCCGCTGTAAATATTGATTGTGCACCCCATACAAATATTGTGTACCCGCTGTAAATATTGATTGTGCACCCCATACAAATATTGTGTACCCGCTACAAATATTTATTGTGCACCCCATACAAATATTAATTGTGCACACCATACAAATATTAATTGTGTACCCGCTGTAAATATTAATTGTGCACCTCATACAAATATTTATTGTGCACCCCATACAAATATTAATTGTGCACACCATACAAATATTAATTGTGTACCCGCTGTAAATATTGATTGTGCACCCCATACAAATATTGTGTACCCGCTACAAATATTTATTGTGCACACCATACAAATATTGTGTACCCGCTACAAATATTTATTGTGCACCCCATACAAATATTTATTGTGCACCCCATACAAATATTGTGTACCCGCTACAAATATTTATTGTGCACCCCATACAAATATTAATTGTGTACCCGCTGTAAATATTAATTGTGCATCTCATACAAATATTATCTGTGCTATTCGTCAGGTGGTACTGTAATGTATAAAAAAAAGAATCTTACTTCCAAGCAATTTTTTTATTGCATTGTGTACAAAATGAGAGAAAGTTACTATTGCAGTGTGGTTAAATTGTGAGAAATTTACTATTGCAGTGAGGCTAAAAAAGGGAGAAAGTTACTTTTGCTTTGCGGTTAAAATGGGAGAAAGTTACTATTGCTGTGTGGTTAAAATGGGGGAAAGTTACTATTGCTGTGTGGTTAAAATGGGGGATAGTTACTATTGCTGTGTGGTTATAATGGGAAATAATAAATATTGCAGTGTGGTTATAATGGGAAATAGTAAATATTGCAGTGTGGTTAAATTGGGAGAAAGTTACTATTGTCTTTATTACAATTAGAAAATTACTATTGCAGTGTGGTTAAAAAAGGGAGACAGTTTCTATTTCCTTGTGGTTGAAAATGGAGAAAGTTACCCTTGCCTTGGGCTTGAAAAGAAAAAAGTATTCTTGCCAAATGGTAAAAAGGGAGAAAGTTACTCTAGTCTTGAGGTTAAGAATGAAAAAAAATACTATTATCATGTAAGCTTCTGGTGGGATCTGTCAGCTCCTGCTGGGACCTGTCAGCTCCTGCTGGGACCTGTCAGCTCCTGCTGGGACCTGTCAGCTCCTGTTGGGACCAGCCAGCTCCTGTTGGGACCAGCCAGCTCCTGTTGGGACCAGCCAGCTCCAGCTTGGACCTGTCAGCTCCTGTTGGGACCAACCAGCTCCTGTTGGGACCAGCCAGCTCCTGTTGGGACCAGCCAGCTCCAGCTTGGACCTGTCAGCTCCTGTTGGGGCGAGCCAGCTCCTGTTGGGACCTGTCAGCTCCTGCTGGGACCTGCCAGCTCCTGCTTGGGCCTGTCAGCTCTTGCTGGGACCTGCCAGCTCCTGCTGGGACCTGTCAGCTCCTGTTGGGACCAGTCAGCTCTAGCTGGAGCCTGTCAGCTCCTGGGACCTGTCAGCTCCTGCTGGGACCTGTCAGCTCCTGTTGGGACCAGGCAGCTCCTGCTGGGGCAAGCCAGCTCCTACGGGGACCTGTCAGCTCTAGCTGGGGCCTGTCAGCTCCTGCTGGGACCTGTTAGTTCCTGCTGGGACCTGTCACCTCTTACTGGGACCTGCCAGCTCCTGCTGGGACCTGTTAGTTCCTGCTGGGACCTGTCACCTCTAGCTGGAACCAGCCAGCTCCTACTGGGACCTGCCAGCTCCTGCTGGGGCCAGCCAGTTCCCGCTGGGACCTGTCAGCTCCCGCTGGGACCAGCCAGCTCCCGCTGGGACCAGCCAGCACCCGCTGGGACCAGCCAGCTCCAGTTGGGACCAGTCAGCTTCCGCTGGGACCATGCACTGCCCGCTGTTACCAGCCAGCTCCCACTGGGACCTGTCAGCTCCCGCTGGGACCATCCACTTCCCGCTGGGACAAGCCAGCTCCCGCTGGGACCATCCACCTCCTTAGGAGCAGACTAAGGGCTTATAATTTATTCATCAATGTAATTCTTTTTTTTTAATATACCCACTACAAGGAAGTTTAAAGGGATGATGGATTAAGGTTGTCTGTCTATCCATTATTGGAAACAAAATTGCCTTTTCTTCTACATTTTTGCAGCAATTTTCCTGAAACATAGCATTTATCTTCAGTACCATGGGAACCTGTGTTATTTTTCATTTAGGTCAGATGAAAACTGCAGAAGTTATTGCCCCTGTTAATGATGTTTCAGATGTTGATATAAGAGATACTTACTAGCAGGATGAAGGTATAATCTCTTGACTTACAGTTGTATTCTTTTTGCCTGCAGACCTGCTCTACCAGATTGACCAATGGGAGGAGAACTGCACAGTTACCATGGTATCATCTGCTGGTCCTCCTGACCGTGTTCCTACCATGTCACCAAAAAAAATAATGGATATCTTCAAGGGCAACTTTATTTACCAGGGACAGGTAATCTAAACTAATATTAATCTATAGGCATCAATTAAGACTGGTCACTTATGTATTTTTACATGCCATTATGTAAGTATTTTGGTATGGCATATATCGTCTGTCTGTCCTAATGCCCCTAGCAACCCAGGCTCATAGTCTGAGACTCCACCTCATGGTTTAGACCCAGTCTCATGGTTAAGACCCAGCCCCATGGTTTAGACCCAGCCTCATGGTTTAAGACCCAGCCTCATGGAAGACTCAGCCTCATGGTTTAAGACCCAGCCTCATGGTATAACACAGTCTCATGGTTTAAGACCTAGCATCATGGTTTAAGACCCTGTCTCATGGTTTAAGACCCTGTCTCATGGTTTAAGACCCAGCCTCAAGGTATAAGACCCAGCCTCAAGGTTTCAGACACATCCTCATGGTTTAAGACCCAACCTCATGGTTTAAGACCCTGTCTCATGGTTTAAGACCCAGCCTTAAGGTTTCAGACCCTGTCTCATGGTGTTAGACCCTGTCTCATAATTTAAGACACAGTCTCAAGGTTTCAGACCCTGTCTCATGGTTTAAGACCAAGCCTCATGGTTTAAGACCCAGCCTCATGGTTTCAGACCCAGCCTCATAGTTTAAGACCCCAACTCATGGTTTAAGACCCTGTTTCATGGTTTAAGACCCTGTCTCATAGTTTAAGACCCAGCCTCAAGGTTTCAGACCCTGTCTCAAGGTTTAAGACCCAGCCTCATGGTTTCAGACCCAGCCTCATGGTTTAAGACCCTGTCTCATGGTGTTAGACCCTGTCTCATAATTTAAGACCCAGCCTCAAGGTTTCAGACCCAGTCTCATAGTTTAACACTCAGTCTCATGGTTTTAGATCCTGTCTCATGGTTTCAGACCCAGTCTCATGGTTTAAGACCCAGCCTCAAGGTTTCAGATCCAGCCTCATGGTTTAAGACCCAGCCTCAAGGTTTCAGATCCAGCCTCATGGTTTAGACCCAGCCTCATGGTTAAAGACCCAGCATCATGGTATAGGACCCCACTCATGGTATAAGACCCAGCCTCATGGTATAAGACCCCCACTCATGGTATAAGACCCAGCCTCATGGTATACGACCAAGCCTCATGGTTTAAGACCCTGTCTCATGGTTTAAGACCTAGCCTCATGGTTTAAGTCCCAGCCTCATGGTTTAAGACCAAGTCTCATGGTTTAAGACCCAGTCTCATGGTTTAGACTTAGTCTCTTGGTTTAAGACCCAGCCTCATGGTTTAAGACCCAGTCTCATAGTTTAAGACCAAGCCTCATGGTTTAAGACCAAGCCTCATGGTTTAAGACCCAGTCCCATGGTTTAGACCCAGTCTCTTGGTTTAAGACCCAGCCTCATGGTTTAAGACCAAGCCTCTTGGTTTAAGACCGAGTCCCATGGTTTAAGACCCCGCCTCAAGGTTTAAGACCCAGCCTCAAGGTTTCAGACCCAGCCTCATGGTTTAAGACCCAACCTCATGGATTAAGACCCTGTCTCATGGTTTAAGACCCAGCCTCAAGGTTTCAGACCCTGTCTCATGGTTTAAGACCCAGCCTCATGGTTTTAGACCCAGTCTCATAGTTTAAGACCCAGTCTCATGGTATAAGACCCAGCCTCATGGTTTAAGACCAAGCCTTAAGGTTTAAGACCTACTCATGGTTTTACACCCAGCCTCATGGTTTTAGACCCAGCCTAATGGTCTTAAGACAGCACCTAATGGTTAAAGACCCAGCGTCATGGTATAGGACCCATCTCATGGAATAAGACCCAGCCTCATGGTATAAGACTCCCACTCATGGTATAAGACCCAGCCTCATGGTATACGACCAAGCCTCATGGTTTAAGACCCTGTCTCATGGTTTAAGACCTAGCCTCATGGTTTAAGTCCCAGCCTCATGGTTTAAGACCAAGTCTCGTGGTTTAAGACCCAGTCTCATGGTTTAGACTTAGTCTCTTGGTTTAAGACCCAGCCTCATGGTTTAAGACCCAGTCTCATAGTTTAAGACCAAGCCTCATGGTTTAAGACCAAGCCTCATGGTTTAAGACCGAGTCCCATGGTTTAAGACCCCGCCTCAAGGTTTAAGACCCAGCCTCATGGTTTAAGACCAAGCCTCTTGGTTTAAGACCGAGTCCCATGGTTTAAGACCCCGCCTCAAGGTTTAAGACCCAGCCTCAAGGTTTCAGACCCAGCCTCATGGTTTAAGACCCAACCTCATGGTTTAAGACCCTGTCTCATGGTTTAAGACCCAGCCTCAAGGTTTCAGACCCTGTCTCATGGTTTAAGACCCAGCCTCATGGTTTCAGACCCAGTCTCATAGTTTAAGACCCAGTCTCATGGTATAAGACCCAGCCTCATGGTTTAAGACCAAGCCTTAAGGTTTAAGACCTACTCATGGTTTTACACCCAGCCTCATGGTTTTAGACCCAGCCTAATGGTCTTAAGACAGCGCCTAATGGTTAAAGACCCAGCGTCATGGTATAGGACCCATCTCATGGAATAAGACCCAGCCTCATGGTATAAGACTCCCACTCATGGTATAAGACTTAGCCTTGTGGTATAAGACCAAGCCTCATGGTTTAAGACCCTGTCCCATGGTTTAAGACCCAGCCTCATGGTTTAAGTCCCAGCCTCTTGGTTTAAGACCAAGCCTCATGGTTTAAGACCCAGTCTCATGGTTAAGACTTAGTCTCTTGGTTTAAGACCCAGCCTCATGGTTTTAGACCCAGTCTCATAGTTTAAGACCAAGCCTCATGGTTTAAGACTAAGTCTCATGGTTTAAGACCCAGTCCCATGGTTTAGACCCAGTCTCTTGGTTTAAGACCCAGCCTCATGGTTTTAGACCCAGTCTCATAGTTTAAGACCAAGCCTCATGGTTTAAGACCAAGTCTCATGGTTTAAGACCCAGTCCCATGGTTTAGACCCAGTCTCTTGGTTTAAGACCCAGCCTCTTGGTTTAAGACCAAGCCTCATGGTTTAAGACCCAGTCTCATGGTTTAGACTTAGTCTCTTGGTTTAAGACCCAGCCTCATGGTTTTAGACCCAGTCTCATGGTTTAAGACCCAGTCCCATGGTTTAGACCCAGTCTCTTGGTTTAAGACCCAGCCTCATGTTTTAAGACCAAGCCTCGTGGTTTAAGACCGAGTCCCATGGTTTAAGACCCTGTCTCATAGTTTCAGACCCAGCCTCAAGGTTTCAGACCCTGTCTCAAGGTTTCAGACCCTGTCTCATGGTGTTAGACCCTGTCTCATAATTTAAGACCCAGCCTCATGGTTTCAGACCCAGTCTCATAGTTTAACACTCAGTCTCATGGTTTTAGATCCTGTCTCATGGTTTCAGACCCAGTCTCATGGTTTAAGACCCAGCCTCAAGGTTTAAGATCCAGCCTCATGGTTTAAGACCCAGCCTCAAGGTTTCAGATCCAGCCTCATGGTTTAGACCCAGCCTCATGGTTAAAGACCCAGCATCATGGTATAGGACCCCACTCATGGTATAAGACCCAGCCTCATGGTATAAGACCCCCACTCATGGTATAAGACCCAGCCTCATGGTATATGACCAAGCCTCATGGTTTAAGACCCTGTCTCATGGTTTAAGACCTAGCCTCATGGTATAAGTCCCAGCCTCATGGTTTAAGACCAAGTCTCGTGGTTTAAGACCCAGTCTCATGGTTTAGACTTAGTCTCTTGGTTTAAGACCCAGCCTCATGGTTTAAGACCCAGTCTCATAGTTTAAGACCAAGCCTCATGGTTTAAGACCAAGCCTCATGGTTTAAGACCCAGTCCCATGGTTTAGACCCAGTCTCTTGGTTTAAGACCCAGCCTCATGGTTTAAGACCAAGCCTCTTGGTTTAAGACCGAGTCCCATGGTTTAAGACCCCGCCTCAAGGTTTAAGACCCAGCCTCAAGGTTTCAGACCCAGCCTCATGGTTTAAGACCCAACCTCATGGTTTAAGACCCTGTCTCATGGTTTAAGACCCAGCCTCAAGGTTTCAGACCCTGTCTCATGGTTTAAGACCCAGCCTCATGGTTTCAGACCCAGTCTCATAGTTTAAGACCCAGTCTCATGGTATAAGACCCAGCCTCATGGTTTAAGACCAAGCCTTAAGGTTTAAGACCTACTCATGGTTTTACACCCAGCCTCATGGTTTTAGACCCAGCCTAATGGTTATTATAGTTATGACATATGTTGTTGTTATAGTTGTGACATATGTTATGGTAATAGTTGTGCCATATGTTGTTGTTATAGTTGTTCTAAATGTTGTTGTTATAGTTGTGCCAAATGTTGTTATAGTTGTGCTAAATGTTGTTGTTATAGTTGTACCATATGTTATTGGTATAGTTGTGCCAAATGTTGTTATAGTTGTGCTAAATGTTGGTATAGTTGTGCTAAATGTTGTTATAGTTGTGCTAAATGTTGTTATAGTTGTGCCAAATGTTGTTATTGTTGTGCCAAATGTTGTTATAGTTGTGCCAAATGTTGTTGGTATAGTTGTGCCAAATGTTGGTATAGTTGTGCTAAATGTTGTTGGTATAGTTGTGCCAAATGTTGTTGGTATAGTTGTGCCAAATGTTGTTGGTATAGTTGTGCCAAATGTTGTTGGTATAGTTGTGCCAAATGTTGTTGGTATAGTTGTGCCAAATGTTGTTGGTATAGTTGTGCCAAATGTTGTTGGTATAGTTGTGCCAAATGTTGTTGGTATAGTTGTGCCAAATGTTGTTGGTATAGTTGTGCTAAATGTTGTTGGTATAGTTGTGCCAAATGTTGTTGGTATAGTTGTGCTAAATGTTGTTGTTATAGTTGTGCCAAATGTTGTTATAATTGTGCCACATGTTTTTATAGTTGTGCCAAATATTTTGTTTCAGAAAACAATCCGTGGCATTATTTGTGAGTCTTGGGCGGACTTTAACACGTCAACAAATGAGACAAAAGAAATCTTTTTCACTAAGGTTAGTTTGCAGGAATAACACATTGATTTATGACATCCATGAGTTAATAATTTTTTTTAGGAATCTAAAACTTTCTTGACAGTTGGGCCAAAAGAGTTTATCAGTTGATGACTAAAATCATAACAAAAAATTACTGGGGGCATCCGTGGCATAGTGGTAGAGTCGCCGTAACTCCTCTGACTGCTTAGCCTCTCACCTGTTGGGTTCAAGTCCCGTTCGGGGCAAGGAGGTTAATGTGAGAAGGTCTTTCAGCTGACTTGCGATGTGCCGGTGGTTCTACCTGGACATGAGTCTGAGGTCTTCCACCACAAAAAAGCTGGATGTTGCTATAATGATCATAAATGGTCGCTGTGTTGTATTTCAAAAACAAAAACAACAACAAATTCTTAAAACACTTTTTTTTATGTTATCGTCTTTGTTATCGTAAATGTTATTGTAAAAGGTAATCATTAAAGCAATGATTTTAATATTGACCTCTTTCAGGCTTTATAAGTTAAAAAAAACAAAAACAAATTGCTTGCCTTGGCAGTGACAGCATTCTTATGACTTTGGTAGTTTTAAAACAAGCCTACATGTTCAGGTGTAAACAAGGCAGCAAGGAGTCCGTCAATGGCTAAGAAAACAGAAAGTGGAAAATGGTGCTCTCGCTACCACACACCTTGACTAATTGACAACCAATTGACTTACTTTTAACTCAAAACATCTTACTAATTTATTGATAAATTGATGAATCAAAAAAACTTTTCACCAACCAATTCAAATATATATTGCAAAGTAGAATATAATTTAAAAAAAATGCCAAACCAATCAATTAACAAGAATGAAACCTTTTAATAAACCCATTGGTAGACCACTCAATTAATGACTTTATTATTGCCAGGTTCCTGGACCAGAAAGGTTAATGGGTGGTCAGACAGGGGTTCCCCCATTCAATCACTACCAGCCAGTGGCCATCAACACACGACCTCTCACACAGGTAGGTCCATGACATGTCTACCAGCCAGTGGCCATCAACACACAACCTCTCATACAGGTAGGTCCATGACATGTCTACCAGCCAGTGGCCATCAACACACGACCTCTCACACAGGTAGGTCCATGGCATGTCTCTACCATCCAGTGGCCATCAACACATGACCTCTCACACAGGTAGGTCCATGACATGTCTCTACCAGCCAGTGGCCATCAACACACGACCTCTCACACAGGTAGGTCCATGACATGTCTCTACCAGCCAGTGACCGTCAACACATGACCTCTCACACAGGTAGGTCCATGACATGTCTCTACCAGCCAGTGAATGTCAACACATGACCTCTCACACAGGTAGATCCATGACATGTCTCTACCATCCAGTGGCCATCAACACATGACCTCTCACACAGGTAGGTCCATCACATATCTCTACCAGCCAGTGACCGTCAACACATGACCTCTCACACAGGTAGGTCCATGACATGTCTCTACCAGCCAGTGGCCATCAACACATGACCTCTCACACAGGTAGGTCCATCACATGTCTCTACCATCCAGTGGCCATCAACACATGACCTCTCACACAGGTAGGTCCATCACATATCTCTACCAGCCAGTGGCCATCAACACACAATCTCTCAGTCGGGTAGGTCCATGACATATCTCTACCAGCCATTGGCTATCAACACACAACCTCTCAGTCAGGTAGATCCATGACATATCTCTACCAGCCAATGGCTATCAACACACAACCTCTCAGTGAGGTAGGTCCATGACTTATCTCTACCAGCCAATGGCTATCAACACACAATCTCTCACTCAGGTAGATCCATGACATATCTCTACCAGCCAGTGGCTATCAACACACAACCTCTCAGTGAAGTAGGTCCATGACTTATCTCTACCAGCCAGTGGCTATCAACACACAACCTCTCAGTCAGGTAGATCCATGACATATCTCTACCAGCCAATGGCTATCAACACACAACCTCTCAGTGAGGTAGATCCATCACATATCTCTACCAGCCAATGGCTATCAACACACAACCTCTCAGTGAGGTAGATCCATGACATATCTCTACCAGCCAATGGCTATCAACACACAATCTCTCACTCAGGTAGATCCATGACATATCTCTACCAGCCAGTGGCTATCAACACACAACCTCTCAGTCAGGTAGATCCATGACATATCTCTACCAGCCAATGGCTATCAACACACAACCGCTCAGTGAGGTAGGTCCATGACATATCTCTACTAGCCAATGGCTATCAACACACAACCTCTCAGTCAGGTAGATCCATGACATATCTCTACCAGCCAATGGCTATCAACACACAACCGCTCAGTGAGGTAGATCCATGACATATCTCTACCAGCCAATGGCTATCAACACACAACCTCTCAGTCAGGTAGATCCATGACATATCTCTACCAGCCAATGGCTATCAACACACAACCTCTCAGTCAGGTAGATCCATGACATATCTCTACCAGCCAATGGCTATCAACACACAACCTCTCAGTCAGGTAGATCCATGACATATCTCTACCAGCCAATGGCTATCAACACACAACCGCTCAGTGAGGTAGGTCCATGACATACCTCTACTAGCCAATGGCTATCAACACACAACCTCTCAGTCAGGTAGATCCATGACATATCTCTACCAGCCAATGGCTATCAACACACAACCTCTCACTCAGGTAGATCCATGACATATCTCTACCAGCCAGTGGCTATCAACACACAACCTCTCAGTCAGGTAGATCCATGACATATCTCTACCAGCCAATGGCTATCAACACACAACCGCTCAGTGAGGTAGGTCCATGACATACCTCTACTAGCCAATGGCTATCAACACACAACCTCTCAGTCAGGTAGATCCATGACATATCTCTACCAGCCAATGGCTATCAACACACAACCGCTCAGTGAGGTAGATCCATGACATATCTCTACCAGCCAATGGCTATCAACACACAACCTCTCAGTCAGGTAGATCCATGACATATCTCTACCAGCCAATGGCTATCAACACACAACCTCTCAGTCAGGTAGATCCATGACTTATCTCTACCAGCCAGCAGCCGTTAATGCAAGACCTCTCACTCAGGTAGTTTTGGTGAGCCAAAATTGTGATAATGCTCTCAGTCTCCTTTTTTATTGCTGATATTTGGCATCATTTCCCTCAGCAAAAAAGTATGCTCCAACCCTCTATTTCTAAGAGAGAAAAAAAACACCTTTCAAAATAAAATGTTAACAGTAATTTTGTAACTCAAGGGCACTAAGTCCTTCAAAGAATAAATGAAGTTACCTTTCTGGCAGAACATAATTCTGAAAAAATTGCCAACTAAATCCCAGTTTACTGTCTTATTGTGGTCATTATGTTACATCATTTTTGATTGGCTTAAATGTTAGTAATTAATAACATAATGGGCATTTGGATCAATCAGAAGAGACTTTTGTGCTAACTTGTAATTTCAAGTTATTTTATTTAAACAGAAATATTCATTTTATCCAGTACCATTTTATAAGGATAACGAATGTATGCAACTACTTTTTTCCTTATCTTTGTTGCTAGGCACCTGGAGACAGTGGTGTGTTCATACATATGTACAACTATATGACTGGTCACCCCAGCCTGGATGTGTTTGATGTGTCTTCATGTTATTCTCTTGGCCATCATTATTCCTACATGGCATTCAAGACAGAAGGTAGAAGTTATTTTAATCCATAGGATGTTGAATTTGATAATAATCAATACCCCATGTTTTATTTTCACAACTTGCATAGGCAATGGCATATATAGCGCAAAACTTGGCATCACATATTGTAGATCCAGGTGATACAGCTTCCAGCAGGAGTTGGCTGATCTGGATCTACATTTTTTGCCTAACAGGCTTAGAGCTAATAAGTAATTTATATATGATCTTTAGAAAGCAGCCTTTCCTTTTTTTAGAGGCAGACAGAGCATAGACTTTTTACAATTAAACAGGAGGGGTCATCGGGAAGGGGGATATTTGCAGTAGTAACATTTTGGAAAATGGCAGAAAATTAAGTCTAGTAGTAATAATGTGTTTAATGTTTTATATGACTTGTGGGAAGCGGTCAGAGGACATAAGAAGTTGTTTGTTTTTCTTTCACTTGAACAAGTGACTTTTCTTAAAATATCCCTTGTATGAAAAAGAGGGTTACTGGTAAAGGGTTACTGGTAAAGAGTTACTGGTAAAGGGTTACTGGTAAAGAGTTACAGGTAAAGGGTTACTGGTACAGTCACTGACTTGTAATTCTTCTGATTGCTTAGCCTCTAGCTGCTTGGGTTCATGTCCCGTTCAGGGCGAAGGACTTAATGTGGGAAGGTCTTCCAGCTGACCTTTTGATGTGCCAGTGCTTCTAACCAGACATTCATCTGGGGTCTGCCTTCACCAAAAATGCTAGGCGTCGTTATAATTATTATTATTAATTGGTCACTGCTAGAAAAAAATTACTGATAATGCACCAATCGAGTATGCTGAATCTTTCAATGATAATGCTTTAATGTTGGTGTACGGACATTTGCCCCCCCGGACATTTGCCCCCCGGACGTTTGCCCTCTTTTAAATGCAGGCCGGACGTTTGCCCCCCTGTCGTTTTTCAGAGCCGGACTTTTGCCCCCCTGCCGATTTTCAAAGCCGGACGTTTGCCCCCTCAACAAAACTTGAGGGCGGACTTTTGCCCCCCCCCCCCCATAACGTAAGGGCGGACTTTCAAAAAAATCAATCTGTCAATTTCATTAATTTTACAAAGAATGTAAAAAACGGCGATTAACATCCTTGTACTTAATTATAAACAATTAGCTGTAATGCGTTCAGTTATACGCGGCGGTTTCTTTGCATTACTAATTTCACAGAGAATGCCAATTAACGGCGATTAACATGATTGTATTTAATTATAAACAATTAACTGTATTGCATTAAATTATACGCGACGGTTTCTTTGATTGGCCGAATTAAATCCAGGAGATTCAATTAAAGGAATGTCACAAATTGTGTTTATTTGTCACGTTATCACGTCTCAAAATGCAAACTGTAAGCACAGTCCTTTAAATATGATGGACTCTTGAATCATAATGTACATCTGTGCTCAATCATCATGGAGTTCATTTCCACGAAAAGAGGGGCCACAAAGCTGTGTTGCAAACTAATTTTGATTAATCAAAGTGTTTTAAATGGGTCTAGGCCTACCAGTTGATTGACAGTTAACCTGTTTGTGACACTCTACGCATGAAAGGCAAGCGATCGCGGGAAATGTGTAGCAAACAACCTGTTAAAGCCGAAGTCTTGCGGGTTCGACGGCGAGAGTTTTAGAACGGGTAAATTGTCTCGGAACCTGATGCGATGTAAAGATATGAAGGCAAACTAGATTGTAACTTTTACTTAATTCCAGTCCTATGAAAAAAATTATAGAAAATTTTGTTACACCTAACACATTTCATGTACTGTAGCACCATGTAGTACCGTTTGTGTATGTTTCTAATATGGCGGGAAGACATTTACAGGCGGGATACAGAGTTTGAGAAGAAAGGGAGGGCAATTTCCGCCTTGACATTTTAGTAGAGGGGGCAAACGTCCGCCTTGTAATTTCAGCTGGGGGGCAAACGTCCGCCTTGTAATTTCAGCTGGGGGGCAAACGTCCGCCTTGTAATTTCAGCTGGGGGGCAAACGTCCGCCCTTCACAAATAGGGGGGCAAACGTCCGGGGGGCAAACGTCCGGGGGGGCAACTGTCCTAGATTCTTTAATGTTTGTATGACAAACAGTTACTGACTGTAACCTAGTGCTTTGTCAAATTACTACCATTATGTTACAGTGTCTCTAACTACCATTATGTTACAGTGTCTCTAACTACCATTATGTTACAGTGTCTCTAACTACCATTATGTTACAGTGTCTCTAACTACCATTATGTTACAGTGTCTCTAACTACCATTATGTTACAATGTCTCTAACTGGCTTAAATATCAGTAATTGATTGGATGTGCTTAATGCAATCAATCAAAGAGAGGCTACAATATCTGAATGTTTCATGTTTACTCAATCTGATTAAAATGATATTCTGGAAACTGCTCCGTTATCAGGATCTGACGACGAGCCAATAAAACATTTTCAACAAATCAGATTTTCTCCTACAAAATCGCAAAAGTAAATCATGATCCGAAGCGTTCTGAACATATCATTTACAAAGAAATGTAAACATGGACACTACACGCAAGACTTATGTCACTGAAGACAGGTGCGTTGTTCATGGTATCCCATTTGTTTCAACATCAGTTACATCTTCAGGTCGAAAGTTAAGTAACAAGCAGTTGCAGAACAAACTTAAACTGAGTGACTTGCTACTGCATCATCGATAGCGGTCATTTTGCGATACTTACCGAAAGCATTTTGCATTACGCTCTCTGATTGGCTGTTCTAAAAATAGTAATCCGGGAAAACTATTCTTTTATATTAACGGTATTTGTTGGCCATCATCAGATCTTACATTTTGTAAGATCTGACTTTCATGATGTTAACTTTGTTGAAAAATCAAAAATAACTGAGAAAATATCAGCCATAACAGAAATGAATAAAACATGTGATAAATAAGTACATTAACTGATCAATTAAAAACATTAAAAAATTGCTTCTCAGCAATATTTTTTCAAACAGTATGTGATCTATAAGAAAATAAAAACTTCCAAAAGGCTTTGATTCAAAAGTTAATACAAAAACAAAACAGCGCAGTTATCAGTAGAACATGAATGAAATGTATCTTAAACTAGAGACTTACACTCAACTAAACGCAATGATTTCCTGTCTTTTAAATTTGTACACAATTCTTTTTAACAGATAGATAGCATTTAGATTTATTATATTGTATAAGTCTGAGTTTTCTGAGATAGATAGCATTTAGATTTATCATATTGTTTAAGTCTGAGTTTTCTGCTGGTGTCAAAATATTGTAGAAGATATTAGTAAGCAACTGAACAATATTCATCAACCATTATCCACCCTATCCTACACTCCCATTAGATCATTTTTCATCCACATAATTCAACTAACAACCATCATCCATCTTTTTGTATGTAGAACCTGGGGCAAACCAACTTAACCATGTAAACCACACCATTAAAATACAGCTTTCCTGCAAGCTTCGTCATGTATCATAGCTTATAAGGAGTCAGTCAGTAGTGTAGTGTATATACATATGGGCACTTTCAACAGCTGTTGGGTTAACCCTTTAGCCAATAAGGAGTCAGTCAGTAGTGTAGTGTATATACATATGGGCACTTTCAACAGCTGTTGGGTTAACCCTTTAGCCAATAAGGAGTCAGTCAGTAGTGTAGTGTATATACATATGGGCACTTCCAACAGCTGTTGGGTTAACCCTTTAGCCAATAAGGAGTCAGTCAGTAGTGTAGTGTATATACATATGGGCACTTCCAACAGCTGTTGGGTTAACCCTTTAGCCAATCGTCTGAGTTCCAGCCTACAGAACTGAAGTTCTCAGGTTCTATCCCAGTTAAGAACAGGATTTTTCTCCTTCTAGATTTACTTGAATGAGGTAAGAATTGTTTGACTGACTAAGATTGTTGCCTGCAGGGTCATTCTAGTGAGCTTACAAGCTCTGAAAAGTGAAGGGTGAGAAGAAGTGTAGTGTGTTGCATATAAGGTGTCAGCTCATTGGCAGGACTATTTACCTGTGTAGTTTCTACCTGAGTAGTAGTTCTACCCAGGAATTGGCTGTCGAGAGGGATGAATATTAATTGAATTGACAGTAACTGAATAGCTTTAAACTGAAACAACAATACTAACATACATCTGTTGCTTCCTCACCAGGAAACTTTGAAAAGGACGTCCTGAAGTTCCGTAAGGAGTTTATCGCAGCTTTGAGGTCAGCCATTGCCCGTGGTGCCAACATCTCCGGCACTCGGGTTACAAGCATCCTTGTATGTATAATATGTTTTAGTAGGGTTTGGGAATCTTTAATTTGTAAATTGATAAGTTAGCATTGATAAAGGACACTTAATTATTGATAAGATAGCATGGAATAAAATGGACACTTAACTATTGATAAGTTAGCATTGATAAAGGACACTTAATTATTGATAAGATAGCATGGAATAATGGACACTTAACTATTGATAAGTTAGCATTGATAAAGGACACTTAATTATTGATAAGATAGCATGGAATAATGGACACTTAACTATTGATAAGATAGCATGGAATAATGGACACTTAACTATTGATAAGTTAGCATTGATAAAGGACACTTAATTATTGATAAGATAGCATGGAATAATGGACACTTAACTATTGATAAGATAGCATGGAATAATGGACACTTTACTATTAATAAGTTAGCATTGATAAAGGACACTTAATTATTGATAAGATAGCATGGAATAATGGACACTTAACTATTGATAAGATAGCATGGAATAATGGACACTTTACTATTGATAAGATAGCATTGATAAAGGACACTTAATTATTGATAAGATAGCATGGAATAATGGACACTTAATTATTGATAAGATAGCATGGAATAATGGACACTTTACTATTGATAAGATAGCATTGATAAAGGACACTTAATTATTGATAAGATAGCATGGAATAATGGACACTTTACTATTGATAAGATAGCATTGATAAAGGACACTTAATTATTGATAAGATAGCATGGAATAATGGACACTTTACTATTGATAAGATAGCATGGAATAATGGACACTTTACTATTGATCAGTTAGCATTGATAAAGAACACTTCACTAATGACATTATACAAAATAGAATTATCCTGACATGTATTGCATGCTGTAGTACATTGCATGTTTTATTTGATTTTAAGATATTACCCAGAAGAGTCAATAAACAACCCATGCTCTGTAGATTAAGTTTGAGAATGTGCCTTGATTTACAATCAAGCATTAAACGAAGACAATTTACCAGTACCTATGAAAGAATATGATCTGCCTGGTTGTGCAGTTGATACAGACACCTTTTCAAATCCGAACCCTGACATACTCAAGCAAGTTAGTTGGTACATGTATGATGATAAATACACACATAATTTCACACAAAAAAAGCTTAACAAAGTTGAAATAACTGCTATGTATTTTTTTCCAAATTCTGCTTTACTTAAAAAATCATATTGAAATACTGCTTTTTATTAATAGTCTCATAAATATTAATCTCTTCTTTTTATTTTTATTTAAGTATTTGTAGGGTATATAAATATTACCAGAAATTATGAATGTGGCTGTGCTCACTAAACAAAATGATGATCATAATGATGCCAATATTACATGGTTTGCAGATAGAACAAAGTCCAGACAACACCAACCAGCTGAGAGTGTACTTTAAGCTACTTGACAATCAGCTTAATGGTGAGTGAGTTTAACAGCAGTATTATGTCACTAGCATAGCAAGGCTGACACATAGAGATCACCCTACGCAGCATCAGCTTCATCGTTGTTGCCATGTTTATGTATACACTTTGATATGCTGAGAACATTTTGAACACTATTGCATAGATTCATTCCAAACTTGGAACAATGATTCCATATGTAGTGTAGAAATGCAGTGGTCAAGAACTAATTATCTAGTTTAATTTATTATTGATCTTTCTTCTTTAATTAATTTGCATACTAACTGTATTAATTTGCATACAAACTGTTAATTTGCATACAAACTTCATTAATTTGCATACAAAACTTCATAGTTTTCATAGCCATACATATCTCGTCAGTTTTGAGGTATATCTTTCCAAACATATACTTATTCTTTGATAATTACCTAAGTGTAAGTGTATTTTTTGGTGTTAATGGATTTATTTAATGAAAGAGCTGTAGATGTATACACTCATGTTCTGAAAATTGCAAAAGATTTAGACACATAATCTCATACATTGACGATTGAAAGAGCTTTAGACACATAATCTCATACATTGACTATTGAAAGAGCTTTAGACACATAATCTGATACTCTGGTTAAGTTTTAAACATGTTGTCACATTCTCTGATGATAGAAAATGATTAGACACATAATCTTATATTTCTTCTATTGAAAGAGCTTAAGATAGCATAATCCCATGCTTGGACTATAGCAAAAGCTTTAGGCACATAAACTCATATTGTTATTATTTAAAAACTTAAGAAACATAATCTCAAAGTTTTCTGTTGTGTTTTATTTAGTCTCATATTCTCATACTTGATCTGCTGAATATACGTTAGACATGAAATCACATACTCTGACTATAGAAAACACATAATCTTATATTTTTACTACTGTAAGAGTTTAGACAGATACTTTCATACTCTGACTATTAAATGAGCTCTAGACACATACACTTATACTGGCAATTAAAATATATTACACACATAATCACATACTTTGACATTGATAGAGCATAAGACACATCCTTCCCTAGTCAGGCTATTGGAGGAGCTTTAGCCACATCCTTTCCTAGTCTGTCTATTGGATGAGCTTTAGACACATCCTTCCCTAGTCTGACTATTGGAAGAGCTTTAGACTAATCCTTTCCAGTCTCACTATTGGAAGAGCTTTAGACACATTCTTCCCTGGTCTGGCTATTGGAGGAGCTTTAGACATATCCTTTCCTAGTCTGACAATTGGGGGAGCTTTAGATACATCCTTTCCTGGTCTGTCTATTGGATGAGCTTTAGACACGTCCTTCACTAGTCAGACAGTTTGGGGATCTTTAGACACATCCTTCCCTAGTCTGACTATTGAAGGAACTTTACACACTTATACTGTTGTTAATCAAGATTATAACCTGTTAATATGATTTAACTCTTTTTCAGATGTCCATCCATCCCTGACTGGACCCAGTCTGGCCCAGGCCAAACTTAGTCTTCAGCAGGCGGTTTCACGGGGCCTCAACTTTGATGTACAATACCCAACGTTTGAAGATGTAGGTGTCTCCTATGGTGCTGGGAAGGTTAATTGTAACTGGTTGTGCTGGGAAAGGTTGAATGTTACATAGCTTGTCCTGGAGAGGTTGAATGTTACTGAGGTTGTGCTGGGAAGGTTAAATGTAACTGGTTGTGCTGGGGAGGTTGAATATACTGTGGTTGTGCTGGGAGAGTTAAATGTTAATGTGGTTGTGCTGGGAAGGTTGAATATACTGTGGTTGTGCTAGGAAGCTTAAATGTAACTGTGGTTGTGCTGGGAAGGTTAAATGTTACTGTGGTTGTGCTGGGGAGGTTGAATGTTACTGAGGTTGGGCTCTGAAGGTTGAATGTTACTGTGGTTGTGCTGGGATGGTTGAATGTTACTGAGGTTGTGCTGAGAAGGTTAAGTGTAACTGTGGTTGTGCTGGGAAGGTTAAATGTTACTGTGGTTGTCCTGGAGAGGTCGAATGTTACTGTGGTTGTGCTGGGAAGGTTAAGTGTAACTGTGGTTGTGCTGGGAAGGTTAAATGTTACTGTGGTTGTCCTGGAGAGGTTGAATGTTACTGAGGTTGGGCTCTGAAGGTTGAATGTTACTGTGGTTGTGCTGGGATGGTTGAATGTTACTGAGGTTGTGCTGAGAAGGTTCAATGTAACTGGTTGTGCTGGGGAGGTTGAATATACTGTGGTTGTGCTGGGAGAGTTAAATGTTAATGTGGTTTTGATGGGAAGGTTGAATATACTGTGGTTGTGCTAGGAAGGTTAAATGTAACTGTGGTTGTGCTGGGACGGTTGAATGTTACTGAGGTTGTGCTAGGAAGGTTAAATGTAACTGTGGTTGTGCTGGGACGGTTGAATGTTACTGAGGTTGTGCTGGAGAGGTCGAATGTTACTGAGGTTGTGCTAGGAAGGTTAAATGTTACTGTGGTTGTGCTGGGAGAGTTAAATGTTAATGTGGTTTTGATGGGAAGGTTGAATATACTGTGGTTGTGCTAGGAAGGTTAAATGTAACTGTGGTTGTGCTGGGACGGTTGAATGTTACTGAGGTTGTGCTGGGAAGGTTAAATGTTACTGAGTTGTGCTGGGAAGGTTAAATGCTACTCAAGTTGTGCTGGGGGGGGGGGGGTTAAATGTTACTGTGGTTGTGCTAGGGAGGTTATATGTTACTGTGGTTGTGTCCGAAGGTTGAATATTACTGTGGTTGTGCTTGAAGAGGTTGAATGTTACTGTTGTTGTACTGGGAAGCTTGAATGTTACTGTGGTTGTGCTTGGGAAGGTTGAATGTTACTGAGGTTGTGCTGGGGAGGTTGAATGTTACTGTGGTTGTGCTGGGAAGATTGAATGTTACTGAGGTTGTGCTGGGGAAGGTTGAATGTTGCTGTGATTGTGCTGGGAAGGTTAAATGTAACTGTGGTTGTGCTGGGAGGGTTAAATGTTACTGTGGTTGTGCTGGGAAGGTTGAATGTTACTGTTGTTGTCCTGGAGAGGTTGAATGTTGCTGTGATTGTGCTGGGAAGGTTGAATGTTACTGTAGTTGTGCTGGGAAGTTTGAATGTTACTGTGGTTGTGCTGGGGAAGGTTAAATGTTACTGTAGTTTTGCTGGGGAAGGTTGAATGTTGCTGTGATTGTGCTGGGGAAGGTTGAATGTTACTGTGGTTGTGCTGGGGAAGATTGAATGTTACTGTAGTTGTGCTGGGAGGGTTAAATGTTACTGTGGTTGTGCTGGGAAGGTTGAATGTTACTGAGGTTGTGCTGGGGAAGGTTGAATGTTACTGTGGTTGTGCTGGGAAGGTTAAATGTTACTGTAGTTGTGCTGGGAAGATTGAATGTTACTGAGGTTGTGCTGGGAAGATTGAATGTTACTGAGGTTGTGCTGGGAAGATTGAATGTTACTGTGGTTGTGCTGGGAAGATTAAATGTTACTGAGGTTGTGCTGGGGAGGTTAAATGTTACTGTGGTTGTGCTGGGAAGATTGAATGTTACTGAGGTTGTGCTGGGCAGGTTAAATGTTACTGTGGTTGTGCTGGGAAGATTGAATGTTACTGAGGTTGTGCTGGGAAGGTTGAATGTTACTGTGGTTGTGCTGGGAAGATTGAATGTTACTGAGATTGTGCTGGGATGGTTAAATGTTACTGAGCTTGTGCTGGGAAGGTTGAATTTACTGAGCTTGTGGCCTTGGCTGACTGAATACAGTCAAAGCCTTACCTCCTTTCAGTCCTTCTCTTTTGTAATATTAAAACTCAGATTTAACTGAGAATTATCATAAAAAATTAATGGTGCCTGTGCTGGGAAGATAGTCAGTGACCAAAAACTCACTGCCATTTGTTCAAAGCTCAAAATGCCTGTCAATTTGTATATCACAGGTGCTAATGGCCAAGAAGATAGTCACTGAAATACAGCTCTCAACCCCTTCTTTTACCTACTCTGAGTCAGGCTCGGGTGTAAACTTGCTTTCAATATGCCTATACAACACACATCACTAGGGTATACTGAATAGTCATTTTTTTCTTCTATTGACCAATAAATTGGTTTTATTTGGTTAACATATAATTTGTGTATTTTTTTTTATTCAAATATCAAATGGCACTCGCATTTTAGTCACTTTGCATTCAAAATCCACAGACTAAGGCTAATTATACAAAATTAGAAGTGCACCAATGGCTTAGCAGTTAGTGTTGCTGACTGTTTACTCCTCAACCCCACAATGTGTGTTGGTGCAGAAGTCTTCCATCTGATCTGCCCTGCGCCAGTGGTTCTTTCTGCTGAGAAAATAGCTGAACAGATCCTTTAGGATTATAATTGTGTATGTGACTTTCTTAAGTTTAGAGTTGTTTAAAGTTTATTTCCCTTTCTCCTGTATAGAATTTCCAGGTTCTGAAGGGCAGCCTTTGGGAGACAATGTCCAGTGAGTCGGAACCTCAGAAGTCAACCATCTCCAGATACAGTGCCGGTAGGTAGCTGAACAGTGTGTGTTTTGATCTTGCCAGCTGTTAGCCCAAAATCTTTCCACATTGGTTGGTGCATGGGTATGTGCATGTGTGCAGGTGTATTTGCATATGTGCAGGTGTATTTTCTTGTCTGCAGGTATATTTTCTTGTGTGCAGGCATATTTGCATGTGTGCAGGTGTATTTGCTTATGTACAGGCATATTTGCTTATGTACAGGCATATTTGCTTGTATGCAGGCGTATTTGCTTGTATGCAGGCGTATTTACTTGTATGCAGGTATATTTGCATGTGTGCAGGTATATTTGCTTGTATTCAGGCATATTTGCATGTGCGCAGGTGTATTTGCTTGTAAGCAGGCATATGTGTATGTGTGCAGGTGTATTTGCTTGTATGCAGGTGTATTTACTTATGTGCAGGCATATTTGCATGTGTCCAGGTGTATTTGCTTATATGCAGGCATATGTGCATGTGTGCAGGCCTATTTGCTTGTATGCAGGCGTACTTGCTTGTTTACCTGTTTTAATTTTGATTCACTGTATTCTTAAAATCCATAAAAGTAAGGTGCTTCTATGTTTGTTTGTAACATTAGTCTGGATTGGGGTATAGGTCAGGTAATTCAAGTAGCTTGACTAAAGTGTTTACCTCAGCCTCTCATTGTGTCAGTTAGAGTCCTGACATTGACTTCATCTTTCATTCTCTCTTTTTTCAAATCACGTGGCCTGCCTAGAAATACCTGTTTCATAACTACTGTCAGTTGTAACTGTACAAATACTCCAGGATACATTGACACTTGCATATCTTATCTAGGTTCCATGGCAGGCCTTGGTATTGGGATGCTGGTGGTTGGAGCCCTGCTGGGACTTCTGGGTGCCTTCTTCATCTACAAACGAGTAGATTCTTCAGTTCCATATCAGATCACCAAGTAACTATGGTAACCATTGCTGGACTATCTGGACTTGACTTAACCATTGGAGGAATGGCTAGAATTGATTGATCTACAAAAATACATTTTGATCATGCTGGATGAATTTTGACAGCAGGAGAATACAAAATTGTAAAAACTTATTATTGAGAAATGCTTTATATTCAATAATATTTAAAATGCTTTTCATTGATGAATTAGAAAAAAAGAGGTTAAAATGCCAATTAACTAGGGCATGTAATTAATAAACATTTCATCCACAGCTCAGATAATCATGTTGTTAAACTTTAAGCTTTTGTCTGAGAGTGTTTCAAGATCATAGTTTGACCAATTTTTATTCACAGTTTTGACCAATCATATTTATAAAAATAGTCTTAAACTCAATGTCAATACTCGTGCTTAAAGATTAATAATCTTGGGCCCATAAGTTTAGTGGAAAGTTGATATTCAGGTAAACAGATATATGAAGAGCATTTAACAGGATGATATATTTTTGCAAAGTTGCAAACCTATAACATATTTGTCTGTTTTGGATAAGTATTTTTGTACCTTTGTGCTGTTTAATGGTCTTTTAGAATCTCAATTCAAAGCAATCTCTTGCAGTCTATTATGAAATTTTGTTTTGTGATACCTGTCATATATTGTTTCATTACACCTGTTAATACCTATTTTTTTACCATGGTTGTAATAGCTTATGAGGCCGGCATATATAAAATAAATTATTTTTATCAGCAGAGTTGTGATAATTGTCACATAAATGTTACATATCTGTACAGTTACTTCATGTTTGGGAATACTTATCAGTTCTTCAATTACTTATTTCATTAAATTGTCCAGAATGTAGTGTTTTATCCTTAAAAATAATATTTTTCACTTTTTTCACAATGTAGTGTAGTTAAGATTCATTTTTTTGTGTGTATTTGCAGTTTGCTTAAAGTATGTATTTAAACTCTGTGTTGTTTAGACCAACTATGCTCACGTTTTACAATATTTGTAACTATGTTTTTATCATTGTTACATAGTAATGCTCACATTTCAGCATATTTTATACAATGTTTTATAAACATTGAACCTTATCTTATCAATGATGGTGTATTTGACATATATTCAGATTAAGCATTTTGTATTTTTGACAATTTTTGGGTCATACCAACATAGAATAAAATCCTATTTTCTTTCCTCGCTTAAAGTAAGACATTTTTCTTAAAGGTAGTGTCTGACAGTTTGGCCCGATATTTTTCTCACATAACCAAATAAGTCATTGGTACATGAAAAGGTCTTACAAAATGCTGTTCATTGATGTCAAAGATCTGTGTGAACAGTCAAGGATAAATCCCAACTCATCATTGCAAACAGGTGTTTCCTATCCGAGCCACGCTGCAGATAGCTATTTTTAAACTTAGAAAACCACGTGACCAATTACTTTTATATAGTCATCTGGGTAATCCACTCTGACGTTGATATCTATTTTTAACTAAAATCACTATCACACTTTTTGTAGAGTTGGAAAGACTGAACATTTAGAGTAATAATTTCACGATTAGAACAGTTTTACAATAAAGTTATCGTTCAGAATCTCCTTTATAATGACTAAAGTAAGGGTTTATGCAAAGGACTGACCAAATAGGTGGTTAGATTTTGGTTCGTGTATTTAATATAGTCATACTTCCTTTAAATCTGTAATATTTTCTACAGTGTAAGGACATTTCATTCATAAAACATTTAAACCTAAGATTTGTTTAAATTAAAGGAAATCTCTTAAAGTGGAGGAAATACTTAAACTTACTGATTCTTATGAATACTAACCCTGGATCTACTTTAACTAAACCATGTCTGTAGGCATGTGTTTTATCTAAAATACTCACATCTGTTATTTGTCGTTCTTTGTTAATTATTGTATTTGTTCACGAATTTTTTTATTTTGACTAAATACCCATGGAGCACTTGAAGAAATACCCATGGAGCACTTGAAGAAATACCCATTGAGCACTTGAAGGCAGTTTTCTACACATTCCAATGTTGTAACAAATATAGCATTTTATTACACACAATATTCATGCACTGCTACATGTAACAATATACATGTTTATTTTTATTCATTTTTTTTACATTTTTATTGTTATTGAACTGTTACACTTGTAGATAATGCATATTTTGAAATCCAAATGTTAAGTTATAATCAGGTTATTTCGTGTGTTTCCAGGAATTGTGTTTTAATTCATACATCAGGGATGGATCCTGGGTGGGGTGGGGGTGGGGGGAGGTGAGGTGATTGCATCCCCTCAACAACCAAGTAAAAGAGTAGGGTTGTGAAAACACATACATGTTAGCTTAAAAAATACTTAGCTTTTAAAGTAAATTTTGTCTGTTGACTGCTTAGGTCGAAGTTAGGGTCCATTACGGTGTATATATATCTAGTATTTACTACCATAAAGTTGAATGGTTCTTTATTCATACACGCCCACCCCCACACCAAAACTTTCTGGATCCGCCCCTTTGTATCATATATTCTCCTTTGTGAATAAACACCAACCATCTTGCAGTAATCATTGAGATAAATAGAGGACCTGACCTAAGTGTTAACTGAATACTGAAATCTTTACATTGAAACCCTCCTTCAAAAATACTCACATTTATTGCCTTTCTTTGTTAATAATTGGTATTTGTTCAACAATGTGGCAATATAAATACATATGCAAATCTTGGAGTCATTTTTCTACACATTCCAAGGGGCGCCTGTGGCCGAGTGGTTACTGTCACATACTTGTAACTTCTCAGTTTATTACTGTTTTTTGTTTGTTATTTGTTTATATTTTATTGTTATTGAGCTTATACACTTGCTGCACAGTGTCGGTAAACATGCCGGCAAATCCCAATTCCATCATAAGTGCACCTTTACTATAATGATAGAAATATCGCTGCACAGTGTCGGTAAACATGCCGGCAAATCCCATTTCCATCATAAGTGCACCTTTACTATAATGATAGAAATATCTCTGCACAGTATCGGAAAACATGCCGGCAAATGCCACCCCATCCCAATAGCAGGCAGTAACTTAATGTGCAGCTCCGGGTGATTATTTTGCTCTAAGTGCATGCTGTCAGTGGGGCTTTAGATCATGTACGTCCATGCTTTATCTTGTAGCAAGCTATTTTTGTTACTGTTTTTTTATTGTTTCTTGCGTGTACTGCAAATGAAGAGGCTTACAATGTATGTATATGGATTTCCGGAAAATAAAAAAAAGAAACTCTAATTTATCTTGTATTTTTTTATTTTCAACCATCAACGTGTAAAGCCTTTATCATTTGACTAAATATAACTTTCTTGGTTGAAAAAATATATTTCCCTTGGGCGGACGCATGATCGGCAAGTAGGCAAGGCACATTATTTGTTACATACGAATTACGTGTAGTTAGACGAGTGATTAGTTATTGAGCTTGGGGTCCGACACCCTAAGAGTGATATTTTATTTTCTAACAATTCACATAAACACCGAATAAAACGTTTATTTGTGTTTGTTATACAAGATTATTAACGCATATCTTCCATTGTGACCTATGTTAACTTTTTCGTGCTGAATTACCGAATTTTTCGTAAAAGGAAAAAGCTGATTTATGTAAATTGTAAATGTTTGATGGTTTATGTCTCAGGTAGTTAAAGTAAATTGCTAATTACAATACAATACAAATTTTTTATTGCATTAAAACATACATGTTTTATAGCAAGGCATTATAAACATACATGTTATTGTGACAAATGATAGGATACATGGGTTAGAGACATTAGTTTATCTGAAGAGCAACATAAAGATATTAGTTTCTCAAACTGTTTGCAAAGTATATATATTTTGAAACGTTTCTAATAACATTTTTTGATCTTGTTTTCATTAACAAAGCAAATTTCTGTTTAGTTGGCGATGTATAATAGTATCTTTTCAAGTAAAGGGAGCGTAGTTGAGAAAATTTTGGACAAATTAGTAAAAAGTGGTATTCTGTTTCGATTTGGTTCATATTACAATTTCTACATAATCGTTCACTTCTAGCTGTATTACTATGACGACCCTTTTCTATTGCAAGTTGATGCGACGAAACTCTAAACTTTGTTAACGCAACTCTATATCTTGGTTCGGTTATTTCATCTAAATATGTTTCATAGGTTAACGTCGTTTTGAATAGACTATATGCGTGTAATCGATTGGAATTATTTATCGCGGATATCCAATTTTGTTGGAAAATATCAATTATTCGTTGTTTTATAAAATCATAATTAATTGAGATGTTCAGTTGATTTTCCCAGATATACGATAGGCCTAAAGTATCTAACTCGTGTTTAATTTGGTACGCCCAATTATTTTCACCGTATGTGTTTCCCGTGTTTGCATCATTTTTTAGCATGTTGTAAGTTTTAAACAAAATAGTGCTTTCCTCGGATTTAATCAGTTTAATCCAATATTTGATCAATATTAATTTTCTATGTACGTATAGTGAGGTACGACCTAATTCACCGTAGAGTGCATCTAGGTTTGTTGATGTTTTAACACATAACACTTTTCTGCAAAATTTTGAGTGTATATTTTCTATGTCGGGAGCATTGTGGAAACCCCATACGTTAGCAGAATAATGAAGTATTGGAGTAATAAGCGTATCAAATAATTTAATCTTTTGTGAAACCGGAAGATCTACTTGATTGTATATTGTAAATAAATTGTGAAGAGCTCTAGACGCGTGTTTTGCTATTGTAGCCTGTGTACGAGTCCACTTACCATTTTTAAATAAATGGACACCCAGGTATTTGAAAGAGTTGACAATTTCTAGCTTTGAATGATGAAGATAGAAGTCATAATTAGTATTTCCACGATTTTCAAATATCATGATCTTTGTTTTCGAAACATTTATTTTTAATGTGTAAGTCCGACAATAAATGTCTATGTCATGAAGAATAGACTGTAATGTTTCCGGTTCAAGTGCAAATGCAACGGCGTCATCCGCGAAGAAGAGAAGAAACAACTTCATATCATTGATCGTAACAATGCCGTTTATGTTTGTCTTAATGTTGTTGAGTATATCATTGAGAAAAAATAGACATAATATGCTGCTTGCCGGGTCCCCTTGTTTCACACCATTGTGTGACATGATAGACTCAGAAAACGAGCCGTTGTATTTAACATACGATTTTACATTTGTATATATAGACTTTAGTGCATTAACAAATTTGGTGCTTATGTTTTCTTTGAACAATTTTTGCCATAGCAGCGCTCGGTTAATGTTATCGTACATTTTCTCCCAATCAAGAAATGCTACATATAATTTATTTTTCTGTGATAATACTTTGCTTATAATTGCATTTAATATAAAAATACAGTCTGATGTAGACTTATTTTTCTGAAATCCATATTGGTTATCAATAATTTTTGAATTCATTCCGCTCCATTTAGTAAGTCGAGTAACAAGTAGTTTGGAATAAATCCTTGATAAAATATTGTTAAGTGTTATTCGTCTGTAATTACTAGCTTCTTGTAATCCACGCTTAAAAAGTGGTATTATAATCCCTTCTCCCCAGCTATTTGGAAAACAACCTTCATTGAACAGTTTATTATAGAAGATATTTAAAAATGGTGCAATGATATCATATGTATATTTAAAACATTCTGTTATTAGTTTATCACTGCCTGGACTTTTGTTATTGCTTTGTGCAAATACTGCATTCTTAATTTCTTTTGCTGAAAATTCTTTGTCTAATTCTGTACTACATATGTATGGTTCATTTAATGATCCCCCATCATTATTATCATTCTCTTCGACCGATCCGTATAATTTATTGAAATGTTGGTACATGTCATCTATAGAAATATTATTATCTACCCTGGATTTTTCATTGTATTGTCTTTTGATGGTTTTCCAAAATTCCCGAGGGTTATCTTTGGCCAATTTTACAATTCTTTTTCCTTCGTTTTTAAAGTATATCATTTTACATGTTCTCTTTATTCGTGTATATGTTCTTTTCTTGCAAAGAAATGAAGCTTTGTTCGTGATATTTTTGTGTCTTAAAAATGTGTTACGTGCTTTGTTAAATTCTCTGTTTGCAATATAGCATTCTTTATCAAACCACGTTTTATTTTTTCTACTATTTCTATTTGACTTAAATCTCCTATATTTACCAAATATTTTAAATGCGATCCCTTGTATTAGTTCAGTGAAAGATTTGATAGTATTGTCTATAGAGCTATCATTAATACTACTGGTTAATTGGTGCAAGAAGGCTTGTTCCCTCAGTAGGTGCGCGCGCAGACTATCTACCTTGGTACTATCCCATGCTATATATAGTTCGGGGGCGGGGTCATTACCGCGTGTATTTACGATAGGACGTTTCCTTTCGATACTAAATCGCAACGCACAATGATCGGATAAATCATCTGGTGGTCTTACTTCGAAATCTTTTATGTATTGAAAATTATTTTTATGCAGGATAAGATAGTCTACTACACTCATTCCATTATTATTTATAAACGTATATTCTCCAATGTTTCTGTCCTTACCTAACCGGCCATTAGCTATATTAAAGCCTGTATTTTTACATAAATCTAAGAGACGCGTCCCCCGACGGTCTAGGACCTGATCTTTGTTTACCCTAGGTAGAATATTATTATTATTTTGTGATAACTGGTTACTATCTAAAAATCGGTTATTTTCAATGTAATCTGGGTTATTTGCAGTTCTGCTATTAAAATCACCCGTAATAAACGCTTTGCCTTGTGTTTGATACTTTTCAATACCTTGTTCAATCTCGTCAAAACTGTCTGATTCTGATATTTTTAGTATTTTTGAATCATGCGGTGGTATATATGTACAACATATATATACATCTTCATTAAAATGAAACAAAGATTTACATATCTTTAACCATACAATACCAGATGAATGTTTTTCTATAATACTTATCTTTGGACTTAAATGTAACTTAAAATATATAGAAATTCCGCCTGAGTAACGTCCTTTCTTTGTCCTTGGTGATTTTTGTCCATAGGAATGCACATCACAATATCCTTGAATACTTTTATTATAGTGCGTGTTTGCCGATAACCATGTTTCAGTGAGAATAATAATGTCATGTTTGTTGATCCTTTCTATAAAATCGGGGTCTGAAAGTTTTCTAACTAAACCATTCATATTCCATGTGATACAGTCAATTTGCTCTTCTTGACGTTCCTAGTTGGTTGTAGATTTTGGTTTATATTCTGTTCCGTTAACATAAAGCTTCTTGCCGACAAATTTCACTCGATTTCCTTTTTCCCTTTCATGTTGGTATGTAGTATTCAACACCCGTCTTGCATCCCGCCATTCTTTTGGTAGCTGCACTCCCACTCCGTAGTTGCTTTGCTTAAGATCGTTTTTCATATTAAGGGCTGCTTTCCGGACAGTTTCTCTTTGTGAGAAATAGTGAAATTTCACTATTATGGGCCTGGGGTTTTGAGCTCAAGCTGTGTTTCCTAGGCGATGTGCGCGATCGAAGATGACATCATCAGTATTTACCTTAAGCTTTTCCTTGATTAAGGTCTTTACTAAGGTTTCACAATCTTCTGTTTCCCCTTGAGCTTCGCTTTACTGCAGTCCATTGTTTTTTTCTGTTATTCCATAAAAGATTAGATTGTCTCTCATGCTTCTAAACTCGTTTTCCAAGAGTTTTGTTTTTATGAATTCTTGTTGATTCGTCAAATCATTGATTGTTGTTTTAAGCGTCTCGCATGATTGTTGGATTGTTTTAAAATTATCTCTTGTTTTGTTAATTGTAGCCGACTGTTCATCGTATTTGTTACTTATAAATGAGGCGCAGTTTTCGACTGCCGAGACACGTGATTCCAGATCATTTAATTTGGTTTCCATGTTGTTTAGTTTTGCACTCATTGAAGTCACAATTTTTTCTATATTGTCCACTTTGTCTAAACGCCGATTGATCCCTTGGATCTCCTGCATGATTATGTCCAAAGGTTGTTGTTGGCATGTGGTTTGGGTATTCATTGGCATCACTGGCTGGTTATACTGATAATTTGGTGGAGATTGTATGAATTGGCTCATATTGTAAGGCTGTGGCTGTGGCTGTGACACTGTGTAATTGCCGGTCGCCATAGCTAATGTCGGTGTATCATAACGAAAAAACAATTCATTTCTATGTCGCTTATATTGTATTTCTGTTTCAACACTGCCAGAAGTGGGGACACATGTTGAACTGGTTTCCCTGTGTGCATGTGTAACGTGTGAAGTACTCACTGTGTTCGTACCTTCTCTGTTGCCCGTGTTGCCCGTACACTCCGTGTTACACGACACTACACATTCCTCTTTTTGCAATGGGGATATGTTTTTTCGCTTCGGTTCTTTTTTGTCTTTTTTATTCTGTTGTTGACCTTTTGGTGGCATGAAGTTAGTATGTTCAAAAAGCAGTAGGTCCAAAAATAGAATCCAAACACTTTATTTTTCACATATAAAAACACGTTTTTATTAGAGCCTATACTCCATGTGCTCCATATCAAGTCACGTGATCACATATAATTATTACATGCAAGTAAGAAAACACATGTATGTAATTGCATTGCAAGTATTGTTCAGTGATACGTTTCTCGATAATTTATATTTAACTATAAGTGCTTAACTGCTTTGTGTTATGCATACGGGACTGTTTAGATCTTTATATGCGCGCATTTTGAAAGTATTTTGTTTTCTTTATTTTGTTTTTGTTATGTAAAAATAAATAATTATCGTTTCTGTATTGTGTTGGTTAAAAAACAGGTACCAGAATTTGTGTTTCCGTATTCTGCTGTGTCCATTTTCGTTTAGTTGAAGAACGACAACTCCATTCTACTTGGATAAAAAAAAATCTCTAAGCACTTTTTTCGTTCAGTTCACGTTGTCGTTCGAAATCAATGGCGCGTTTATAAATAATGGAGCTAATGCGCGCCTCACGGTTGATTTGGGAGCAGCTGTTATAACGTTTACAGCTTGTGCGCCACCAAGCGTTAAAATTTAATGAAATAAACTGGTTCCTGGCTTTTTAGAATTTGGCTAATGATTTTTGCTTATTGCCTAACGACTACTGACACGAGGAAAAGAGTCTAGAACTAATTCGTTTTGGACACTGGCAGTGATACAGTGTAAAATTCCTATTCACAATGCAACACTTATTTTTTATTTTTGAATTATAGATCCATGTTTCATCTTATTATTTAAATCGAAGTATTTGTAAAATCGAAGTAAAATTAAGCATAATGGTAACACTTGTAAAGAAATCACAAATACATGTACATATTTGTCAGTAAGTTGCTTATGACACTAAGCGTTTCACAATTAACAAATTAAAACAAATTTTCATATCTATACAGCATACATTTGTCATTTAATAGAAAGCATTTGTCACAAAGTACTAAACAGTTAACACATAAGACATAATGGAATATTTGCATTAATAATCTTCCATAGTTTGTATTTTAATTGTCTTATAATTTGTGTTTTCAATGATTTTCCAATAACTATTAAAAGACAACAATTGTGTACTACAATAATTTCCCGGTTTACCTTTATTGATTTACAGTCGTGCATAACAAAATATAAAACAGGTCAAATATAAACAATAACAAAGTATAAAACAGATTAAATATAAACAATCACAAAGAATAACAAGTGTATATTAATTTTCACAGCTCTCAACTCAGCAATACTTACAACGTCCTCCATAAACAATATATAAACACACGATACGTTTGCAACCTAACTACGTCGAAAACCAAGTATAACACATAAATAAGCAAACGTTCGTGAAACAGAACATATGAAAGGTTACCCAAACAATAATGTTGAAGTTTTTACCTTTCAAAAATACAAGAGTTTTTTCCTACAGTGTTATTTGAACCCAGTTTATCATCACTGGTTGAAAGTAAAGAAACCAATGGACATACCCTATTTTAAGCCAATTCAATCTCGTACAAAATGGGTCCTTACCCCTAACCATTGAAAAATTGCGATTTGTATCGTCACTGTGCCTATCACACGACTTGCTAATCTGATGGACAATTTGACTTTTCAAGCAAACAGGAACGCGCTTAGACAGCCCAATGGCGTAAAAGGTTAATTCAACAATCGTGTTGCGCAGCGATATTTCGATTGTTGGCAGCCTTATATGTCATAGGCATATCCAGTCTGATTGTAGGTTGATTATAAAAGTACTTTGTGATCAAAATACGTAAAATGTATATTGTACATGCAGCTAAGTTTAGAATGGATGTGCCCGCTGTTAGAACCACTCATGAAAGTGGGGCCGTCTGTGGAATTGTTCTCTGGCAGCGATTTCGCAGCTGTTGGCGAGGTCCTGCAAGTGTTTTTCCTAATTAATGTATCTTTGCTTCTTCTATCACGTCTACTATATTTTGTCTTAAAAATAAGTCCTAAGATGACCGTTCCAAGGCAGTAACTGTTGGATTTGCTCTTTTTTTTAATGACTCATCACATATTTGTTCTTACTTTACATTTGGCTTGCATGTGAATACCATTGTCCTCTGCCTTTTCAAATGTTAGTATTTATTACAAAGTTCAAAGGACTTTGTCATAATTTCCTTATTCAACTGTTTTAAGAAAAAAATACTCTCTGCATAACACAGACATTGTGCCATCCGGTGTTGCTTAAATATAGGCCTACCATAAGTGACGGAGGTTCTACCAAGTGACCTGCAATGCTCCACCAAGATACCCTTCTTGTCTTCTGTCGTCGAAACAAGATGAACCTCGACATAATGAAAACAATTTTGTCTGCGTGATTTAAGATATCAACAAAAACAACGACCAAAATTGTTAAACAAAACATACATACCCTTCTACTCTGACATCCATTCCCACACACTCCTACTTTGACATCCATTCCAACACACTTCTACTTTGACATCCCTTCCCACACACTTCTACTTTGACATCCATTCCCACAGACTTCTACTTTGACATCCATTCCAACACACTTCTACTTTGGCATCCCTTCCCACACACTTCTACTTTGACATCCATTCCCACAGACTTCTACTTTGACATCCATTCCAACACACTTCTACTGTGACATCCATTCCCACACACTTCTACTTTGACATCCCTTCCCACACACTTCTACTTTGACATCCATTCCAACACACTTCTACTCTGACATCCATTCCAACACACTTCTACTTTGACATCCATTCCCACGCATTTCTACACTGACATCCATACCCACACACTTCCACTCTGACATCCATTTCCACACACTTCTACTTTGACATCCATTCCCACGCATTTCTACACTGACATCCATACCCACACACTTCCACTCTGACAACCATTTCCACACACTTCTACTTTGACATCACACTTCTACTTTGACATCCATTCCCACGCATTTCTACACTGACATCCATACCCACACACTTCTACTCTGACATCCATTTCCACACACTTCTACTCTGAGATCCATTCCGGGTAGATATCGTAACCAAAAAGGTTAAAATCGGGAGCAAATACATCTTGAATACTTTTGACAAGAGTCTTTGGAATAATTTTGAACGCTCTTTCTATGGACGACAGTCTTTGTCTTCGCCACTTAAGTCTCGTCTCGTTTGATGCGTTACCTAGTGCCATTACGAGATTTGCAATAAGTCTAGTCCTCAGAGACCATTTATCTCTAAGGCCCTGGAATTCTTCAAGGGGAAACCGAACCTCCTGACCAAGAACGCCTTTAAACTGCAAGACGACCCATATCCGTCGAGCAACCTCGGTCACCACAAAACATTCTTTAAGATCCGGGTATTTTTGCTCCAGTTTGTTGAGAAGATCAAAATAGTACGCCACAACCTCTTGGACACCTTCACCGTCCGTTGACCAGTTGGCGTTGATATCAAAATCTTGCTCCATGTTATTCACATGAATAGCATTTTCAGCTAATTTGTCTCTCATTATCATTTGCAAAGTTGAGTAGTCTTCGTTTAATGTTTCTACCTCGCCGACAAAGTCATATCCAAGTTTACAAGGCTCGCAGAGCATTTGCATCGGTTTGAAACCATCTGGTATATGGTGTACGCGTTGATTGTTGATGTGAAGAAGAACGAACTTTAACGTGTCTTCAAAGGTCACGTGGATGCCACATTTCAAAGACAGTCGTTTTGGTTTTGACCGAATGCTGTTGGCAATCATAATGCCAAAGGTTGGCCACATTTCCGGCAGGTACAGATTGTCTAAGTACGAAAACCACAACCTCCAGTAAGGGTTTCTCGTGAATATGACCTTGAATCCTGGTCTAATAAGGTCAAGATCACTGTTGCTTTTTATAGAAAATCGTTCAAGGACGACCGTGGAGGTGTTATCAACAAGCTCATTTGTGCGACGATCTGTATTGTTTTCAGGTGATTTTGTGTTGAGTTGTCTGGAACAATGCACGATAATTTAACTCGACTAACGAGCATATGTTCTACAGAAATTTTGCACAAAAACCCCAAACAGAGGTCAGATATTGTAACATATATTGGATATAGGCAAACTGCTGGGTACCACCGTTAAATTTAAATGGTTAGACGCTTTAACTTCAAATAGGAACTTATAAATGTAGTATTTATAGGTTATCAGCAGACTATACTGACTCAAACCCCCTGGCCGCGACGTACCAGTCGTTAGAAGTGGTAATGTTATAGCTCCCTTGCTAACGCTCAAGCAAATATAAGGATAGTTCCATGACTGGTTGGACCGGTGTCATTATAATGTGACTGGGTGTGGTATCATGCCAGGTGTTCACGGCATGCTATACACATTATGAAGGCAACACTATATCTGCTTCAAGGGGACACCGTCTCCAGATAACTGAAATACTGTTGGTGGGACGATAATCCCAACAAACAAATGAACATAACTCAAATGAAAGGTACAACTCAGCTATCTAAAATGCAACACATTACATCTTTTTAATAAAGGTTTGTAAACTGTATATATCAAAGGCAAGAAAAATGTTTTATAATTTTACACGGCCAAAGAAAAGAATTTTCCACTAAACATAGATTTTTTCCATCTTCTGTAAATATGAAAACCTAGTTGGAATCATTTTCAGTTGGTCAATCGATATGAAAAGTTGATTATTTTAAGAAAAGTCGATAAAACAATGTTTATACTTTATTTATGTTCAAAAATAGACAGTATGTGTTTGCATATTTATTGCTCGAAAATATTTAACCTAAATCAACTTAATAACGACATAAACATCAATCCAAAACTAGTTTGTAAAAATAAAATTATGAAGTCCAGCAAAACATTGGAAAACTAAATATTTTAAGGTTGCGTTTTAAACCAAATTTCTTACACAGACCTCAGTGCACGTTCAATGGTACTACTTCCGGCACCGGGGACCGGACAGTAAACCAGGGACATATTCCAAGAAACCAACAGCTCCCGTGGGGTGTCTTGGCTACTCACTGACGTCATTAGGGAGCAACTGTTTAACATCAGCTGCCTTCTTCCCTCGTTTCGTACAGCGACCAGTGACAGATTTGAAGATTCCGGAACCTGTGAAGAATGTAGGCTTGTTAACAAGAATTTCCGTGAGTAATTGATTCCCCTCATTCTATAAATACACGACAACTCCAATTGTACTTAATTTTACTTTTACAATAACAATGATTGCCGTCGGCCACCTGTTCCTTCATACCTCTTCCTACCCTGTCACCAATATGTGACTTGTTATAATATGCCGAAAGCAGGTTCCTTAAAACAATAAAACGTAATTTATAAAAATATAAATTAAATTTAAGCAATCATATCAAAAAAGGTTATGTTTTGTTTACAGTCTTATTCCGATTCTGCCATTAAATAACGTTATTGACTATGTTGGCTTGTTTTTAAAGTGATGTCCGTGTGAACCTTTTTTTAAAACGAAGCTTGACTCAAGAAAAACGTTACCTACGATGAGTTTGGGCTCCATCTATCATCTATGTTAGTAAAAAAATTTAACTGACAGTATTACATACATGTACCTTTGGGAAAATACACAAGAAGAACTCTAGTCCGATAGAGGAGCTTTAACTTGCTAAATCGATGGTTTTTGGAAGATTGGTTGATTGATTTTTTTACTTTAAAAAAAAAAATAGAAATCAACTATGGAATAGTCTTATATCATACTTACTATAAAATGCATTTGCATATGTGGACTCAGCAAGTGACCTGCAAAAGATACATGCATGAGCGTTTCCAGGTTTTCTTAATATTGGTCAACGGAATTCGTCCTCTTACATGTGTAACTCCCATGCATACATGCACTACAATTATGATATTTTCATAAATTTGTATAGCGATATAAATGTGTTCAGCCAAAGATTTGTGAAAGAAATATGTTTTGCATACATTGCTGTAGTATTCCGGTTACCGACATAATGTTTATACTTGTTTGATGTAGGGGTGCCCTTATTCGAGCAGGTACATTTAGAGACGTCAACTTCTCGATCCTTACCTCGGGACTTCGTTTATTGGGTTTATCGTCCCACCAACAGTATTTCAGTTATCTGGAGAAGGTGTTTACTTGAAGCAGATATAGTGCTGCCTTCACTGAGTATAGCATGCCGTGAACACCTTATTAAGCCACATTATCCTGACACCTGGCCAACCAGTCGTGGAACAACCCTTAATTTGCTTGAGCGTTAGCAAGGGAGCTTTATCACGACCAAGTTTAACGACTTTGGTATGTCGCGGCTCGAGATCGAACCCGGGGCCTCCCGTACCTGGAGCCGACGCTCTACCGATTGCGCGACCAGGTCCGGTGTCCGAGCTTCGTGTTCCAGTCGGCTGTAAAGAACTTTCATATGAACCTTAATGTTCACCCGCTGTTCACTATTGGTTTTACCCAGAAAACACATATACTCCCAGATAATTGTCTATTTGAAAGGTGGGGGGGGGGGGGTGTTTGGGGGCGCGACAGTCTTCCCTCAACAATAGTAGATGGACTTCGCCAACATATGACCATGATTGTGTCTGTGGGATGTATCTGAAAACAGAAACTTAACAAAGTGCTTGATGGGACAACCAGCCACGTAAATTATAAACCATCTCTGCATGCCGGTGATACCCGTTGCAGGGGCGGATCCAGGGCCTAAATTTGACCTATTCACAGTTACAGAGGGGAACAATATAACCAGTCCTAGGTCCCATTCAAGTATTAAAATGTTCCATTATTAAAAGAACACAACTACTGTTTTAATGACATACTTTGTTTCCAAATGTAGCAAAATACACGAGAAACATATGCACACATAACCACATGTGATGAAACAACATTATATATGTGTGCCTAGCTAATATGCTTAGCAGTGGTTGTGGTCAGGGCGTGAAACCAACTATTTGAGGCCTTTGAAAAATTAGCTTCAGGAATTTTGACAGTTTCACGTGAAATGGTTTGAACTGGTATGGATACGCGGTTGCGTTGTGTAACTCACTCTTGTATGTTTTGAACAAATTATGTGTTTCTATTGTATTTGTTTGACAATACATCAACATTTAAACAAAGTGACCAGAACTACCCTGTTGCGACGTGTATAATTATATCAAATGTAGAGTTTAAATTGCAAGTGGAAAACACTTTCAAGCTTAAAAAACACGAACAAGTTTGTACGCAGCATAATTCCGGATAACAATATACTTCTGAATGCGTAAATTTATACGTTGTCAGTAGAAATTGTCCGAGGATTTTCTATTGTATTGTGTACCTGAGGGTTGTCTCCCTTGAACAAGGTGGTATGATGACGTCATCTTGTTGCCGTTACTCGGTTGTATCTGGTGTACACCGATGTCAGGTAACCCCTTGTAAAACAGAACTAATGTTGTCGAGAACGATACCATAGCAACAACGATGATCCTCTTCCTCAGCCTATGGGGTAGTTGTCGTCGCATTGTGTATTACGAAACTTGCTCTGCAAATGCAACATGTATTTTAAGGTGGTATCGGAAAGCTTGAACCAGATTTCTTTTTTTTTTCTGAAACAGCCATATAAATGCTCCCCACCCCATCTGAAAAGACCTAAAAAGATCTAGAAAATTGCTGTTTACTGATGTTCTACATCTAGGTAAAAATCAGCATAACGCGTCACTCGTCAAGATACAAACACGTATTTCCTATCGGACCCACTCTGCACAGTAAGCTATTTTTAAATTAAGAAAGCCACGTGACCATTTACTTTAGACATTACGTTACAGCAACATTTCATTTATCTGCTCTGTTGTCTCTTGTGTTTACGAGGCTAAAGACATAGTAGTGTAGTTGTTTTCAACAAGTCGAACATCTTTTCTGTTAATTAGCGTTTCTCAGAGAAATATTTCAGGACATTTTAAATTTTTGGAAACACATTTGTAAACTTTAAAAACTTCCCGTAGTAATTTGGCAAAAGCAATATAGAAACGAAGGTACGAGAAGGACTGAACATACGAGAAACAATTACATACATACTTAGATTGTCTACAAATCCTCGGCTAGAATGTGAACATTAAGAGAATACTGTCTGCAACTTTAGGCGTGCTATAGTGTTTATTGATCAACTTCAACTTCAACTTTGTACTGCCAAAAGTCAATACTGACTACATAAGGCAGGCGCAAGTCCTGAACATTGACAATTTAAGACTTATAATTTAAAATATCAATTAAAAAGCATAAAACTTATTTAGGCCATTTGCAAATGCAGGTACAGTTGGGGCATCCTTAATCTCAGTCGGTAGTCCGTTCCAAAGTCGTATAGCCCGCGGAAAGAATGAGTTCATGTGGTGTTTTGTTTTTGAGTGGGGAATAAGGAATTTGTTGTTTCGTGTAGTTGTGAGATAACAGTGATCGACTGATATGATAAGAGTAATGCTTAGAATGGGGTTTTGAGAGAAAACAAAACAACATGTTGTTTATTGTTGTTGACATTTTGCCGTTTAACACTGTGAGTCTCTGGGTAAAGAAGAGTTCTCCTACGCAAAAATCCAAAGAAAAATCCTAATAAAACTGTTATTTACACTCATAACCCATCACTCCACTATAATAATACATGTTTAGACCGAGTTTCGTTTTTTAAAAATATAAAACAACCTATCACACACCTTTGGTTATTTACATACAAGCTGCGTGTTCGCGTATGTCTGTTTATCCTTTCAGACTTCATAAGCTCGGATTATTCAAAACAAAATTGTTTGAATATATTAAAGTTACTAACACAGGTTTAATATAAACACATCTTACTTTCCCTCGTTATTTATCCATATATCGGTGAATCAAAGACAACGTCGTACTTGTTATAGACGCCTTGCAACGTTTAAAAGACACACACATTACACTAGCAAACACAAACAACAAATACACACAAAGATGTCTGCTTATCTAAAATCAATACCAGATCCAATCTATAAACTATCTAAAATCCATACCAGATCCAATCTATAAATAATCGAATGGTGTACATCACTCGGCCTTACTGACTACGGTAAATATATGGTGCATAATGTGGGTCAAGCGTAGAGAGTTTCGAATAAGGTGTATCAAGGTCTTTGAGCAAATAATTGTTGTAAATTGAATTACGGCATGTATCTCGTTTTCAAAAATCAATACCGGATCCAATCTATAAATAATCGAAGGGTGTACATCACTCGGCCTTACTGACTGTGGTACATATATGGTGCAGAATGTGGGTCAAGCATAGAGAGTATCGTATACTGTGTGTCAAGGTATTTGAGCAAATATTTGTTTGAAATATTGAATTTAGGCATGTATCTCGAGTATAAACCGGGCATATTTTGACTAGTTAATTGCGTTTACTGTGATGTTGTTTGTAAATATGCACTGTTCAGCCGGGATGGGTCCAGGTAAAAGAGAAGAGTTGGGAAAACACATACTTGTACTGCGATAAAGTTGATTGGATCTTGATTCATACTCCCAAACCGCCCCCGACCACCCCTACAACTACCACCAACAACCAACATTTTCTTTTTGCATCCGACCCTGCTGTTCAGTTATTTACTCCCAATGCAGGTGCTCTGTTGGGGGTCGTTTCATTTACACTGTTCGTCATTGATTAAAAAACCCTCATGAAGTGCAAGCATGGAGCTAAAAGAAAACCGGTTTATTTCACCCCAGATGGTCGGTTTTGCCGTTTAACCGTTCTAACGATGCAACAGTTGTGTTCTCTCTATTTTTGTAATGTCTTGTCTCAGTATTTTGTCACTGTAACGACCGCAAGGGTAAAAGTATAAGCCTTCAAACCAGCCTCGCTGCTGGGTTAACTCTTCAGCGACGTGGTTTAAGCGGCTTCCAAAGTTGGGCGGTTAAGCAATGGTTAACGTGGCTGATGTATGGATGGGGGCGTTGCAGAGCGCCGGCCTGCGTTACATTGGTGGCAGCGGTGGGATTGTCAACTGCCAGACTGGAGTTGCGTCCCCACTGAACTTCCCAGGTCAAGTCTCGGGACGAGACTTCTCGGAGGAGGAAGTAATGTAACAACAATGTAGTAGTAGTGGTTGTTGTTTTGTTGTTGTTGTAATCACAGTAGTAGTAGCAGCAGCAGAAGTAGCGGTAGTAGAAGTACTTAGTGGTGATGGTGGTAGTGGTGATGGTAGTAGTAGTTGTAGTAACAGTAGAAGTAGTTATGACACAAATACCCTTTCATACCTAAAATAGCTAACTACATAACTATCTTTCATTTTATGAATTCGCTTTTTAAATACCCTCGTAATTATATATCAGAACCTCCCAGAATAATTATGGAACAGCGCATGTGTTTTGTCCTAAATATACTTCGTTACAAACTTACCATGTAGTCATACTTGACCGAAAGCACTAAATATAGATAATCCGATTGTAAGAGTTGAAACATAACAAAAAGCAAATGGTTTTCTTTTGTACACCAAGGACAGCTGAGATAAGATAGCGAATGAACAACAAAGAGGCATATAATCTATTGGGAATGCTTTGTGATACAATAAGACGTACTGTCCACTACACACAACCGGTTACAGCCCTAGCAATTACTGGTACATAATAAATAAAATACACATGTATATTGATTAATAAAATGTTTTAAAAAATAAAAGAAGAAAAACTGCAGAAAGTAAGTTCAATTTAGGTTTTAGATACAAATTAAATGTATATATATGTCAAATCATTGAAAAGTGTCCAAAAATATCCATTTGGTTTAGCTGGGTCAACGCATGTTTACTTTGTTAGAATACTCGTAATTAGCTAGAAGTATGCAATGGTTTGTGTTAGTTAGTTGTATTCATGAAAATGGGACTGGTATAATACTGCTTAAGGTATTTGTACTCCGAACAGAAGTTACCAAACTACTTCAGTTAAACGTATCCTGGCATTGTACATATCGCAAATATTGAAGAAATATCTTTAAAATATGTAGCGTTGGGGAAGATTACATCTTATTGATGCGTTTTCTAAATTAAAAGTTTGTAAGAACTGTGACACCAAAAGGATATACGTTTCCTGACATCATTTTTATGGGTAAAATCACATTTTTGCATCTGATATCCATCCATTTCCCCTTCATTTATCCGTCAACTTGATTTAACCTTCAAACCTTTGATGTTGTGTAGTGTGATTATCAGAACAGCATAAAACCTTTGATCATCGTTTCTGAGCAACTATATCGATCGAATCAGTGCCACGGTGAGGGTGTGAACATTGTTATTTGTCGTATTTAATAGGGATAATTTATGAATATAAAATCAAAATTATGAGGAACTATTTAAGGATTTTATGACTTATAATTCCCCCAACATTTTTTTTAAAAAAAGGTTAAGCTTGGACATTTATAAGGAACAATACGTTACGTGGTGTAGCCTAGACTTTCAACCAATATGAGTAAATCGGATACTTATTCGGGCTGACATTGCGTCAACTTTTGTTCAAGCATCGTGCATCTTTATACCACATTGAATGGTTGAGAGACCCGGGTGTATATCCCAACAAGAGTTCTAGCATCGTGCATCTTTATACCACATTGAATGGTTGAGAGACCTGGGTGTATATTCCCACAAGAGTTCTAGCATCGTACATCTTTATACCACATTGAATGGTTGAGAGACCCGAGTGTATATTCCCACAAGAGTTCAAGCATCGTACATCTTTATACCACATTGAATGGTTGAGAGACCTAGGTGTATATTCCCACAAGAGTTCTAGCATCGTGCATCTTTATACCACATTGAATGGTTGAGAGACCCGGGTGTATATTCCCCAAGAGTTCTAGCATCGTACATCTTTATACCACATTGAATGGTTGAGAGACCCGAGTGTATATTCCCACAAGAGTTTAAGCATCGTGCATCTTTATACCACATTGAATGGTTGAGAGACCCGGGTGTATATTCCCACTAGAATTCTAGCATCGTGCATCTTTATACCACATTGAATGGTTGAGAGACCCGGGTGTATATTCCCACTAGAGTTCTAGCATCGTACATCTTTATACCACATTGAATGGTTGAGAGACCCGGGTGTATATTCCCACTAGAGTTCAAGTATCGTGAATCTTTATACCACATTGAATGGTTGAGAGACCTGGGTGTATATTCCCATAAGAGTTCAAGCATCGTACATCTTTATACCACATTGAATGGTTGAGAGACCCGGGTGTATATTCCCACAAGAGTTCTAGTATCGTGCATCTTTATACCACATTGAATGGTTGAAAGACCTGGGTGTATGTTCTCATAAGAGTTCTAGTATCGTGCATCTTTATACCACATTGAATGGTTGAGAGACCTGGGTGTATATTCCCACAAGAGTTCTAGTATCGTGCATCTTTATACCATATTGAATGGTTGAGAGACCTGGGTGTATATTCCCACAAGAGTTCTAGTATCGTGCTTCTTTATACCACATTGAATGGTTGAGAGACCTGGGTGTATATTCCCACAAGAGTTCAAGCATCGTACATCTTTATACCACATTGAATGGTTGAGAGACCTGGGTGTATAATCCCACAAGAGTTCTAGCATCGTGCATCTTTATACCACATTGAATGGATGAGAGACCCGGGTGTATATTCCCTAAGAGTTCTAGTATCGTGCATCTTTATACCACATTGAATGGTTGACAGACCCGGGTGTATATTCCCACAAGAGTTCTAGCATCGTGCATCTTTATACCACATTGAATGGTTGAGAGACCTAGGTGTATATTCCCACAAGAGTTCAAGCATCGTACATCTTTATACCACATTGAATGGATGAGAGACCTGAGTGTATGTTCTCATAAGAGTTCTAGCATCGTGCATCTTTATACCACATTGAATGGTTGAGAGACCTGGGTGTATGTTCTCACAAGAGTTCTAGCATCGTGCATCTTTATACCACATTGAATGGTTGAGAGACCTGGGTGTATGTTCTCACAAGAGTTCTAGCATCGTGCATCTTTATACCACATTGAATGGTTGAGAGACCTGGGTGTATATTCCCACAAGAGTTCTAGCATCGTGCATCTTTATACCACATTGAATGGATGAGAGACCTGGGTGTATATTCCCACAAGAGTTCAAGCATCGTACATCTTTATACCACATTGAATGGTTGAGAGACCTGGGTGTATATTTCCAGAAGAGTTCTAGCATCGTGCATCTTTATACCACATTGAATGGTTGAGAGACCTGGGTGTATATTCCCACAAGAGTTCAAGCATCGTACATCTTTATACCACATTGAATGATTGATAGACCTGGGAGTATATTCCCACAAGAGTTCTAGTATCGTGCATCTTTATACCACATGGAATAGTTGAGAGACCTGGGTGTATATTCCCCCAAGAGTTCTAGCATCGTACATCTTTATACCACATTGAATGATTGAGAGACCTGAGTGTATATTCTCATAAGAGTTCTAGCATCGTGCATCTTTATACCACATTGAATGGTTGAGAGACCTGGGTGTATGTTCTCACAAGAGTTCTAGCATCGTGCATCTTTATACCACATTGAATGGTTGAGAGACCTGGGTGTATGTTCTCACAAGAGTTCTAGCATCGTGCATCTTTATACCACATTGAATGGTTGAGAGACCTGGGTGTATATTCCCACAAGAGTTCTAGCATCGTGCATCTTTATACCACATTGAATGGATGAGAGACCTGGGTGTATATTCCCACAAGAGTTCAAGCATCGTACATCTTTATACCACATTGAATGGTTGAGAGACCTGGGTGTATATTTCCACAAGAGTTCTAGCATCGTGCATCTTTATACCACATTGAATGGTTGAGAGACCCGGGTGTATATTCCCCAAGAGTTCTAGCATCCTACATCTTTATACCACATTGAATAGCTGAGAGTGCTGGGTGTATATTCCCCCAAGAGTTCTAGCATCGTGCATCTTTATACCACATTGAATGAATGAGAGACCTGGGTGTATATTCCCCCAAGAGTTCTAGCATCGTGCATCTTTATACCACATTGAATGGTTGAGAGACCTGAGTGTATATTCCCACAAGAGTTCAAGCATCGTACATCTTTATACCACATTGAATGGTTGAGAGACCTGGGTGTATATTCCCACAAGAGTTCTAGCATCGTGCATCTTTATACCACATTGAATGGTTGAGAGACCTGGGTGTATATTCCCACAAGAGTTCAAGCATCGTACATCTTTATACCACATTGCATGGTTGAGAGACCCGGGTGTATATTCCCACAAGAGTTCAAGCATCGTACATCTTTATACCACATTGAATAGTTGAGAGACCTGGGTGTATATTCCCACAAGAGTTCAAGCATCGTACGTCTTTATACCACATTGAGTGGATGAAAGACCTGGGTGTATATTCCCACAATAGTTCAAGCATCGTGCATCTTTATACCACATTGAATGGTTGAGAGACCTAAGTGTATATCCCCCAAGAGATTTAGCATCGTGCATCTTTATACCACATTGAATGGTTAAGAGACCCGGGTGTAAATTCCCACAAGAGTTCTAGCATCGTGCATCTTTATACCACATTGAATGGTTGAGAGACCTGGGTGTATATTCCCACAAGAGTTCAAGCATCGTACATCTTTATGCCACATTGAATGTATGAGAGACCCGGGTGTATATTCCCACAAGAGTTCAAATATCGTACATCTTTATACCACATTGAATAGTTGAGAGACCCGGGTGTATATTCCCACAAAGGTTCTAGCATCGTGCATCTTTATACCTCATTGAATGGTTGAGAGACCTGGGTGTATATTCCCACAAGAGTTCTAGCATCCTGCATCTTTATACCACATTGAATGGTTGAGAGACCCGGGTGTATTTTCCCTAAGAGTTCTAGCATCGTGCATCTTTATACCACATTGAATAGTTGAGAGACCCGGGTGTATATTCCCACAAGAGTTCTAGCATCGTGCATCTTTATACCTCATTGAATGGTTGAGAGACCTGGGTGTATATTCCCACAAGAGTTCTAGCATCGTGCATCTTTATACCACATTGAATGTATGAGAGTGCTAGGTGTATATTCCCACAAGAGTTCAAGCATCGTACATCTTTATACCACATTGAATAGTTGAGAGACCCGAGTGTATATTCCCACAAGAGTTCAAGCATCGTACATCTTTATACCACATTGAATGGTTGAGAGACCTGGGTGTATATTCCCACAAGAGTTCTAGCATCGTACATCTTTATACCACATTGAATGGTTGAGAGACCTGGCTGTATATTCCCACAAGAGTTCTAGCATCGTGCATCTTTATACCACATTGAATGGTTGAGAGACCTGGGTGTATATTCCCCAAGAGTTCTAGCATCGTGCATCTTTATACCACATTGAATGGTTGAGAGACCTGGGTGTATATTCCCCAAGAATTCTAGCATCGTGCATCTTTATACCATATTGAATGGTTGAGAGACCTGGATGTATATTCCCACAAGAGTTCAAGCATCGTGCATCTTTATACCACATTGAATGGTTGAGAGACCTGTGTATATTCCCACAAGAGTTCAAGCATCGTACATCTTTATACCACATTGAATGGTTAAGAGACCTGGGTGTATATTCCCACAAGAGTTCAAGCATCGTACATCTTTATACCACATTGAATGTATGAGAGTGCTTGGTGTATATTCCCCAAGAGTTTAAGCATCGTACATCTTTATACCACATTGAATGTATGAGAGACCCGGGTGTATATTTCCACAAGAGTTCAAGCATCGTACATCTTTATACCACATTGAATGGTTGAGAGACCCGGGTGTATATTCCCCCAAGAGTTCTAGCATCGTACATCTTTATACCACATTGAATGGATGAGAGACCTGGGTGTATATTCCCACAAGAGTTCTAGCATCGTGCATCTTTATACCACATTGAATGGTTGAGAGACCTGAGTGTATATCCCACAAGAGTTCAAGCATCGTACATCTTTATACCACATTGATTGGTTGAGAGACCTGAGTGTATATCCCACAAGAGTTCAAGCATCGTACATCTTTATACCACATTGAATGGTTGAGAGACCTGGTGTATATTCCCACAAGAGTTCTAGCATCGTGCATCTTTATACCACATTGAATGGTTGAGAGACCGAGGTGTATATTCCCACAAGATTTCTAGTATCGTGCATCTTTATACCACATTGAATAGTTGAGAGACCCGGGTGTATATCCCCCAAGAGATTTAGCATCGTGCATCTTTATACCACATTGAATGGTTAAGAGACCTGGGTGTATATTCCCACAAGAGTTCAAGCATCGTACATCTTTATACCACATTGAATGGTTGAGAGACCTGGGTGTATATTCCCTAAGATTTCAAGCATCGTGCATCTTTATACCACATTGAATGGTTGAGAGACCTGTGTATATTCCCACAAGAGTTCTAGCATCGTGCATCTTTATACCACATTGAATGGTTGAGAGACCTGGGTGTATATTCCCACAAGAGTTCAAGCATCGTACATCTTTATACCACATTGAATGGTTGAGAGACCCGGGTGTATATTCCCCAAGAGTTCAAGCATCGTCCATCTTTATACCACATTGAATGGTTGAGAGACCTGGGTGTATATTCCCACAAGAGTTTAAGCATCGTACATCTTTATACCCCATTGAATGGTTGAGAGACCCGGGTGTATTTTCCCTAAGAGTTCTAGCATCGTGCATCTTTATACCACATTGAATAGTTGAGAGACCCGGGTGTATATTCCCACAAGAGTTCTAGCATCGTGCATCTTTATACCTCATTGAATGGTTGAGAGACCTGGGTGTATATTCCCACAAGAGTTCTAGCATCGTGCATCTTTATACCACATTGAATGTATGAGAGTGCTAGGTGTATATTCCCACAAGAGTTCAAGCATCGTACATCTTTATACCACATTGAATAGTTGAGAGACCCGAGTGTATATTCCCACAAGAGTTCAAGCATCGTACATCTTTATACCACATTGAATGGTTGAGAGACCTGGGTGTATATTCCCACAAGAGTTCTAGCATCGTACATCTTTATACCACATTGAATGGTTGAGAGACCTGGGTGTATATTCCCACAAGAGTTCAAGCATCGTACATCTTTATACCACATTGAATGGTTGAGAGACCTGGGTGTATATTCCCACAAGAGTTCTAGCATCGTGCATCTTTATACCACATTGAATGGTTGAGAGACCTGGGTGTATATTCCCACAAGAGTTCAAGCATCGTACATCTTTATACCACATTGCATGGTTGAGAGACCCGGGTGTATATTCCCACAAGAGTTCAAGCATCGTACATCTTTATACCACATTGAATAGTTGAGAGACCTGGGTGTATATTCCCACAAGAGTTCAAGCATCGTACGTCTTTATACCACATTGAGTGGATGAAAGACCTGGGTGTATATTCCCACAAGAGTTCAAGCATCGTGCATCTTTATACCACATTGAATGGTTGAGAGACCTAAGTGTATATCCCCCAAGAGATTTAGCATCGTGCATCTTTATACCACATTGAATGGTTAAGAGACCCGGGTGTAAATTCCCACAAGAGTTCTAGCATCATACATCTTTATACCACATTGAATGGTTGAGAGACCTGAGTGTATATTCCCACAAGAGTTCAAGCATCGTGCATCTTTATACCACATTGAATGGTTGAGAGACCTGGGTGTATATTCCCACAAGAGTTCAAGCATCGTACATCTTTATGCCACATTGAATGTATGAGAGACCCGGGTGTATATTCCCACAAGAGTTCAAATATCGTACATCTTTATACCACATTGAATGGATGAGAGACCTGGGTGTATATTCCCACAAGAGTTCAAGCATCGTACATCTTTATGCCACATTGAATGTATGAGAGACCCGGGTGTATATTCCCACAAGAGTTCAAATATCGTACATCTTTATACCACATTGAATAGTTGAGAGACCCGGGTGTATCTTCCCACAAAGGTTCTAGCATCGTGCATCTTTATACCTCATTGAATGGTTGAGAGACCTGGGTGTATATTCCCACAAGAGTTCTAGCATCCTGCATCTTTATACCACATTGAATGGTTGAGAGACCCGGGTGTATTTTCCCTAAGAGTTCTAGCATCGTGCATCTTTATACCACATTGAATAGTTGAGAGACCCGGGTGTATATTCCCACAAGAGTTCTAGCATCGTGCATCTTTATACCTGATTGAATGGTTGAGAGACCTGGGTGTATATTCCCACAAGAGTTCTAGCATCGTGCATCTTTATACCACATTGAATGTATGAGAGTGCTAGGTGTATATTCCCACAAGAGTTCAAGCATCGTACATCTTTATACCACATTGAATAGTTGAGAGACCCGAGTGTATATTCCCACAAGAGTTCAAGCATCGTACATCTTTATACCACATTGAATGGTTGAGAGACCTGGGTGTATATTCCCACAAGAGTTCTAGCATCGTGCATCTTTATACCACATTGAATGGTTGAGAGACCTGGGTGTATATTCCCCAAGAGTTCTAGCATCGTGCATCTTTATACCACATTGAATGGTTGAGAGACCTGGGTGTACATTCCCCAAGAGTTCTAGCATCGTGCATCTTTATACCATATTGAATGGTTGAGAGACCTGGATGTATATTCCCACAAGAGTTCAAGCATCGTGCATCTTTATACCACATTGAATGGTTGAGAGACCTGTGTATATTCCCACAAGAGTTCAAGCATCGTACATCTTTATACCACATTGAATGGTTAAGAGACCTGGGTGTATATTCCCACAAGAGTTCAAGCATCGTACATCTTTATACCACATTGAATGTATGAGAGTGCTTGGTGTATATTCCCCAAGAGTTTAAGCATCGTACATCTTTATACCACATTGAATGTATGAGAGACCCGGGTGTATATTTCCACAAGAGTTCAAGCATCGTACATCTTTATACCACATTGAATGGTTGAGAGACCCGGCTGTATATTCCCCCAAGAGTTCTAGCATCGTACATCTTTATACCACATTGAATGGATGAGAGACCTGGGTGTATATTCCCACAAGAGTTCTAGCATCGTGCATCTTTATACCACATTGAATGGTTGAGAGACCTGAGTGTATATCCCACAAGAGTTCAAGCATCGTACATCTTTATACCACATTGATTGGTTGAGAGACCTGAGTGTATATCCCACAAGAGTTCAAGCATCGTACATCTTTATACCACATTGAATGGTTGAGAGACCTGGTGTATATTCCCACAAGAGTTCTAGCATCGTACATCTTTATACCACATTGATTGGTTGAGAGACCTGAGTGTATATCCCACAAGAGTTCAAGCATCGTACATCTTTATACCACATTGAATGGTTGAGAGACCTGGGTGTATATTCCCACAAGAGTTCTAGCATCGTACATCTTTATACCACATTGAATGGTTGAGAGACCTGGGTGTATATTCCCACAAGAGTTCAAGCATCGTACATCTTTATACCACATTGAATGGTTGAGAGACCTGGGTGTATATTCCCACAAGAGTTCTAGCATCGTGCATCTTTATACCACATTGAATGGTTGAGAGACCTGGGTGTATATTCCCACAAGAGTTCAAGCATCGTACATCTTTATACCACATTGCATGGTTGAGAGACCCGGGTGTATATTCCCACAAGAGTTCAAGCATCGTACATCTTTATACCACATTGAATAGTTGAGAGACCTGGGTGTATATTCCCACAAGAGTTCAAGCATCGTACGTCTTTATACCACATTGAGTGGATGAAAGACCTGGGTGTATATTCCCACAAGAGTTCAAGCATCGTGCATCTTTATACCACATTGAATGGTTGAGAGACCTAAGTGTATATCCCCCAAGAGATTTAGCATCGTGCATCTTTATACCACATTGAATGGTTAAGAGACCCGGGTGTAAATTCCCACAAGAGTTCTAGCATCATACATCTTTATACCACATTGAATGGTTGAGAGACCTGAGTGTATATTCCCACAAGAGTTCAAGCATCGTGCATCTTTATACCACATTGAATGGTTGAGAGACCTGGGTGTATATTCCCACAAGAGTTCAAGCATCGTACATCTTTATGCCACATTGAATGTATGAGAGACCCGGGTGTATATTCCCACAAGAGTTCAAATATCGTACATCTTTATACCACATTGAATGGATGAGAGACCTGGGTGTATATTCCCACAAGAGTTTCAAGCATCGTACATCTTTATGCCACATTGAATGTATGAGAGACCCGGGTTGTATATTCCCACAAGAGTTCAAATATCGTATCCTACTCTTTATACCACATTGAATAGTTGAAGACCCGGGGTGATTTTCCTAGAGTTCTATAGCAATCGTGCATCTTTAGACACATGTAGTTGAAGAGAACCCCGGGTGTATTCCCACAAGAGTTGCTAGCTGTGCATCTTCTTTATACCTGATGGAATGGTTGAGATACCTGGGTGTATATTCCCACAAGAGTTCTAGCATCGTGCTCTTTATAACCACATTGAATGTATGGAGTGCTAGGTGTATATTCCCAAAAAGATCAAGCATCGGACATCCTTTCTACCACATTGA
>CM017570.1:26379371-26429396 GCA_007844125.1 Sinonovacula constricta | reverse complement strand
TCTTTATACCACATTGAATGGTTGCAGACCTAGGGTATATTCCCACAAGAGTTCTAACATCGTCATCTTTACCACATTGAATGGTTGAGAGACCTGGGTGTATATTCCCACAAGAGTTCTAAGCATCGTACATCTTTATACCACATGAATGGTTGAGAGACCTGGGTATATTCCCACAAGAGTTTAAGCATCGTACTCTTATACCACATTGAATGGTTGAGAGACCTGGGTGTATATTCCCACAAGAGTTTAAGCATCGTGCATCTTTATACCACATTGAATGGTTGAGAGACCTGGGTGTATATTCCCACAAGAGTTCAAGCATCGTACATCTTTATACCACATTGATTTTGAGAGACCTGGGTGTATATTCCCACAAAGTTCAAGCATCGTGCATCTTTATACCACATTGAATGTTGAGAGACCTGGGTGTATATTCCCACAAGAGTTCAGCATCGTGCATCTTTACCACATATGATGTTGAGAGACCTGGGTGTATATTCCCACAAGTTTAAGCATCGTGCATCTTTATACCACATTGAATGGTTGAGAGACCCGGGTGTATATTCCCATCAGAGTTCTAGCATCGTGCATCTTTTGCAAGTGCTCATCTCTCAGGACATCTGCGGCTTGCGATTTATTAATAAGACCTTGTTTCTTTAAGAGATGTTTGTTTGTTTTCACAATGTCACGACATTTGTCGATATCCATTAAAATTGATATCTTGGAGTCAGAGAATTTAACTGCGTGTCTATGGAGGAGATAAAACTTCTCACAGTTCTGGGTACACCTTTGATTTTGTCTTTGTTACAGACACTAAAAATTCTCAAATGTAAGTGATAAGGTGATCGAGAATGGGGGATAAATTGCATGTTTCTTTGTTCGTTCTTATTTTGTAGGTCTTGAAATACTTTAATGTCAGTTTATTTTTTTTTTCAATTGTGTTTTGTCAGTGTTTTAAGCAAAAATAAATAAATAAATAAATAAATAAATGAAATAAAAAAATCTACCTTTACAGTTTTAAAATGTCTCTTCAACAAACTTGTTCGGTTAAATTGGTTTAGCAACATATTGCTCATTGACAGGGTCCTTGTTTTGCTAATTGTCTTGGCTTACTGTTAGAACAAGTGGTGGTTGTTGGTGATTTAATTTGTTCGAATTTCTGTTGTTTGGTAGATTTCAGTTGAATTTCTTGTAATTGCAGGTACTTTGTCATCATTAAAAACATTCTAAGTCAAATTAAATTTCAAAGTCAATGTTGTCATTTGTTTCCATGTTTATCTTTTTCTTTTTTAGATTAGTTTTTGTTGTTGTTGTTTTTAAAATCTAAATATAGCAAACAACACTATTGGTTATGACATGGGAAGCAATTCGGTAACTTGGAACAGGGCCAAGTCAAGGGAAGTAACTCTAACTGATAGGCTCGACTAGGATGTGAAAACTAGTTCCTGATTTTCGTTATTTTTTCACTAAAGTTATTTTCGCTAATAACATTAGGTGTTTCACCAATAAACACGAAGGAATAATGTGTTTTAAAAGAAACACACATGTTCCAAACTGTCTTATATCACCTTTAAAACATATAGGCCTACATACATTGCGGAGGAGAGGAATGTGTTCGTGAATATACATATAGGCCCCGCCTTCGGGGGGTGGGAGTGGGTGGGTGGGGGTGTATTATTTCTAAAACATGTCAAATTGCCTTCCGAGTGGTTTCTGAGCTTATAAATGTGTTCATAATATGATCACAGTGAAAGAGTTTTTTCCCCAATTAAATGCACATGTATATATTTAATATATACAGTATATATTTATACTATAGCAGTGGTAGTAGTAGTAGTAGTAGTAGTAGTAGTAGTAGTAGTAGTAGTAGTAGTAGTAGTAGTAGGCTAGTAGTAGTAGTAGTAGTAGTTGTAGTAGTAGTAGAAGTAGTAGTAGTAGTAGTTGTAGTAGTAGTAGAAGTAGTAGTAGAAGTAGGAGGAGGAGAAGTGGTAGTAGTAGTAGTAGTAGCAGCAGAAGCAGTAGAAGTAGTAGTAGTAGTAGTAGTAATAGTAGTAGTAGTAGTAGAAGTAGTGGCAGCAGCAGTAGTAGTAGTAGTAGAAGCAGCAGCAGCAGTAGTAGTAGTAGTAGTAGTAGTAGTAGTAGTAGAAGTAGTAGAAGATGTAGCAGCAGTATTAGCAACAGAAGTAGCAGTAGAGCTCACCATAGGCTCCCTTACTATCACTTTTGCTGAACTCATTTACCGGTATTAAATGTTTGTATTAAATGACAATTCGTGTCAGATCCTCCCTCTCCCCCCCCCCTCTCTCTCTCTCTCTCTCTCTCTCTCTCTCTCTCTCTCTCTCTCTCTCTCTCTCTCTCTCTCTCTCTATATATATATATTGTTAATGGCAGGCATGTATTGCTCGAAAATTATTCAACGTCCATTAAAATACTCCGTCCATTTATGTTCTATTAGAAATCACGTCCACTTATCTTAGATCGGCACATGAAGTAAACAAGTAAACAAAGAATAAATGATTAAAACCCCTTACGTCTGCTGTTTTGCAGAAAGCAATAGCCACAACTTCAATACGTTTGGCAGTCGGCCACTCTCATCACACATTCTGACCCGGCTTTCACGCCAGCAACAATTGCAGTAAAAGGCTTCAATTCTGCTTTACGACAAATCGATGTCTTTAAACACATGAGTTATACACCTTGTCGTCTGGTTTTATAACTCTTTCGGTCTACGTTAAGTGCATGATTGAACCTTCGATGCCTGACCAACGTCATAAGGAGGACATGAGTGTCGATCCGACGGCGCCGCACTATACATCTTCCCACCCGCGCCTCATTATCGATTCAACATGCTGGCGGTAAAAATGGAGGGTAACATAGCGGCGAGCAATAACAATTGTCGCGAAATGGTGTCGGTTGTGGCAGCTGCAACCCCCGCACGCACCCCCCCGCCCCCCACCCGCCAAAACAACAACAACAAAAAGATATAGAAACAAAAACAACACCAACAACAACAAACAACAGCATCAACCAAAAATGACAAACAAGCAAACAAAACAGACACACACAAATCACAAAGCGATACGATGGTGTCGCGTCATGAGATTGCTGTGATGCAAATATAACAATATTTTAATAGTAATATAGTTTTTTCCTTAGTAAGTTTAATGCAAAATAATTAATTTGATGAATAAAAGATACAAAAGTTTCTAAATCTGCGTCATGGGATATATGTGGTGCCAGTAGATATCATTTAGACACAGTTTTATATATTAATAGCGTATCATTCTTCATAAGGTTTTAATATAAACATTATTAGATTCGATGAATAAAAGAAAAAAATCTAGATCTATATCTCTCTGGGCGGTGAAATGAGGTTGATCTGATGTAACTTTATACCATTAAGGTAAATTGAAGTATAAATAAGTTTAATGAAAATTTATAAATTTAATGGATATAATGTGGAAAGAACCTCGATTTATATATTTCTGAAGGATTAAGCTGATGCGAAATAAGTGACGTGACGCTTAACCAATCCGGAACGAAATAATTTCACGAGCTTCTGTTTGATTAGAGACAAAGTGTTTTAATCGCTTTATTCTTTAGTGAATGCCAGGGCATTTTTGTCACAATTGTCATCAGCGTCATGCCTTAAACTTTTCCAACGGACAATTCCTGTTATTACCTTGTACTATGACCCTGCTACACTACCCCCTCCCCAGCACACTATGACCCTGCTACAATACCTCCTCCCCAGCACACTATGACCCTGCTACAATATACCCTCCCCAGCACACTATGACCCTGCTACACTACCCCCTCCCCAGCACACTATGACCCTGCTACACTACCCCCTCCCCAGCACACTATGACCCTGCTACAGTATATCCTCCCAGCGCACTATGACCCTGCTACAATACCCCCTCCCCAGCACACTATGACCCTGCTACAATATACCCTCCCCAGCACACTATGACCCTGCTACAATATACCCTCCCCAGCACACTATGACCCTGCTACAATACCCCCTCCCCAGCACACTATGACCCTGCTACAGTATATCCTCCCCAGCGCACTATGACCCTGCTACAATACCCCCTCCCCAGCACACTATGACCCTGCTACAATATACCCTCCCCAGAGCACTATGACCCTGCTACAATATACCCTCCCCAGAGCACTATGATCCTGCTACAATACCCCCTCCCCAGCACACTATGACCCTGCTACAATATACCCTCCCCAGCACACTATGACCCTGCTACAATACCCCTCCCCAGCACACTATGATCCTGCTACAATACCCCCTCCCCAGCACACTATGACCCTGCTACAATATACCCTCCCCAGCACACTATGACCCTGCTACAATACCCCTTCCCAGCACACTATGATCCTGCTACAATACCCCCTCCCCAGCGCACTATGACCCTGCTACAATATACTCTCCCCAGCGCACTATGACCCTGCTACAATATACCCTCCCCAGCACACTATGGTCCTACTACAATACCCCCTCCCCCACCACACTATGACCTTGCTACACTACCCCCTCCCCAGCACACTATGACCGTGCTACAATACCCCCTCCCCAGCACACTATGGCCCTGCTACAATATACCCTCCCCAGCACACTATGATCCTACTACAATACCCCCTCCCCAGCACACTATGACCCTGCTACACTACCCCCTCCCCAGCACACTATGACCCTGCTACAATATACCCTCCCCAGCACACTATGATCCTACTACAATACCCCTCCCCAGCACACTATGACCCTGCTACAATACCCCCTCCCCAGCACACTATGACCCTGCTACAATATACCCTCCCCAGCACACTATGACCCTGCTACAATATACCCTCCCCAGGACACTATGACCCTGCTACAATACCCGCTCCCCAGCACACTATGACCCTGCTACAATATACCCTCCCCAGCACACTATGACCCTGCTACAATATACCCTCCCCAGCACACTATGACCCTGCTACAATACCCCCTCCCCAGCACACTATGACCCTGCTACAGTATATCCTCCCCAGCGCACTATGACCCTACTACAATACCTCCTCCCCATCACACTATGACCCTGCTACAATACCCCCTCCCCAGCGCACTATGACCCTGCTACAATATACCCTCCCCAGCACACTATGACCCTGCTACAATACCCCCTCCCCAGCACACTATGACCCTGCTACAATATACCCTCCCCAGCACACTATGACCCTGCTACAATACCCCCTCCCCAGCACACTATGACCCTGCTACAATACCCCTCCCCAGCACACTATGACCCTGCTACAATATACCCTCCCCAGCACACTATGACACTACTACAATATACCTTCCCCAGCACACTATGACCCTGCTACAATACCCCCTCCCCAGCACACTATGACCCTGCTACAATACCCCTCCCCAGCACACTATGACCCTGCTACAATATACCCTCCCCAGCGCACTATGACCCTGCTACAATATACCCTCACCAGCACACTATGACCCTGCTACAATACCCCCTCCCCAGCACACTATGACCCTGCTACAATACCCCCTCCCCAGCACACTATGACCCTGCTACAATATACCCTCTCCAGTACACTATGACCCTGCTACAATATACTTTCCCCAGCGCACTATGACCTTGCTACAATATACCCTCCCCAGCACACTATCTGACCCTACTACAATACCCCCTCCCCAGCACACTATGACCCTGCTACAATATACCCTCCCCAGCGCACTATGATCCTACTACAATATACCCTCCCCAGCGCACTATGATCCTACTACAATACCCCCTCCCCAGCACACTATGACCCTGCTACAATACCCGCTCCCCAGCACACTATGACCCTGCTACAATACCCCCTTCCCAGCACACTATGACCCTGCTACAATATACCCTCCCCAGCACACTATGACCCTGCTACAATATACCCCTCCCCAGCACACTATGACCCTGCTACAATACCCCCTCCCCAGCACACTATGATCCTACTACAATACCCCCTCCACAGCACACAATGACCCTGCTACAATACCCCCTCCCCAGCACACTATGATCCTACTACAATACCCCCTCCACAGCACACAATGACCCTGCTACAATACCCCCTCCCCAGCGCACTATGACCCTACTACAATACCCCCTCCACAGCACACTATGACCCTGCTACAATACCCCCTCCCCAGCGCACTATGATCCTACTACAATACCCCCTCCACAGCACACAATGACCCTGCTACAATACCCCCTCCCCAGCGCACTATGACCCTACTACAATACCCCCTCCACAGCACACTATGATCCTACTACAATACCCCCTCCACAGCACACAATGACCCTGCTACAATACCCCCTCCCCAGCGCACTATGACCCTACTACAATACCCCCTCCCCAGCACACTATGATCCTACTACAATACCCCCTCCACAGCACACAATGACCCTGCTACAATACCCCCTCCACAGCACACTATGACCCTGCTACAATACCCCCTCCCCAGCGCACTATGACCCTGCTACAATACCCCCTCCCCAGCACACTATGACCCTGCTACAATACCCCCTCCCCAGCACACTATGACCCTGCTACACTACCCCCTCCCCAGCACACTATGATCTCCTAACTACACTACCCCCTCCCCAGCACACTATGACCCTGCTACAATACCCTCTCCCCAGCACACTATGACCCTGCTACAATACCCCCTCCACAGCACACTATGACCCTGCTACAATACCCCCTCCCCAGCACACTATGACCCTGCTACAATACCCCCTCCACAGCACACTATGACCTTGCTACAATACCCCCTCCCCAGCGCACTATGACCCTGCTACAATACCCCCTCCCCAGCACACTATGACCCTGCTACAATACCCCCTCCCCAGCACACTATGATCCTACTACAATACCCCCTCCCCAGCACACTATGACCCTGCTACAATACCCCTCCCCAGCACACTATGACCCTGCTACACTACCCCCTCCCCAGCACACTATGACCCTGCTACAATACCCCCTCCCCAGCACACTATGACCCTGCTACAATACCCCCTCCCCAGCACACTATGACCCTGCTACACTACCCCCTCCCCAGCACACTATGACCCTGCTACAATACCCCCTCCCCAGCACACTATGACCCTGCTACAATACCCCCTCCCCAGCACACTATGACCCTGCTACACTACACACCCCTCCCCAGCACACTATGACCCTGCTACAATACCCCCCCCCAGCACACTATGACCCTGCTACAATACCCCTCCCCAGCACACTATGACCCTGCTACAATACCCCCTCCCCAGCACACTATGACCCTGCTACAATTCCCCCTCCCCGCACACTATGACCCTCTACAATACCCCTCCCCAGCACACTATGACCCTGCTACAATACCCCCCTCCCAGCACACTATGATCCTACTACAATACCCCCTCCCCAGCACACTATGACCCTGCTACAATACCCCCCCCAGCACACTATGACCCTGCTACAATACCCCCTCCCCAGCACACTATGACCCTGCTACAATACCCCCTCCCCAGCACACTATGACCTACTACAATACCCCCTCCCCAGCACACTATGACCCTGCAATACCCCTCCCCAGCACTATGACCCTGCTACAATACCACCTCCCCAGCACACTATGACCCTGCTACAATACCCCCTCCCCAGCACACTATGACCCTGCTACAATATACCCTCCCCAGCGCACTATGACCCTTCTACAATACCCCCTCTCCAGCACACTATGATCCTACAAATACCCCCTCCCCAGCACTATGACCTGCTACAATACCCCCTCCCCAGCACACTATGACCCTGCTACAATACCCCCTCCCCAGCACACTATGACCCTGCTACAATATACCCTCCCCAGCACACTATGACCCTCTGCTACAATACCCCCCCCCCAGCACACTATGACCCTGCTACAATACCCTCCCCAGCACACTATGACCCTGCTACAATACCCTCCCCAGCGCATATGACCTTTCTACAATACCCCCTCTCCAGCACACTATGACCCTGCTACAATATACCCTCCCCAGCACACTATGACCCTGCTACAATACCCCTTCCCCAGCGCACTATGACCCTGCTACAATATACCATCCCCAGAACACTATGACCCTGCTACAATATACCCTCCCCAGCACACTATGGCCCTGCTACAATACCCCCTCCCCCAGAGCACTATGACCCTGCTACATATACCCTCCCCAGCACACTATGACCCTGCTACAATACCCCCTCCCAAGCACACTATGACCCTGCTACAATACCCCCTCCCCAGCACACTATGATCCTGCTACAATACCAACTCCCCCACCACACTATGACCCTGCTACAATATACCCTCCCCAGCACACTATGACCCTGCTACAATATACCCGCCCCAGCGCACTATGACCCTGCTACAATATACCCTCCCCAGCGCACTATGACCCTGCTACAATATACCCTCCCCAGCGCACTATGACCCTGCTACAATACCCCCTCCCCAGCGCACTATGACCCTGCCTACCAATATACCCCTCCCCAGCGCACTATGACTCTGCTACAATACCCCCTCCCCAGCACACTATGACCCTGCTACAATACCCCTCCCAGCACACTATGAACCTGCTACAATACCCCCTCCCCATCACACTATGATCCTGCTACAATACCCCCTCCCCAGAGCACTATGAGCCTGCTACAATACGCCCTTTCAGCACACTATGACCCTGCTACAATACCCCCTCCCCAGCACACTATGATCCTACTACAATACCCCTCCCCAGCACACAATGACCCTGCTACAATATCCTTTCCCAGCACACTATGAATCTGCTACAAGACCCCCTCCCTATCACACTATGATCCTGCTACAATACCCCCTCCCCAGCACACTATGACCTTGCTACAATACCCCCTCCCCAGCACACTATGACCCTGCTACAATACCCCCTTCCCAGCACACTATGACCCTGCTACAATACCCCCTCCCCAGTACACTATGTCCCTGCTACAATATACCCTCCCCATCACACTATGACCCTGCTACAATACCCCCTCCCCAGCACACTATGACCCTGCTGCAATACCCCCTCCCCAGCACACTATGATCCTACTACAATACCCCCTCCCCAGCACCCTATGACCCTGCTACAATACCCCCTCCCCAGCACACTATGATCCTACTACAATACCCCCTCCCCAGCACACTATGATCCTACTACAATACCCCCTCCCCAGCACACTATGATCCTGCTACAATACCCCCTCCCCAGCACACTATGATCTTACTGCAATACCCCCTCCCCAGCACACTATGATCCTACTACAATACCCCATCCCCAGCACACTATGACCCTGCTACAATAACCCCTCCCCACTAGATGGGTGGCTGGGTGTGAATCTTGCCAGGTCTTCACAGTATATAAAACACAGAGAAGTTCTATGGCTGGTTGCTCCGGTGTAAGAATACAGTGGCTGGGTGTGGTATCATGCCAGATCTTCACAGCTTACAAAACACAGAGAAGTTCTATGGCTTGTTGGTCCGTTGTCAGGATACCGTGGCTGGGTTTGGTATCGTGACCGTTGTTCACGACATACTATATGTAATGAACTTCCACGACTGGTTGGAAGGTTACAGTGGTTGTGTGTGGCATCATGCCAGATGTTCACGGCATTTCGGTTAAAACCATAATACTACCACCGATAAAAATGTCTTTGCTGTAGTATCATACTAGGACTAATTTCTAAAGTAGCTAACTGCTATCTTTCTTTCCTCCTACGTCGTTTGTTATTCTTATTGCAAGCTGGATTGTAAATCTCGGCATACTTGGTTTCTTTTGTGCAAATGGACCTCGCCAAACAGATGGGAATTTCTGTAAAGCAGACTTCTTGGTTCTCTCCTTCGAAAGATGTCTTAAAGAACAGCTGCGTTTGCCCTGTTATTGACTGGTTCTCTATCGTCCCCATGTAAAATTGCATTCCATAACAGGCTCCTCTATCAAAAGCGGCGGCAATAAAGGCAGCCTTGTACTTTCGTCAAGAAAACAAGACCTCCCAACAACTCGGCTCTAAACTGAGTGCTGTCCGATCAGGATCTGCACTGTCTATTGCTGTGAGCTGTCTGATCAGGATCTGCACTGTCTATTGCTGGGAGCTGTCTGATCAGGATCTGCACTGTCTATTGCTGTGAGCTGTCCGATCAGGATCTGCACTGTCTATTGCTGTGAGCTGTCTGATCGGGATCTGCACTGTCTATTGCTGGGAGCTGTCCGATCAGGATCTGCACTGTCTATTGCTGTGAGCTGTCTGATCGGGATCTGCACTGTCTATTGCTGGGAGCTGTCTGATCGGGATCTGCACTGTCTATTGCTGTGAGCTGTCTGATCAGGATCTGCACTGTCTATTGCTGGGAGCTGTCTGATCAGGATCTGCACTGTCTATTGCTGTGAGCTGTCTGATCAGGATCTGCACTGTCTATTGCTGTGAGCTGTCTGATCAGGAACTGCACTGTCTATTGCTGGGAGCTGTCTGATCAGGAACTGCACTGTCTATTGCTGTGAGCTGTCTGATCAGGATCTGCACTGTCTATTGCTGTGAGCTGTCTGATCAGGAACTGCACTGTCTATTGCTGGGAGCTGTCTGATCAGGATCGGCACTGTCTATTGCTGTGAGCTGTCTGTTGGGATCTGCACTGTCTATTGCTGTGAGCTGTCTGATCAGGATCTGCACTGTCTATTGCTGGGAGCTGTCTGATCAGGATCTGCACTGTCTATTGCTGTGAGCTGTCTGATCAGGATCTGCACTGTCCATTGCTGTGAGCTGTCCGATCAGGATCTGCACTGTCTATTGCTGTGAGCTGTCTGATCAGAATCTGCACTGTCTATTGCTGTGAGCTGTCTGATCAGAATCTGCACCATATGTTTCTGAGTACATAGCAATATGTCTTTGTACCATTACACATAACTGTCCGCACATAATTATTTTGCTAATGATAATAAGCGTTGTTAAGGTAAAAAATCTCACAGCATGGTATTTCCCATCGGTATGTTAACAACTTAACATAATGTTTTATGTACTCCTTTTATCATTTTTGCGCAATAAGTTTGCCCAATAAATGCGATCACTGGCCCACCTTACATCGAACCCACACACTCCTGTTGTATTGTTACTGCTGAACACATGTGAGGTATCAAGGGAACAAAGTCCCCCCCACCCCCTGCCACACACACACACTGCCACCTACCACAAGAATTCTAACAATTACCCCACACCTTCTATCAATGTAACTGACCCATCACTAGTCACACTTATTTTATATCTACTTACAGCCAAATCTGGAGATACAGCCAGTTACACAAAAAGCGAATAGTGCAGATCTTGCTCAAACAGCGCCGAGCGGGTGTTTTATTATTATTATTATTATTTTATTGTTAATCATATTTTTTCAATTTTTAATCATACAAATAAAAAGTTTCGACAATACAATACTAGGTAGAAGCCAGGTTTAAGCAAAATGTGGAGTAAAAAGAAAGGTATGTTGTTAATGCAGTGGTATGGTATATAAAGGTATTTCGATAACAAGGATACTAGAAATGGAAAGGGTTGTATCAACGTGTACCATACGATAGGCCCTTAAACCAGAAATGACATGGAATTATAATATATATTCAGAATCCATCATTAATTATAATAAATGTATTTATCATGTGTCTCATATATTTTTGTAATTAAAAGTCGGTTGATATAGGCGTAATACAATTTACATAGGCGAGAAAAAGTTTCAATGAAATTTTACGGCACAAAAAAACAACCTCCAAGACACCATGCACACATGCATTCAATATTTGTTAATTGTAAGTTTTTCTTTAAGTATATTTCTATACCTTTATCTATACCTATCTTTCTGTATATCTATCTATATCTCTGTCTGTCCCCCCGCCTGTCTGTCTGCCTGACTGTCTGTCAGTACGCCCTCCCGCCCCCTGTCTGTCTTTCTGTCTGTCTCCATGCCTAACTGTCGGTCAGCCCGACCGACCGTCCACCCGCCTGTCTGTCTGTTAGTCCGCCCTCCCGCCTGCCAGCATGTCTGTCTGTCTGTCTGTCTGTCAGTCCGACCCCCGCCCGCCCGTCTGTCTGTCTGTCCGACATGCAATTCTTAAACATTGTTTTGTGTTTTTTGTTACATCGCACTGACACAATTATGGACATATTGGCGACGTCCAGCCAATTGTTGGTGGAGGATGATTCCAGGCTTTTGTCTGGGTATAACCACCTCCCCACACGAAAGTTCTCACCCCGACAAAGACTCGAACCCACGCGGTGAGCGACTGGGGAGTTTCAAGTCAGTGACTCTAACCGCTCGGCCACGGGCGCCTCTCGCAGCAATGCATCATGGTAGATAGTTACGCACACCAACAACTTGTTTGTGTAACTACGCAGCAATGTACCATGATAGGTAGATACTAACAACTTGTTTACTTAAGGACGTGGCAAATGAGTCGAGGAAATTATGATCCACCGATGATATAGAAGCCAGGTTCCAGATATAAAGTAAAATCACCCAATAACTAACAGATGACTACGGTTTATTCATTTGAAAATTAGAACATATTTAAAGTTTGCGATCGGATTAAAGGAACTGCATACTAATCAATATACACCATCGAACACTTGTAATGTCGAGCGCACTTTTCTGCGATAATTAGTTTTCCTGAAATAACACAGTATATATATAGAACAAGTTTGACCGGATGGTCCAGACAATGCCATAAAACCTTTCGGCCACATAGCAGTGTTTAACAGTCAGCGTCAGTCTAGCATTCTTTATCGCATTAACGACAGTTTATTGTCGTAGCTTTCAAACCTGGAACTCGTAAATGTCATAGAAAAGAGGCAGGGAGACTGTCTTTCACCCTGGCGCAATCCTGAGTCGAGATTCATTTGCGAAGCTGGGTGAGCTTTTTTATCACAAACCTACTGCATGGACGACTGCTTTTGATTTATATCTGCTTTCAACTGCTGTTTGTATTGTATGTTTTTATTTATAATCTGTAAGTCTGTGTTAAAGCTGACAATAGATGCGCTTTGTGAACGTCCAATTGTAACGCATTTGGAGTTTAAGTAATGTCTGTATGAAAAAGGAAAATGAATATATGACATTGTTGAACATCTTCCTAATAAGTGTTAAAAAGGGGGTCTTAAATAGTTATCATTGCATTTTGATAAATTTATTGACACTCAAGTCGGTGACGCCATTTACTGACTGTCAGAATATATTGGACGCGTGCGCTTATTCGATACTTTGAGAACAGAACATATTGTTGCAAAGTTTGTTGTGTGTTTCTAGCACGTGGACTTAAACTTGAAACAATAAAAACAATAGTAATTGAACCGCTACTGAAGCACAATGGAGTACGCTGTGCATCAAAAGGCAATGCGAACTGTTGCCGTTTTTATTGTATTGTTGGCAGTTACAGAAGCACAGTTTAACCAGGTGAGTATCGCAGGGTTCTTCAAAACGAAAGTGTTTTTTTTTTAACTTTATCTACTTCATTAAAGCTCTTTGAGGACTCCGTTCGATTGTTTAATTCAGTACAAATAATTAACAATATATAAGCATCCACAAAGTAAAACGGAAATATAGAAAAACAAACTTTACTATTCGTGATTCCGTTACCATGCCGTATAACTTCTACAGTTTAAATATGACTCATATAGTATAATTTGATTTAGAATTGGTAACAATTATAATTTAGAACAAAATCAAGGCGCCGACCGTACAGCCCCGTTTTGTGACATTTGTCTCTTTTCAATAAAAATGGTCAAAATGTATTAAAAATCGTTGTTTGTTTGCACATGTATGCACAAATTTAGCCAAATCGATTTGTATTTTGTTTGTTTTTAAATTTATTTATGAGGTATTTTCCATAAAGCACTGCACCGCAAAAAAATGTATAACAACACAAGTTTATTAGTGTATGTATATTCACCGAAACAATTTTAAGTAACTGACATTTTCTTTTCATTTCGCTGAACTTGAACGCACCTCTTATAGGCGTATACATATTTTACATGTATGTTCATTAATTACCGAATGTTTACCTTCTTTTTTCTGTCTGGAATGTTCAATGAATAGGTATATATTATACCTATATTATTATATGTTGTCAATTTGAGTAAAATAAAGAAGAGCTAAGGTAGACATCGCACAGGTGCAGCAATGGTCATTTTACACCAATGTCTAGCTGTGGCTCTCAGTAAAACAAGTATCAAGATACATGTTTGGCGTATTCGGAAACTAAAAATCACGCCACCCATCTACAAAATTCTAAATTCTGAAAACCAGTTTCACGCATCCCTGTATTTAATAAAAGTTTTTTTTATATTTCATGAATACATAACAACTTCAAATGACTATCCAAGTTCAAGCCACCCAACATGATAGTGGCCGCATGGTTAAAGCCACCGCTTTGTAACTCGTCAGCCACTCACCTACGTCTGGGGTCTTCCTCCACCAAAAATTAGCTGGACTTCGCCAATACGGCCATAATTCTGTCAGTGAGATGTAACAAACAAACAAACAAACTAGGCCAAAGATTCTCACAAACAGAATTTAAATAGTTTATTTAGTCACGTGACAAGTCTATTTAGCAAGGCTATTGTCTAACTTCAAGTGCACAAAGTCTTGAATTACATTTACTAAATACATCATAACGTCAAGGGTTTTTAAATCCCTATACATGCTGTGTCGTTTTAATTGACAAAAAAAAGCATATTTTGATATTATTATATGGTATATAGGGCCTATTTAATATATTGTATCCCACAAAGCCTAATATGGCACATAGACGAGTGTTTATGTATTAAAAGGTGGGGGCCCTGGTATGCCGGTGGTTCTATCCAAAAGTGGATCTTTCCCCACGGATAAATAGCTGACATCTCCAATTTGGCCACGATTGTGTCTGTGTCATCTAACACTGTACCATATAACAAACAAGATGACGCATGACGCCTATTTTTATCTTTAGTTCAGGCGATTGTTTGTCATTTCTTCATTGTTAAGACAGTATAACGTACGAACACATGGGTTGTTATCTATTTCTAATATATTTTAAATGCTATAGAGATTTTTTTCTCTATAGATATCGAATACATTGAGTTATATTGAGTAACGCTGATAAAACGATAACGTCATTCGTTTGTAGGACGTGGTGCCCATCATCCGCTGACTGATTCTAAAAATAGCCAACGATGATGCGTACGCATAGATAGAATTTACCATATTGGGAAAGTGTCTTGGTATTGTGTGGGCAACTTTCACACAAACCAATGATGGTTATAGCTATCTGCCAAGGCTACAAGGAAACAAGAACTTGTTTTCATTTAACTTTATACCTGGCTCCCAAGTATAGGATAGAGTTGTTTAAGTCTTAATAGATAATATCCGACTTAGAAGCCCCCATCCCCCTCACTTCTACCTGTTCTACCAAAAATGACATGTAATCCGCCCCATAAAACTGTAATCGGCTTGACGTGTTCAAAATTGTCGTCACAAGGGCTTGAGTCAAGCCAGAATGCATGGTTTGTTGCACATGCGCAGTTGAAAATAAAACCATTTTGAAAAATAGATAGCTATTTTGTTCATTGTAAAATAGGAAATAGAAAGGAGTTCTATTGAAATAAATCGCTGAGGAATTTGAATTTTCACAGCTTCTGATTGGCTACGAATGTAGGCTGCATGTGAGATAGGGTCGTTATACGAAACTTTTTTTACTAGTGACACTTGCGTCTTAAAGCGATATGGTCACGGCATGTCACATTTTCATGTTCTTTTTTGTTACTTTTGTGTAAAAGATGTTATTATATACCTATAAATGTTCATCTTTAAAATTAGTTTGTATTTTCTTGTAGAATACATACAGTTGTATTCCACTCTCCGTTTTTGATAAAACTCCTTGTATTTTACTTGTTGCTTGTGTAAACTGAAAGTGCATAATATGACGGACTACTTTTTTTATAAATAGAACAGATCGGTAATTTCTAGTTATTTCCAGTTGTTTTCCTGTTAAACACTTGTTGTTTGTTAGTTGTATTATTCTTCAAACTGACGAATCAAATTGTGTAAATAGATTTAACGCAATATATGCCAGATTTCTGCGAGATGTGTAATGGATTTTTTTTTACCTCGGTATAAAGGTAATCCGCGGTGAAAATAGTTCCAACTGAAAATGTATTTATGGTCAAAAAAAGTGTCCAGTGTTTATTAAAGGTATATAATAAAAGGAATACTACGTAAGCATACGATCCGCCGAGCCGGGTTATTCCCGGTGGCTGTGCAAATATTATGTGATCTCAAAAGCAAGTGGTCACGGGGAGTCGTTTAAAAATAGCTAAGTGTGCAGTGTGGCACAGATAGGAAATGCATGTTGGTAATGACGCGTGGAATGTAATGCTCCCCTTTTCACATAGATGTAGGGCATCTATAAATAGCATTTTGCGGTATATGTTCATGTATCAATAATTAATATGGTAGTAACTATTATCCACACTGTCGAATACCGCGAAAAATAGAAAAAAGATAACATTTATTCAATAAAATATTACTTTGAATCACTTGATGCTGTTAAGCCAATGATTGTACAAGAAAAGTCGTTGATGCGAAGCATCAAAGGCGACGCAAAAAGTGGAAGAGGTAGAGATTAGTACAATATGGGAGCAAGTTACAAAGACATTTGAAAAGTTATGGTTTTTATTTGAAAGTTTTCAGTATTCTATAAATCTCGAGGAAAAGTATTTATAACTTATATTGCTGACACCATAGAATGGTTTAAAACAAAATAAAAAGTAAAACCCGACACCATTAACTAGGTGTTTTAAGAAGTTACATGTGTAGATGTTACACGTGTAGAAAAAAAGTAGCAAAATTATTATAATTGACTATTAAACTAAAGTGTGCAAGCAGAAATTGCACATGCGCAGCAGCCTCACATTACACAAATAGGTATTGTTCAGATAGTATTTTACTCGAACGTAGAATGTTGTTTTTTTCTTTCTCAGTATCTTATTGTTTATTTTCAAAGTTATATTGAAAGTTACAGACACACACACAAAAATATAAAAATAAATAAATAAATAAAAATTCAACGTGTTTGGCAAATTAGGACCCGTATTTTACCAGGTTTAGAAAACCCGCAAAACAAACTTGCCAGTGAGCATTCCATATATAGGCGTCGCCAAATTACCTTAAGGGTAGGTAAATAAGTCTACGCCTCTGAACTTTCCTTTTAAAGCTCAAGAACCTGTTATATCTCCGAACTGCACGTGAAGTAAAGATATGTCATATGTATACATCCGTCATTAACGGTGGTATCCAACAGTTTGGACCAAAAATATTTTAATTAAACATTTTAGTAAATCATTGTTATCTGAACAGATCTCGCAAAATGTTGTTTATTGATGTCATACAGCTATCGGAAAAGTGAACCATAACGCCACAATCGTCCACGTATTTCCTGTCTGAGCCACGCTGAACAGTTGGTTATTTTTAAACCAAAGAAAACCACGTAACTACCAATGTTTTAGTTAATCCACGTTATCCGCTGTGACGTCGATGTCTATTTTAAGCAGGAATCCCAATCGTTCTTATTTACAGATATTGTTACATATATAAGATGTAGGCCAACTGTCGGATACCTCCTTTAAGAATTTGTGGATTGTCTCCATAGTGACGTTATAACTGAAATACAAATGATATGCATTATGGCACTATTGCCATTTACCTAAGCTTTCACATAGTTAATATTGTAAGTCGTTGCTAAAAGGATATTTTTTACTCTGTATTTTGTAAGTATTATTGTATTATTGAAAGGAAAGATACACTTCTTAACAAAAATATGTTCTTATAATATATTTTTATTTTTCTATGCCGTGCTAATCAAGCAATATAAACCATTAATGCATTTCTGCTCGGAGAGTTTGCTAAAGTTATATTTTTATTTATTTTTAGCCATTCAGGTCCTCGGGAATAGGTTTCTCCGGCCAATGGCGCCAGCAGCCAATAACAAGGATTCAAACTTCAATCCGGTCCAAAGGCCATGGAACGGGACAGACACCATTTTCGTCCGCATCTTTCGGCAGCGTAATGTCTACCCGGCTACATCACGGAATCGATTCGGGACTTTCCGGCGGCGTTCCATCACTGCGGCAAAGGTCTAGCTCTTCCCGTCGACAAATCTCGATCAATCGCCCAGCGGTTCGGCAAAGAGGCGCGATGGGCTCAGTTAGCTCTGGTGGACAAATCCTCGAAAGTCTCTCTCCGGCAGCAACTTTTGGCGGAGAAATGTTTAACCGCCGACAAAGGCAGCGTCAAGCAAAAAGTAATCCAAAGGGTGTGACGTCATCCAGAGCTCACCAGGATTCATCGAACGTGCCGCTAAGCCAGAACAATGACTATATCCACATCGATGAAGTTGTCGCTCTGGCTTCCCAACTTTTGAGCATGCGCAATCTTGGAGATTTAACGGGCGATCCTGGTATGGTTGGAAAGGCATCAACAAAATCAGGTTCTATAAGCCACAGTAAAGCCCATTCGTCCGGCAAATCCCCCCAAACCAGTACATCCGGTGCCATAGCAAATAATCCGATCAAAGACATTGCTCTTACCCCAACACCAACCAAAACTCCGAAGGCAACGCAAACAATATTAAATGTCAATGCACAAACCCCGGCTTTCTCGATTCCTTCACTTCAGGGCGTACAGGTTGGCACACCCGCGGTTAATCCTTTGCTCGGATCCCTGCTCCAGACTGGGCTCGGTTCTGGGGCGAACCTTCTAGCTCACCCGCCAGCCGCTTCACCGGGAATCGATCCGCTATTGAGGAACATGCTGATGTCCAGCGACATGGCCAAGAAAGCAGTAACCTTGCAGCAGATGGGCGCAGCTGGGATTGATGTCCGTCTAGTCAATAATGAGGACCAGCTAAGGAGGGAGCTGGACAAAAAAATTCCTAGGGAAATCATCCAGACAGGAAACCCTCAGCAAGATCGACTCTTGGCTCGGATGTTGGAGGATCGGAGGCAAAATCTACTCGAGGACACGGCCGAGGCCATCAGGAAACAGGTCATCAGTGCTTGAGACAAACAGGAAATATGTCAACAGTGCTTGAGACAAACAGGAAACATGTCAACAGTGCTTAAGAACAAGGCTGTGAAATAGTAGTCATTTTCGTGCTACGATTTGTTGAAACCAAACATTTAATTAGATGTAAGTTTAACTATTTTCTAACAACGACAAGCATTTGACACAATATATATTGGCACAGACACAGCTACAAATACTGATAAATCATCCGCCGTGGGCGGGTGGGGGGGGGGGGAGGGGGGCGCTGACTAGTTTGGATGTACACTATTTGCATAAACAATAAGCTCTTAGTAGGCTGCGGGTTATGGAGCTAGGTAAACTTTGTCACCACTTGCAGACTCACATATTTCTGGTGCTTGGAATTTAGGTGTAATCAAATGGTCTCTAAGTTAACTTAGTCCACCGTCAGTTTTGCTGTTGTTGATGCTTTTGTTGTTGTTGTTTTTAAATTTTGGTGTAATGAAAGGACTTCAGTTTAGCTAAGTGCAACCCATCTCCTTGAAAACTTGTACATTTCGGTTATGTTGTTATTTTTAAAATTGGTGTAATGAAAGAGTCTATAGGTTAGCCCCAGCCCCCCCCCCCCCCCCCCCCCCCCCATGAAAACTCACACATTTCTGGTTTTTTTTTATTTGTCTTGCCTTAACGATAAAGCATTAAGATTATTATGTTAAGATAAACATTTATTTTCAAGTCTTAAATGTATGCTCTGCAAACGAACAAAATTAGACCAATTTACCTAAGTGAACCAAACATTTATCAAATAAGGATCGAATCTTATTTGACTGTCAGTTTGCAGGCATTCGTGCATTTTGCTGTGAGAGCAAAAGTTTGCTTGTGTGGCGACCTGCGTTTTTACAGCACGAAGATACAACATATATTCACTCCGTATCGTTTAGTTTGTTCTTTCTTGTTTTGTGTATTATCTTCGCCTTGGGTTGAAATGAAACTATTATTAACGTTCAGACTCGTTTGCAATCGAATGATAATTCAAACCGAAGGATAATTGATAATTCAAACCGAAGGATAATTGATAATTCAAACCGAAGGATAATCAATAATTCAAATTAAAGGATAATTGATAATTCAAACCGAAGGATAATTGATAATTCAAACCGAAGGATAATTGATAATTCAAACAGAAGGGGATAATTGATAATTCAAACCGAAGGATAATTGATAATTCAAACAGAAGGATGATTGATAATTCAAACAGAAGGATAATTAAATAATTTAACAATCATTTGTTTCTAAAATGAAAGGCACGCTTATATAATTCAGCTTTATTTGTAAGGTAAATTATATTTTTAAATGATCGTAGACAATAGCGTGTGTCAGTTGTTGGAACAAATACAAATGAAAATGAGTCGCTTGATATGGAGAACTAGCTTTATATCTCGTTAAAAGAAGAGACTAATATGTAAAAATGTGTTCCAAAGTGTGACGTCATATAATGACGCGTGACGTCATATAATCACGCGTGACGTAACTTTTAACGAGCGTTTTGCTGAGATGATCTAACATCTATTTTGGAAACCTGCGTGGGTCATACCACTGCATATCTGCACATTTTTTAGATATTCCAAAGTGTTTAGGGCATAGTTTTTCATTAAATAATAACATGCTGTATAGAAAGGTAACATCCTTTAATGGAAAACTGGCTATCTGAGGTTTAAGGAAAAACACAATATGGGAAATTTGCTCTTTACATGGCGTCTTGGCGCCTTTGAGTTATGTTTAACGATAGTTTTCACTTTTACAAAATTAGTGATCATTAACTCAATAATTCCCTCACATTAAACCTTATGTACTTTTTTATTATTAATTATTGTTTGAAATGCATTGCATACGATTGTTTACTAGTAAATGAAAAAAAATAATTAAACATTTACTGCATTGTTGAGTAAGTCATGTCCATTTTTTTTCCTTTTTATCTGATGCTGTTTTAAGTTTATATGTTGTTGTTTTTGGTCACTCTAGACACTTTTTAATGACCATATATACGCAGGCAATGCATATATACGCAGGCAATGCATATATACGCAGGCATTACATATATACGCAGGCAATGCATATGTACGCAGGCAATGCATATATACGCAGGCATTACATATATACGCAGGCAATGCATATGTACGCAGGCAATGCATATATACGCAGGCAATGCATATATACGCAGGCATCACATATATACGCAGTCAATGCATATATACGCAGGCAATGCATATATACGCAGGCAATGCATATATACGCAGGCAATGCATATATACGCAGGCATTGCATATATACGTAGGCAATGCATATATACGCAGACAATGCATATATACGCAGGCATTGGATATATACACAGGCAATGCATATATACGCAGGCATTGCATACATACGCAGGCATTGCATATATACGCAGGCAATGCATATATACGCAGGCAATCCATATATACGCAGGCATTACATTTATACGCAGGACTAACTTGAAACCAAGACGTTGTCAAGATGGCGCTGGTTCTCGGTTTGTATTGTACCTATATATTTGATATTTGTCGATTTATTTGATCATACACTGAATTCGTCATATTTTATTTTTATTTCAATCTTATTCATTCTTTTAACTTTATTTCAATCAGCAGTCAGTTGTTTTTGCGATATCGTGCACGCGTAAGTACCTCCATTTGGACACAGAGTGAACATGGTCACCGTGTCATTTCACTCTGAGTCACAGTGACATTATAATGATAAGGGTTTCTTCCACTGGTATTTCTCACATTTTCACCCCAAAACATGAAATAAATATTCTTATGTAATAGATTGTGTTTAATGTTTACTAAATTTCTCATAGGAGTTTATAATTGATTTTAACTCATTATATTTCGATTTATCTGGGTAGAGGTGTTTTTGTTTCATGATTTTATAATACGTGTAAAAGATGAAAACAAAGGGACACAGTAAAATACCTTAGTTATTTAGTTCTTAAATTATAACAATGTGCTTTAGAGAGATCATTTTTGGATGTACAGAAAACTTGTATGTACATCTGTTTCAAGGTATGATATTGAAGAAAATCATATAATGTAGTCTGTACTCTATACACAGTGAAATACAAGCCCTAATAGGGAAAAACTAACGCTTTAGTTCGAATGTCATTATCACACATCTCCGGTCTTCTTGTCTTTCTTAAGTGTACTCCAATTACTTACTATACTTTGATTAATAATAATAATAATAATAATTATAATTATAAGTGAAAGCTAGAATTGTCCACTTACTTAATCAAAGTTCTTAATCAAATTCCTTTCTAAATTCAATATTATCCACAATAATGTCCGAAGTTGGCGAGATTATCACTATAAATCCAAAAGATACACTACTGTTAAACAAATTTAAATACTACGACGATGGTCTTTAATGTCCTGAAGGTCTAAGCAGGTCTAAAAAAAAAACCAACCCCATTTATAATGGCTAAGAATATTCCAGAATGTAAAAGTTGCATCACCCATGAAAAACTAATGTGTTCAATGAGTGACGTACCAGTGACGTAAGCAGTGTCCTAGGATTAACAACAGCATGTGGAGCGGATGTGGCCGGGTGGTAAAGTCGTAGAATTGTAACTCCTCTGAGTGCTCGCCTCTCACCGCGAAGGTTCGAGTCCCGGTCGGGGCAAACGGACTTAATGTGGACTTAATTTGGAAAGGCTTTTCATCTGGCCTGAGGTGCGTACGTGGTTTTACTCAGACATATGGCTGGGGTCTTCCAACACGATTTTATGACCAAAATTGTGGCACTGAGATGTTTGTCTTAAAACAATGACACTTATGATGATGATGATGATGAAGATGATGATGCTGTTGCTGCTGGTGCTGCTGCTGCTGATGATGATGACGACGGCGATGACGACGATGGCGATGATGATGGTGATGATTATGAAATTGATGCTGCTGCAGATGATGATGACGTTGTTGTTTTTGTTGCTTTTGTTGTTGTTGTTGTTGTTGATGATGATGATGATGATGATGTTGATGATGATGATGATGATGAACACAAGACAGTGGCCAGTTTCCGGAGAAAAGTGGACAAGGCGAGACACCGGCGAGAGAGAGAGCTGACCGACTGGTGACAGATGACGCGCGAGGACACATTTTATGTGGTGGTAATTGCTGGCTTCGCACGTTTTCCATCGACATCAAGCAGAAATTGGATGTCTAATTAATATCGCAGTTTGACGGATGGTCAGCGCGCGCGGGTAATTAACATCACGTCACGTAGCCATCAAGTAGCAGCCGGTGTACAGAGAATGTATTGTAACCTCGTCTGCCACTACCGATATCTGAATTGGTTAGGTCAGGTTTACGTTTTAGCGTGCAGACAAAAATATAAGTCATATAAATGATGTTCAAGTAATATTGGTGGAGGACGATTCCAGATAAAAAAACAACAACAACAACAAAAAATATATATAGGTAGATGCCAATCGGAACTCCTCGGGTAATTCCGTCCTCAGGTCATACTTACAGGTTCACGATCGTTTTATTCGCCGGAAGAAGAATACGCCATGAAAGTTCTTCAAAAAGCGATATATGTAGAATGTAGGATTATTTCATCCTATAAACTTTTATTTATCAATTGAATTGTTCACATCTCGTTAGATATACACCTGTTACTGCAGTTTCGGTAGAGATAATAAAACATTTATCTTTGTTGTTTTTATGACGTCATAGGCACCGACATGTTTATGTTTGCTGGGTTTTCCCGTCATACATCCGTGAAATACTTCGTGAATTATCCGAGGTGTTCCGATTAGATAGATGCAAATGCGCTTTGTTGGTCAGTTGAAAAACCTCGCCACATAAAAAAAGATTACGCCCCTTACCGGAGCCTTAACCCACCCCGTGAGGGTTAAAAGGGGTAACAACTCGGTCTCAATCATTTATTGCTGAATGAGTGGACGGTTAGTTGAAATAAGCAAACTAATTGAAATTTACTTAAACAAGAAAGGAGACCAAAGAGAGTGCGCGTTGTTAATGTGTTATTTCTGGTAGGAAATAAAAAAAGTTCGAAAGCTAAAATTTGGCAAAAAAAGTTGAACAACACTTTTATCATCGTTCATAAGATGCGGGCCAAAATAACCCGCTACACTTGACTTATTGTTTACGTTTGTCTCATCCACGGGGACAAACACACATTGTTAGTATACAACAGCAAGTATCAATCACATGGCCATCATTTACGAATTATAGGAGAGAAATTACACTAGCAATCGCATGATATGATAAATATGTTATTGTTGTTGTTTTTTAACAGCTATATTGTCGGAGAAAGACCCAGGACTAACGTCAGGATAAAACCCCCCAGCGCAGGTCAGTGTGAAGACCTTCCAACATTAAGACCTTTATCCCGAGCGGGACTCGAACCCACGGCTGACCACTCTATCACGGCACCCAGGGCATCCCAACTATTCTAAGATAAACCTAGACGCATATATTTTTAAGTTTATTATTTTAAAAGTTTATTGTTTGACATACAGGAGAATGACCAGGGGTGTCTCCCTGAAGCTGAGGCATGTGTTAAATGGTATCTAAATACACATTCTGCCCCAGACCATCCCAACACATGCAAGCGTAGGAATTCTAAATTAACCACTGATAGAAAAGCAAGAAAAGAGTGCCAATAATAAAACCGATCTATGAGAAATGAAACTCTGCTGGACTAGTGACGAAGCTAAGTTTCACTGTATTGGGAAATTCACAACAGAAAATTAAATATATCACCATGAATTCATGGCTTCTTACAGTGACAATATTCTTCACTTTACATTCAAAGTCTAGCCAGACATATACCAGACCTGGTAGCGCAATGAGTAGAGCGTAGGCTCCAGGTACGGGAGGCCCCGGGTTCGATCCCGGTCCGCGACATGCCTAAGTCGTTAAAAATTGTAGTGGTATAGCTCCCGTGCTAACGCTCAAGCAAATATAAGGGTAGTTCCACGACTGGTTGGCCCGGTGTCAGGATAGTGTGACTGGGTGTAGTATCATGTCAGATTTTCAAGGCATGCTATACACAGTGAAGGAAGCATTATGTCTGCTTCAAGTGGACACTGTCTCCAGATAACTGAAATACTGTTGGTGGGACGATAAACCCAATAAATAAATAAAAATAAACTAGACAGTCATCCAGTAGATAGTCCTCTACAACAAGAACAAAGAAAATATCATCGAATCACATTATTATCAACACACATGTTGTTGGTACAGGAGTAGTTGCGGTAGTACATGACTAATTAATATTGCCTTCACAACATAATTAGAGGTATTTTGTATATATATTTATGTCAAGTTATGACCCATATAATACAAGGAAATCCTGGAGTTTTTAATACATTATAAGTTAAATTCTAAAACATGTGATCATTAACTGTATAGTAATTGAGAAAACATTTCATACACAAGTGTTAATTCTGTGAGAATATATTTTATTAAATTCAGAGATATATTAATAAAATATTAATTTTAGGCTTTAAAATTCAATTAAATATGTTTAAACATAAAAAGGGAGATAAGTGTTGGATACAATTAAATATCCTTTTTATTTTGTGTAACTTACAACACTAAAACTAGTTTTCTTTAGTTAAAAAGAATAAGCTGTAGGTAGCTGTTAATATACAAAATGTAAAGTACTGAGTACAACTGTGGGGAGCCCTAGGCGTAGTGGTACAGTCGCTGAAATGCATTTTTGAGCAATTTCACTCAAGATTCTTAAGGCATATTACCATAGTTCGCAATAGCGCACCATTATTTATGTTAAGAGCAGAGCTTGGTAGATATTCTTTAAGTATTATTATTTAAAGTAGAATGGTTGGATTTTGGAATAGATAAGTAACTGGTAACACTTATAAACTCTCTTACAGAATGTATCATTTAATGCTAAAAGTACCAAACTTTCAGACTAAATGGATATACAATATCATAAACATAAACGAGATAGGTAGACCTGATATTTGGCAATACCAAGACACAATACAAAACAGAACTATAAAGTACATAGTAAAACAAAATCTTATTGATCAATGCAAACAAAGTCGGTATGCTTCCCTCCAAAACTCTACAAAAGGAATTAATTATTCAATATTTAAAGTAACTTATGAACTTGATCACTCTCTGCTTTCACTTCAAAAGAAAGATTATTACAGACTCATAAAATATAGAACAGCTAACCACTACTTGCCTGTTGTGACAGGCCGTTGGGAAAATTTAGATATCAGTGATAGAAAATGTCATCTTTATAAGTCAAACGACATTGGCGATGAAATGCACTATTAACTTTTGTGTCCAGCTTTCCGTACTTTTCTGTACAGAGAAATTTACATTCCTATGTACCAACATCCAAATATAATTAAATTTAAAGAACAATTAAACAACAATAATATCAAAATACTTAAAAAAATGTGCATTTTCGTAAAAGAAATCTTGCCTGTTTTAATTCACACATACGATTGTGTAACAAGAACTTGTTTCTTTTTTGCTACATCCATAAATAATTAATTTAAAAACAAATGACATATATCCTGATTATGTTACTAGCTGTATTTTACAATCTTAACTTCTGTGAAAATTGTCTTAACTTATATGATACCAACTAGAGTCACATTTTATTTTAATTACTACAGTGTATGCTATCTGTTTGACTGTTGTTGTTTTTTTGCGGGGTGGAGGTTGGTGAGGTGGGGTGGGTGGGGATGTGGGTGTCAAATTGTTTCCGTATGTTATTTATGCTACTGTTTATAAGTAACTGTTAATTGTGAGATACTTTTTTTTCCAAACTTTGTTAATGTTACCAGTTTCATAACATTGTTCTCAAATGTTTCAATGTCTCATCGTGTCAGTTTAGATTTAATTCTAAAATAGCAATCTTTTAACATGCGAATAGATAGCCTACATCATCAATTATGATTCAGACTTCTAGCTACCAATTTTAGATTTGTGTTCTCTACACAATGCTTTATTGACAAACAATGCCATCGACAAAAGCAAAAATAATTAATAATGTTACCCTTATAAATAATGTATTACCTTTTCTAGATTTAATCATCAATCATATCTGTGTTGCCCATTTTGTCTTGAATGTAAACATGGGTTAAATCTACAACACATCACCCGTAATGCTATATATTTCGAACCACCTTCATTTATGAAACAAATGTCAACAATCGGGGTTTACATATGGCACACAAACATGTTCAATTCAACAAGAATCATAAGACGCTTTGTTTACACGTTACGTCATAGATGTCTTTTTCATTGATTTCGCATGATTTTTGTACATGATTTTTTTTTGCACTGGAATTTGTTTTTATCTATTATTTGTATTGTATGCTTTATTGCTCTTTCACCGCTTAGAGCGGTAACGAGTTCAATAAAGTTGAGTTGTGACTCCTCCGACTGCTTAGCCTCCCACCACGTGGGTTCGAGCCTCGTTAGGGGCGAAGGACTTAAGATGGCAAGGTCTTCCAGCTGACTTGCGTAGCTCTGGTGGTTTTACCCAGACATTTGTCTGTGATTTTCCTTCACCAGAACTGCTTGACGTCGCTATAAAGATTATAATTGGTCGCCGGGATCTCAAAAACAAAACAAAACAATGATCACTGCATAAGGATTTAATCACCGAAATCGCACATTAATTTGCCTATGTAGAGCCTTGCTGACAGCAAGCATTGGAAAGTATAACAGGACAACACTAAACTGACACTATTGGTTCATGTTATTGACAAGGCTCGGCGATTATTGTTAAATGACTAATCGCAGATTTGTTCTCACTTTTACATCTGGCGTGCCTGTGAATACCTTGGTCCTGTGTCTTTTCAATTTTTGTGTAAGTTGCAATGCTCAAAGGACTTTGTCTTATATATTCTTATTCATGATCACAACAATGTTGCTTGTGCAGTGTGGCGGTCGTAAAAAATCTCCCCGCGCATGTAATCTATGTTGTCATTTAATACATCCTATAAGGATTGTTACGTGTATTTCTTTTGATGGACATTGGACTTTGGTTGCTCAATTTCATCTCCGCATGAACAGGATGCTACAACCATTTACTCTTCTCTGATTATTTTTTTCTTGATTGAAAGAGTTAATTTCATTTACTATTCACGTTTTTGTAGGTCTTCTAATCGAAATAATACCTATCTCTCTTCTAAACAACTCTGTGGACATTATTTTTCAATGACGTCACTACTTTCGTCATAACTTGTCAAACTAAAAGTCAGCGCTTGGACATTTATACAAATGGATCGGTTTTCTTTTCATTGCTTGCATTTGAAAAACACATCATGAAGTGCGAGGTTAGAGCTCTGTAAAACTGGTTTAAGCACCCCAGTCGGTCCATAATGCAGACTGACTAAGGCAACTGTCGGGTTTGCTCTTATTGTTAAATGACTCATATCAGATTTGTTCTCACTTTTACATCTGGCATGCCTGTGAATACCTTGGTCCTGTGTCTTTTCAATTTTTGTATATGTTGCAGTGCTCATAAGACTTTGTCTTATATATTCTTCTTAGAATGAAGCGTAGAGAAACTAAACGAATACAGATTCTACTGAGAAAAACAAAAACAAGACCACAGGAAGTAACTAATAGGGAAAGTCTTAAAAAATCTCACTGATAAAAGTGTTCTGTTAGATTGTCAGTTTCATTAATGCATACTTGTTTTGAATAGCGACAACCCAATCGGAACTCCTCGGGTAATTCCGTCTTAGGTACAATCATCCCTCGGATGTATCTGGTGCAATGATACTTACAGAAATCACGATAGTTTTGTTCGCCGGAAGTCGAAAGACTATGCTTAAAATATAGTTCGCACAAAACATAAACAATGGCGTCGTTTGACAGCTGTGTCTTTGTTGCGCTGGGTAAATTAAACTTGGATGATTTGAATTTAAAGCAGCAACAAAGTGAAGTTTTACAGGCAACGTACTATAGTGAGCTGTCATCCGAGCTGCCATCTTTGTTTTGACGTCTGTCACAAAAGAAGTCCCATTGAGGGAAATGGCCGAGGTGATCCGACTACCTACATACATCCGAGAGATGATTCGTAAATTATCCGAGAGTTCCGATTGAGCGACAACCATATAGAAAAATAAATACATACAAAGATCTAGATTGTGTAATAAATCGCTTTATATAAATTAACTAATAGAAGCGTTCATGATAGGGCCGTGTCTTGTTAAGAGGACAAGAAATTAAAATGTGCCACATTGCATGTTTAGTCATGCTTTCTTGAATTGACGAAAGTACCTGGAACTATTTTTATACGCATTTCACAATGGCGCTCTTCGGTTAGTCGTTAACTTGAACATTTAGTTTTTACTACAAAAGTTAAGTTTATCTACTGACAAACCAAGTAAATACGTTGTTTAAGTTGTCCGGCCGAGGGGATTTGCATGAAGGATATAAAGTGCTTTATTTGCTATAAAAAATCCCGTGAGCATTTTGAAAAAGCATAAAAGCATAGGAATCACATTACGATTTGGGTTCGGAACCTGGGATCTCTCTAAGCCGACTTACGTTACTAGGTATAATCTGTTTAGTGTGCTATATCGAGAGGACGTCCATAAGTAAATCATCAGTCAATCTTTTTTGACTTTGAATGAAAGCAAGACAAAGCCTCTTATTAAGAGTGTCATTGTCCTGTATCTTCTGAACCCGTTGACTCGTAACATTGTGGCTATGTTGATCACACACTTATCTTATCACCTGACATTTTGCGGTCCTGAGTCAACATTCTCTCCATCCCCATTTCAATATTCATAACCTGGCAGAGAATTGTGGGAAACTACTAGGGAGTCGATACTAAAGGGAACAAACAAAAAACAACAACGCCATTTTAATGGTGGTATCCGACTGTTTGGACCATTTTTTGTCTTCTCAAATGATAAAAATAAATCATTGTTACTAGAAAATGTCTTGCAAAAGGCTGTTCATTGATGTTCTAGATCAAGGTGAACAGTGAAGTGCCTATTTATATAATTGTGAAGAATGAACATTAAGTGTGATTTCCCCCGAGTTGTCCTGTATACCAATATAGATAGTGCTGAAGATTGTCTTTACTTTGACTAAGGAATAAGTTTATGCAAAAATAATGCCCATTATACTCCAAGCAGTGGTAAGATAGCGTTACATGTATTTGATACAAGCTGTCGTTACATGTGTTTTATACAATCTGCCGTTACATGTATTTGATGCAGACAAACTGTCGTTACATGTATTTGATACAGACAAACTGTCATTACATGTATTTGATACAAACTGTCGTTACATGTATTTGATAAAGGCAAACTGTCGTTACATGTATTTGATACAAACTGTCGTTACATGTATTTGATACAAACTGTCGTTACATGTATTTGATGCAGACAAACTGTCGTTACATGTATTTGATACAAACTGTCGTTACATGTATTTGATACAGACAAACTGTCGTTACATGTATTTGATACAGACACACTGTCGTTACATGTATTTGATACAGACAAACTGCCGTTACATGTATTTGATACAGACAAACTGTCGTTACATGTATTTGATACAGACAAACTGTCGTTACATGTATTTGATACAGACAAACTGTCGTTACATGTATTTGATCCAGACTGTCGTTACATGTATTTGATCCAGACTGTCGTTACATGTATTTGATAAGACAAACTGTCGTTACATGTTTTTGATACAGACAAACTGTCGTTGCATGTATTTGATACAGACTGTCGTTACATGTATTTGATACAAACAAACTGTCGTTACATGTATTTGATGCAGACAAACTGTCGTTACATGTATTTGATACAAACTGTCGTTACATGTATTTGATACAGACAAACTGTCGTTACATGTATTTGATACAGACACACTGTCGTTACATGTATTTGATACAGACAAACTGCCGTTACATGTATTTGATACAGACAAACTGTCGTTACATGTATTTGATACAGACAAACTGTCGTTACATGTATTTGATACAGACAAACTGTCGTTACATGTATTTGATCCAGACTGTCGTTACATGTATTTGATCCAGACTGTCGTTACATGTATTTGATAAGACAAACTGTCGTTACATGTTTTTGATACAGACAAACTGTCGTTGCATGTATTTGATACAGACTGTCGTTACATGTATTTGATACAAACAAACTGTCGTTACATGTATTTGATACAGACAAACTGTCGTTACAAGTATTTGATACAGACAAACTGTCGTTACAAGTATTTGATACAGACAAACTGTCGTTACATGTATTTGATACAGACAAACTGTCGTTACATGTATTTGATCCAGACTGTCGTTACATGTATTTGATCCAGACTGTCGTTACATGTATTTGATGCAGACAAACTGTCGTTACATGTATTTGATACAAACTGTCGTTACATGTATTTGATACAGACAAACTGTCGTTACATGTATTTGATACAGACACACTGTCGTTACATGTATTTGATACAGACAAACTGCCGTTACATGTATTTGATACAGACAAACTGTCGTTACATGTATTTGATACAGACAAACTGTCGTTACATGTATTTGATACAGACAAACTGTCGTTACATGTATTTGATCCAGACTGTCGTTACATGTATTTGATCCAGACTGTCGTTACATGTATTTGATAAGACAAACTGTCGTTACATGTTTTTGATACAGACAAACTGTCGTTGCATGTATTTGATACAGACTGTCGTTACATGTATTTGATACAAACAAACTGTCGTTACATGTATTTGATACAGACAAACTGTCGTTACATGTATTTGATACAGACACACTGTCGTTACATGTATTTGATACAGACAAACTGCCGTTACATGTATTTGATACAGACAAACTGTCGTTACATGTATTTGATACAGACAAACTGTCGTTACATGTATTTGATACAGACAAACTGTCGTTACATGTATTTGATCCAGACTGTCGTTACATGTATTTGATCCAGACTGTCGTTACATGTATTTGATAAGACAAACTGTCGTTACAAGTATTTGATACAGACAAACTGTCGTTACATGTATTTGATACAGACAAACTGTCGTTACATGTATTTGATCCAGACTGTCGTTACATGTATTTGATCCAGACTGTCGTTACATGTATTTGATAAGACAAACTGTCGTTACATGTTTTTGATACAGACAAACTGTCGTTGCATGTATTTGATACAGACTGTCGTTACATGTATTTGATACAAACAAACTGTCGTTACATGTATTTGAAACAAACTGCCGTTACATGTATTTGATACAGACAAACTGTCGTTACAAGTATTTGATACAGACAAGCTTTCGTTACATGTATTTGATACAAACTGTCGTTACATGTATTTGATAAAGGCAAACTGTCGTTACATGTATTTGATACAGACAAGCTTTCGTTACATGTATTTGATACAAACTGTCGTTACATGTATTTGATAAAGGCAAACTGTCGTTACATGTATTTGATACAGACAAGCTTTCGTTACATGTATTTGATACAAACTGTCGTTACATGTATTTGATAAAGGCAAACTGTCGTTACATGTATTTGATACAAGCAGTCGTTACATGTATTTGATACAGACAAACTGTCGTTACAAGTATTTGATACAGACAAACTGTCGTTACAAGTATTTGATACAGACTGTCGTTACATGTATTTGATACAAACTGTCGTTACATGTATTTGATACAAACTGTCGTTACATGTATTTGATCCAGACTGTCGTTACATGTATTTGATACAAACTGTCGTTACATGTATTTGATGCAGACAAGCTGTCGTTACATGTATTTGATACAGACTGCCGTTACATGTATTTGATACAGACAAGCTGTCGTTACATGTATTTGATACAGACAAACTGTCGTTACAAGTATTTGATACAGACTGTCGTTACATGTATTTGATACAAACTGTCGTTACATGTATTTGATACAAACTGTCGTTACATGTATTTGATCCAGACTGTCGTTACATGTATTTGATACAAACTGTCGTTACATGTATTTGATGCAGACAAGCTGTCGTTACATGTATTTGATACAGACTGCCGTTACATGTATTTGATACAGACAAACTGTCGTTACATGTATTTGATACAGACAAATTGTCGTTACATGTATTTGAAATAAACTGTCGTAACATGTAACTGATACAGACAAACTATCGTTACATGTATTTGATACAGACAAACTGTCATTACATGTATTTGATACAGACAAACTGTCGTTACATGTATTTGATGCAGACAAGGTGTTGTTACATGTATTTGATACAAACTGTCGTTACATGTATTTGATACAAACTGTCGTTACATGTATTTGATACAGACTGTCGTTACATGTATTTGATCCAGACTGTCGTTACTTGTATTTGATGAGACAAACTGTCGTTACATGTTTTTGATACAGACAAACTGTCGTTGCATGTATTTGATACAGACTGTCGTTACATGTATTTGATACAAACAAACTGTCGTTACATGTATTTGAAACAAACTGTCGTTACATGTATTTGATACAGACAAGCTTTCGTTACATGTATTTGATACAGACAAACTGTCGTTACAAGTATTTGATACAGACAAGCTTTCGTTACATGTATTTGATACAAACTGTCGTTACATGTATTTGATAAAGGCAAACTGTCGTTACATGTATTTGATACAGACAAGCTGTCGTTACATGTATTTGATACAGACAAACTGTCGTTACATGTATTTGATAAAGACAAACTGTCGTTACATGTATTTAATACAGACAAGCTGTCGTTACAAGTATTTGATACAGACAAACTGTCGTTACATGTATTTGATCCAGACTGTCGTTACATGTATTTGATCCAGACTGTCGTTACATGTATTTGATAAGACAAACTGTCGTTACATGTTTTTGATACAGACAAACTGTCGTTGCATGTATTTGATACAGACTGTCGTTACATGTATTTGATACAAACAAACTGTCGTTACATGTATTTGAAACAAACTGTCTTTACATGTATTTGATACAGACAAACTGTCGTTACATGTACTTGATACAAGCTGTCGTTACATGTATTTGATACAAACTGTCGTTGCATGTATTTGATACAGACAAACTGTCGTTACATGTACTTGATACAAGCTGTCGTTACATGTATTTGATACAAACTGTCGTTACATGTATTTGATACAGACAAACTGTCGTTACATGTATTTGATACAGACAAACTGTCGTTACATGTACTTGATACAAGCTGTCGTTACATGTATTTGATACAGACAAACTGTCGTTACATGTATTTGATACAAACTGTCGTTGCATGTATTTGATACAGACACACTGTCGTTACATGTATTTGATACAGACAAATTTCGTTACATGTATTTGATACAGACAAACTGTCGTTACATATATTTGATACAGACAAATTTCGTTACATGTATTTGAAACAAACTGTCGTTACATGTATTTGATACAGACAAGCTGTCGTTACATGTATTTGATACAGACAAACTGTCGTTACATGTATTTGATACAGACAAACTGTCGTTACATGTACTTGATACAAGCTGCCGTTACATGTATTTGATACAAACTGTCGTTGCATGTATTTGATACAGACACACTGTCGTTACATGTATTTGATACAGACAAACTGTCGTTACATGTATTTGATACAGACAAACTGTCGTTACATGTATTTGATACAGACACACTGTCGTTACATGTATTTGATACAGACACACTGTCGTTACATGTATTTGATACAGACACACTGTCGTTACATGTATTTGATACAGACAAACTGTCGTTACATGTATTTGATACAGACAAACTGTCGTTACATGTATTTGATACAGACACACTGTCGTTACATGTATTTGATACAGACACACTGTCGTTACATGTATTTGATACAAACTGTCGTTGCATGTATTTGATACAGACACACTGTCGTTACATGTATTTGATACAGACAAACTGTCGTTACATGTATTTGATACAGACACACTGTCGTTACAAGTATTTGATACAGACAAACTGTCGTTACATGTATTTGATACAGACAAGCTGTCGTTACATGTATTTGATACAGACAAACTGCCGTTACATGTACTTGATACAGACAAGCTGTCGTTACATGTATTTGATACAGACAAATTGTCGTTACATGTATTTGATACAGACAAACTGCCGTTACATGTATTTGATACAGACAAATTGTCGTTACATGTATTTGATACAGACAAACTGTCGTTACATGTATTTGATACAGACACACTGTCGTTACAAGTATTTGATACAGACAAACTGTCGTTACATGTATTTGATACAGACAAGCTGTCGTTACATGTATTTGATACAGACAAATTGTCGTTACATGTATTTGATACAGACAAACTGTCGTTACATGTATTTGATACAGACAAATTGTCGTTACATGTATTTGATACAGACAAACTGTCGTTACATGTATTTGATACAGACAAACTGCCGTTACATGTATTTGATACAGACAAACTGTCGTTACATGTACTTGATACAGACAAGCTGTCGTTACATGTATTTGATACAGACAAACTGCCGTTACATGTATTTGATACAGACACACTGTCGTTACATGTATTTGATACAGACAAACTGTCGTTACATGTATTTGATACAAACTGTCGTTGCATGTATTTGATACAGACACACTGTCGTTACATGTATTTGATACAGACACACTGTCGTTACATGTACTTGATACAAGCTGCCGTTACATGTATTTGATACAAACTGTCGTTACATGTATTTGATACAAACTGTCGTTACATGTATTTGATACAGACAAGCTGTCGTTACATGTATTTGATACAGACAAACTGTCGTTACATGTATTTGATACAGACAAACTGTCGTTGCATGTATTTGATGCAGACAAGCTGCCGTTACATGTATTTGATACAGACTGTCGTTACATGTATTTGATACAGACAAACTGTCGTTACATGTATTTGATACAGACAAACTGTCGTTACATGTATTTGATACAGACAAATTTCGTTACATGTATTTGATACAGACAAGCTGTCGTTACATGTATTTGATACAAACTGTCGTTGCATGTATTTGATACAGACACACTGTCGTTACATGTATTTGATACAGACAAACTGTCGTTACATGTATTTGATGCAGACAAGCTGTCGTTACATGTATTTGATACAGACTGTCGTTACATGTATTTGATACAGACTGTCGTTACATGTATTTGATCCAGACTGTCGTTACATGTATTTGATACAGACAAACTGTCGTTACATGTATTTGATGCAGACAAGCTGTCGTTACATGTATTTGATACAGACACACTGTCGTTACATGTATTTGATACAGACAAACTGTCGTTACATGTATTTGATACAGACACACTGTCGTTACATGTATTTGATACAGACAAACTGTCGTTACATGTATTTGATGCAGACAAGCTGTCGTTACATGTATTTGATACAGACTGTCGTTGCATGTATTTGATACAGACTGTCGTTACATGTATTTGATACAGACAAGCTGTCGTTACATGTATTTGATACAGACAAACTGTCGTTACATGTATTTAAAACAAGCTGTCGTTACATGTATTTGATGCAGACAAGCTGCCGTTACATGTATTTGATACAGACTGTCGTTACATGTATTTGATACAGACTGTCGTTACATGTATTTGATACAGACAAACTGTCGTTACATGTATTTAAAACAAGCTGTCGTTACATGTATTTGATGCAGACAAGCTGCCGTTACATGTATTTGATACAGACTGTCGTTACATGTATTTGATACAGACAAGGTGTCGTTACATGTATTTGATACAGACAAACTGTCGTTACATGTATTTAAAACAAGCTGTCGTTACATGTATTTGATGCAGACAAGCTGCCGTTACATGTATTTGATACAGACTGTCGTTACATGTATTTGATACAGACAAGGTGTCGTTACATGTATTTGATGCAGACAAGCTGCCGTTACATGTATTTGATACAGACTGTCGTTACATGTATTTGATACAGACAAACTGTCGTTACATGTATTTGATACAGACAAATTTCGTTACATGTATTTGATACAGACAAACCGTTGGATACCACCAGTAAGGCAATAACGGTTCATTTAGCTACACTGTAGCCTATCATATCAGATTTTCAGCTGGAATCGCACCGAATATCGGATTTTCAGTTGGAATCACCTTTCATATCGGGGTATTAGCTTCATATCGGATGTTCAGCTGCAGTACCCCCCTCTAATCGGATTTACAGCGGCAATACCCCCTCATACCGGATTTTGAGCTTCAGTAGCCTATCATATCGGATTTTCAGCTGCAATAGTCCCTCATATCGGATTTTCAGCTGCAATAGCCCCTCATATCGGATTTTGAGCTTCAGTAGCCTATCATATCGGATTTTCAGCTAGAATAGCCCCTCATATCGGATTTTCAGCTGCAATAGTCCCTCATACCGGATTTTCAGCTTAAGTAGCCTATCATATCGATTTTTCAGCTAGAATAGCCCCTCATATTGGATTTTCAGCTGCAATATTCCGTCACATCGGATTTTTAGCTTCAGAAGCCTATCATATCAGATTTTCAGCTGGAATCGCACCGAATATCGGATTTTCAGTTGGAATCACCTTTCATATCGGGGTATTAGCTTCATATCGGATGTTCAGCTGCAATACCCCCTCTAATCGGATTTACAGCGGCAATACCCCCTCATATCGGATGTTCAGCTGCAATACCCCCTCTAATCGGATTTACAGCGGCAATACCCCCTCATTTTGGATTTCAGCTGCAATACCCCTTCATATAGAATTTTATACGTTTTTATCGGCTATATTTTAAAAAGTAAACAACAAGACGACCGTGTTGTCAAAATATTGTGCTGTTTTAGTCAATTTGCTATAAAGATGTGTGTCATATATGATTGGGACATCTGTATTTACTGTCATTTTTCAATGAAAACGGTAAGAAATCGTTTATATCTTGACACGATGTCAAACTCACGAAATTTCTAAAGTTTAAAGACATCATTGTTATCAAGACTGGTACTGACCCTGCCATGGGATCAGAAGTCAGCCGAAATTCGCTCTCATATCATTTTTTCTACTTGAATATAATTTCATATCGACTTTTCAGCAAAATAGTCCCTCATATCGGATTTTCAGCTAGAATAGCCCCTCATATCGGTTTTTCAGCTGCAATACCCCCTCATATCAGATTTTCAGCTTCAGTAGCCTATCATATCGGATTTTCAGCTGCAATAGTCCCTCATATCGGATTTTCAGCTTTAGTAGTCTATCATATCGGATTTTCAGCTAGAATAGCCCTTCATATCGGATTTTCGGCTGCAATACACCCTCATATCGGATTTAACTGCAGTAGCCTATCATATCAGATTTTCAGCTGGAATCGCATCGAATATCGGATTTTCAGTTGGAATCATCTTTCATATCGGGGTATCAGCTTCATATCGGATGTTCAGCTGCAGTACCCCCCTCTAATCGGATTTACAGCGGCAAAACCCCCTCATTGTGGATTTCAGCAGCAATACCCCTTCATATAGGATTTTATACGTTTTTATCGGCCATATTTTAAAAAGTAAACAACAAGACGACCGTGTTGTCAAAATAATGGGCCTGTTTTAGTCAATTTGCTATAAAGGTGTGTGTCATATATGATTGGGACATCTGTATTTACTGTCATGTTTCAATGAAAACGGTAAGAAATCGTTTATATCTTGACACGATGTCAAACTGACGAAATTTCTAAAGTTTAAAGACATAATTGTTATCAATAAGAATATATGACAAAGTCCTATGAGTATTGCAACATATACCAAACTCCGAAAAGGCACAGAACAAAGGTATTTCACATGCAAGCCAAGCGAAAAGTAAGAACAAATTTGTGATGAGTCATTTAAGGAAAAAAAAGCAAACCCGACAGTTACCGCCTTGGAACGGTCAGTCGGCAATATGGACCGACTGGGGTGCTTAAACCGGTTTTACAGAGCTTTAACCTCGCACTTCCTGACGAGTTTCTCAAATGAAAGCAACAAAAGAAAAACGATCTATTTGAAAACAAAATGTCCATGCGCTGATATTTTCTATACGTGATTACGAAAGTAGTGACGTCATCGAAAAATAATGTCCACATAGTGTTCAGAAAAGGAATATGGTATTATTTCGATTTGAAAAACAACACAAAAATGGTTGACCACAAATAAAATTAACTTTCTGAATCATGAACAAACATGACCAGAGACGAATAAATGGTTGTAGCATCCTGTTCATGTGAAGATGGAATTGAAGAACCAAAGTTCAATGTCCATCAAAGGAAATACACGTAACAATCCTTATAGGATGAATTAAATGACAACATAGATTACATGCACGGGGAGATTTTTTACGACCGCCACACTGCACAAGTAACATTGTTGTGATCATGAATAAGAATATATGACAAAGTCCTATGAGTATTGCAACATATACCAAACTCCGAAAAGGCACAGAACAAAGGTATTTCACATGCAAGCCAAGCGAAAAGTAAGAACAAATTTGTGATGAGTCATTTAAGGAAAAAAAAGCAAACCCGACAGTTACCGCCTTGGAACGGTCAGTCGGCAATATGGACCGACTGGGGTGCTTAAACCGGTTTTACAGAGCTTTAACCTCGCACTTCCTGACGAGTTTCTCAAATGCAAGCAACAAAAGAAAAACGATCTATTTGAAAACAAAATGTCCATGCGCTGATATTTTCTATACGTGATTACGAAAGTAGTGACGTCATCGAAAAATATTGTCCACATAGTGTTCAGAAAAGGAATATGGTATTATTTCGATTTGAACAACACAAAAATGGTTGACCACAAATAAAATTAACTTTCTGAATCATGAACAAACATGACCAGAGACGAATAAATGGTTGTAGCATCCTGTTCATGTGAAGATGGAATTGAAGAACCAAAGTTCAATGTCCATCAAAGGAAATACACGTAACAATCCTTATAGGATGAATTAAATGACAACATAGATTACATGCACGGGGAGATTTTTTACGACCGCCACACTGCACAAGTAACATTGTTGTGATCATGAATAAGAATATATGACAAAGTCCTATGAGTATTGCAACATATACCAAACTCCGAAAAGGCACAGAACAAAGGTATTTCACATGCAAGCCAAGCAAAAAGTAAGAACAAATTTGTGATGAGTCATTTAAGAAAAAAAAAGCAAACCCGACAGTTACCGCCTTGGAACGGTCAGTCGGCAATATGGACCGACTGGGGTGCTTAAACCGGTTTTACAGAGCTTTAACCTCGCACTTCCTGACGAGTTTCTCAAATGCAAGCAACAAAAGAAAAACGATCTATTTGAAAACAAAATGTCCATGCGCTGATATTTTCTATACGTGATTACGAAAGACTGGTATCGACCCTGCCATTGGATCAGAATACAGCAGAAATTCCATCACATATCATTTTTTTCAACTTGAATATAATTTCATATCAACTTTTCAGCAAAAATAGCCCTTCATATCGGGTTTTGAGCTTCAGTAGCCTATCATATCGGATTTTCAGCTAGAATAGCCCCTCATATCGGATTTTCAGCTGCAATAGCCCCTCATATCGGATTTTCATCTTTAGTAGCCTATCATATCGGATTTTCAGCTAGAATAGCCCCTCATATCGGATTTTCAGCTGCAATAGTCCCTCATATCGGATTTTCAGCTGCAATAGCCCCTCATATCGGATTTTGAGCTTCAGTAGCCTATCATATCGGATTTTCAGCTGGAATAGCCCCTCATATCGGATTTTCAGCTGCAATAGTCCCTCATACCGGATTTTCAGCTTAAGTAGCCTATCATATCGATTTTTCAGCTAGAATAGCCCCTCATATTGGATTTTCAGCTGCAATATTCCGTCATATCGGATTTTTAGCTTCAGAAGCCTATCATATCAGATTTTCAGCTGGAATCGCACCGAATATCGGATTTTCAGTTGGAATCACCTTTTATATCGGGGTATCAGCTTCATATCGGATGTTCGGCTGCAATACCCCTTCATATCGGATTTACAGCGGCAATACCCCCTCATTTCGGATTTCAGCTGCAATACCCCTTCATATAGGATTTTATACGTTTTTATCGGCTATATTTTAAAAAGTAAACAACAAGACGATCGTTTTGTCAAAATAATGTGCTGTTTTAGTCAATTTGCTATAAAGGTGTGTGTCATTATATGATTGGGACATCTGTATTTACTGTCATTTTTCAATGAAAACGGTAAGAAATCGTCTATTTCTTGACACTATGTCAAACTCACGAAATTTCTAAAGTTTGAAGACATAATTGTTATCAAGACTGGTATCGACCCTGCCATTGGACCAGAAGACAGCCGAAATTCGCTCTCATATCAATGTGGTCAACTTGAATACAATTTCATATTAACTTTTCAGCAAAAATAGCCCCTCATATCGGATTTTCAGCTCCATTTGCCTATCATATCGGATTTTCAGCTGCAATACACCCTCATATCGGATTTTCAGCTCCATTAGCCTATCATATCGGATTTTCAGCTGCAATACCCCTTCATATCGGATTTTCAGCTCCATTAACCTATCATATCGGATTTTCAGCTACAATACACCCTCATATCGGATTTTCAGCTCGATTTGCCTATCATATCGGACTTTCAGCTGCAATACCCCTTCATATCGGATTTTCAGCTCCATTAGCCTATCATATCGGACTTTCAGCTGCAATACACCCTCATATCTGATTTTCAGCTCCATTTGCCTATCATATCGGACTTTCAGCTGCAATACCCCTTCATATCGGATTTTCAGCTCCATTAGCCTATCATATCGGACTTTCAGCTGCAATACCCCCTCATATCTGATTTTCAGCTCCATTAGCCTATCATATCGGACTTTCAGCTGCAATACACCCTCATATCGGATTTTCAGCTCCATTTGCCTATCATATCGGACTTTCAGCTTCAATACACCCTCATATCTGATTTTCAGCTCCATTTGCCTATCATATCGGATTTTCAGCTGCAATACCCCTTCATATCGGATTTTCAGCTCCATTAGCCTATCATATCGGATTTTCAGCTACAATACACCCTCATATCGGATTTTCAGCTCGATTTGCCTATCATATCGGACTTTCAGCTGCAATACCCCTTCATATCGGATTTTCAGCTCCATTAGCCTATCATATCGGACTTTCAGCTGCAATACACCCTCATATCTGATTTTCAGCTCCATTTGCCTATCATATCGGACTTTCAGCTGCAATACCCCTTCATATCGGATTTTCAGCTCCATTAGCCTATCATATCGGACTTTCAGCTGCAATACACCCTCATATCTGATTTTCAGCTCCATTTGCCTATCATATCGGACTTTCAGCTTCAATACACCCTCATATCTGATTTTCAGCTCCATTTGCCTATCATATCGGACTTTCAGCTTCAATACACCCTCATATCTGATTTTCAGCTCCATTTGCCTATCATATCGGACTTTCAGCTGCAATACCCCTTCATATCGGATTTTCAGCTCCATTTGCCTATCATATCGGACTTTCAGCTGCAATACACCCTCATATCTGATTTTCAGCTCCATTTGCCTATCATATCGGACTTTCAGCTGCAATACACCCTCATATCTGATTTTCAGCTCCATTTGCCTATCATATCGGACTTTCAGCTGCAATACCCCTTCATATCGGATTTTCAGCTCCATTTGCCTATCATATCGGACTTTCAGCTGCAATACACCCTCATATCGGATTTTCAGCTCCATTTGCCTATCATATCGGACTTTCAGCTGCAATACACCCTCATATCGGATTTTCAGCTCCATTTGCCTATCATATCGGATTTTCAGCTGCAATACCCCTTCATATCGGATTTTCAGCTGCAATACCCCTTCATATCGGATTTTCAGCTTCAATAGTCTCTCAATAGCCTGAATACGAAACTTGAAAAACTGACTCAGAAAGGTTTGATTGTAGAACAGAAGGTAAGGTGCGCACTCTAAAACAGTCGGCACTGCTTTGTGCTGATAACAGGAAATAATAAAAATAACTAGTGTAGATTTTTCAGTATCCATTGCAATACTTTTGATTGTGGCTAAACATTCAACAGCAGTTTTTTTATATATTACATAACGCATGTGTGCAGGTAGTGTTAGCATATCAAAAATACGCATACAACATCCTAGTGATCAGTTGCAATTGTTAACTGTATTTTAGTTTAGCTTTATTGAGATATATATGCTTATATGTCCAAATGTTGTCATGCAGTTATTAGATGTTGATGATGTGCCTTCTGAAAATATTAATATTTTTATGATTTGAAAACAAAAACATCGCCACGACACAATTTTAGCTACGTCCAGCTATGGTTATGGTGGAAGATTACATGTCGAGGTAGAACCAACGGCGCGCAATGTCGAGGTAGAACCAACGGCGCGCACATGTCTGGGTAGAACCAACGGCGCGCACATGTCTGGGTAGAACCAACGGCGCGCAATGTCGAGGTAGAACCAACGGCGCGCACATGTCGAGGTAGAACCAACGGCGCGCAATGTCGAGGTAGAACCAACGGCGGCGCGCAATGTCGAGGTAGAACCAACGGCACGCAATGTCGAGGTAGAACCAACGGCGCGCAATGTCGAGGTAGAACCAACGACGCGCAATGTCGAGGTAGAACCAACGGCGCGCAATGTCGAGGTAGAACCAACGGCGCGCAATGTCGAGGTAGAACCAACGGCGCGCAATGTCGAGGTAGAACCAACGGCGCGCAATGTCGAGGTAGAACCAACGGCGCGCACATGTCTGGGTAGAACCAACGGCGCGCACATGTCTGGGTAGAACCAACGGCGCGCAATGTCGAGGTAGAACCAACGGCGCGCAATGTCGAGGTAGAACCAACGGCGCGCACATGTCTGGGTAGAACCAACGGCGCGCACATGTCTGGGTAGAACCAACGGCGCGCAATGTCGAGGTAGAACCAACGGCGCGCAATGTCGAGGTAGAACCAACGGCGCGCACATGTCTGGGTAGAACCAACGGCGCGCAATGTCGAGGTAGAACCAACGGCGCGCATATGTCTGGGTAGAACAAACGGCGCGCACATGTCTGGGTAGAACCAACGGCGCGCACATGTCTGGGTAGAACCAACGGCGCGCAATGTCGAGGTAGAACCAACGGCGCGCACATGTCTGGGTAGAACCAACGGCGCGCACATGTCTGGGTAGAACCAACGGCGCGCACATGTCCGGGTAGAACCAACGGCGCGCACATGTCTGGGTAGAACCAACGGCGCGCAATGTCGAGGTAGAACCAACGGCGCGCACATGGTGATTATTTCATATAAGAAATCTGAATAAATATGCATGAATGTTCGTTATGTGCCAAAGACAAATAACCTTCCGCTATCATTAGATGAACTCAAAATCTTGGAACAGTTATATCTTGTCTCGCAACATTATTGCAGCGAGTTTGTCGGCTGTGTGCTCCTGGCCCACAAAACACAGTTAACAACCACAGAACAGCCATCTTATCGTCACTAAAGCGTTGATTATTACGACAATTAATTGTTCGAACAATCACAGGCCAGGTGACCAAGAATTAATTAACCGCTAGAATGCAGACTGACCTATATAATCATGACTGTATCCCTTTCTTCTCGCGTGTGCGATTAATGAACAGTCTTTTCCACAAAAACGGGAACCTGTTGACCTAACTTACTCACGCTTGGTTCTCGGATTCTGCGGTTGGCTTTCCCTGTATTGCATATGAAAAGAAATACATGATGCAGGGAACCAAAGTGGTTGGTAACCGAAAGTAGTGACGCACAGATGGCTGTTCGGTTTCTAGCAATAAAAAGGAAGGCGAGAGATCAAATTGTTCACTGTCGCGTTGATTTCTGAGCGTGAACTTGATCAACGTTAGCACAAGCCGGGTTGAAATAACTGTGACAGTCAATTCATCCTGTGTTTTTTATTCTTTACAAGTTTGGTTTCAAGTGCGGTTATTGTTATTTAGCAAACATGGAATTAACGACATTGTTTCTGGCACTTCTGTCTTTGGTGGCCTGTTCCACACAGATGCAAATAGGCAGACAGGTGAGTATAAGGCTGTTGTACTCGGAAATGTTGGTTGCAAACTACTACTAGGTTAGTTGTAACATGTCTCCGAATCTTTCCTGTGCTTCTCTTTTGCTAGTGATTTGTTCTGTAGGAAATCACTTTTTTCCCAAATTTAATACCAAATTAAACTACCAGCCGCAATAGCCCAGGTGGTAGAGCGTCGGCTTGCGGATCGGGAGGTCGTGGGTTCGAACCCCGGCCGGGTCAAACCAAAGACTTTAAAGTTGATAGTAGTGGCTTCCCTACTAACGCTCGGGGCTAAGGGGACAGCATTACGCCTGACTCGTCGGTGTCAGTATAATGGACCGGCCGGGTTCAGTCCCTGGGCACCTCATAAATGCCCTTGTGCTATAATGATAGAAATGTCGCTGCGCAGTATCGGCAAAAATGCCGGTTAATCCCATCCCATCCTCCCATCCCAATTAAACTGCAATGTGATGTACTAACGCATTGTACAGTTGTTTGCGTTATACATCTGAAGAATCGTAAATTTAGAATCAGCATATTCAGCAAATGATAAAACACATTTAGATACAACAGTTTATGATTTGTTGATGGAAGAAAAGGCGATTGCATTAAGGCGATTGATTGCAAATGTTGGTCGTTCATTTGTTGTTAATTAAGCACTATTGAGAAATTATCGAGACACGTAGCAAAGAGGTTTTTAGAATTAAATGACTGAAATATATACGCAAAAGGTACATTTTTAAAGTTGACTTAAAAAAACACTCATGTAATAAATAAACAGTATGCTTGTATATCGCATTCTCACGATATTTTTAATATTTTATATATTTTTATTTGGCGCCCGATGCAGTACATATTGGCGTCCGAACCTAACCCTTTAGTGCAATACGCACTGCAGACGCAGACCACATGGTGTGTTGTGTCCCGAAGTGCGCTCCCAAAGAACATCATAACCAATTTTATAATGCCAAAAAACATTGATGGATTATCAGACTATTACAATTACAGTTGACAATTATTTCATACTAAAATGAAACAACGGAGTAAACTAATTGTTACTTAATACCACTTAACGTCTCTAATTTGATATTTTACATTTTAACCTCAAAGCAGAAACACGTGTCTGTCAGATTGTTGCATGTACCCATTTTCCATGTTTCAAAACGCATTGGATACCGATATATTGTAACTCCCAAAGGTATGATAATCAAACTTTTCATATGTACAATAGTTCATTTTAAGGGCGCAATAGCGATGCACAGATTATATTAGTAATTCCTAAACAAAAGGAAATAAATGTTCAAACAATTACCTTATTGAGGAAGATGGTTGTCATTTTTGTAAGAGAAAAGTCTGCCACAACAATCGATAATTAATTGTTTTATCCGTGGGACTGTTTAAACTCTAATATAATGTATGTTTTAAGTATTGATTTGTTGCATAACAGCCGATCTTACCCGAAATGCTGCTTGAATCCGACTGAATGATTGGTGTTTAATAAACATTGCTCCCTGACGTTTAGTGAAGCGGAGTGTCTTGGTCATTTTCGTTGATTCAAATGTTCAAGAAGTGACTTTTTTCTGGGTTACTGTTTACTTATATAGGTGTCAGTCTTGATTTTTATAGTGAAGCAGGCATTTTGAATGATTTGTGCTAATTTTAATTCCAAAAGAATCACTTTATCAAAGCACACATCCATTTATAATTGTTTAACGGTGCTAAAAACGCACCGGAGAGATGTCTTCTAATGGTTCCCGAGCACAGCTGTTAAAAACTTACTTTTCAGCTTGTCCTACCAAGAAACATTATTATACACATTTTCTTTTAATTTTTCAAGCTCATTATGAAACAAAACGTCTCAGTGAATATTGTAAGTAATTAATACTTTGTAACTATAAATTGTCTCTCATGTCATTCCAGACAATGTTTCCAAGACGCCCGGTACAATTGAGAACCCAGCAGTCCTTTGGCGGCAACCCTCGGTCGTTTGGCTCCGGAGCAGGCCAGAGAGGCGCTGGAATTCGAACTCGCGTCTCAGTGCAGACGGGTCAACCCGGTAGAAACATCAACATAATAAAACAGACCATTCTGGTCCATCCCGGAATGCTCTCACGGCCCACAATCCATCAGCAGCAACACCAGCAAGGGTCCCAACAAATTAGCGGCCCGTCCGGTCCAGCAACAGAAGTTTTGGGCGTCACCCACGCACAGCCGCACCACAATTCCATGCCATCTGCAGAACATCATGGCCAGAGTGTGGGCGCTGGTGCTCACGGCCCAGTACATGACGCAGCCAGTGCTCACCAATTTGCTCACGGGGCGCATGCGCCCGGAAGTCACCGATCTGGTATGTTTGCTCCTGTCTTCTGGCGACCCAGCAGTCAATATCTTCATCTCCCAAAGTTCAAGACAATCTCCCTTCCCATTCTGCACCTGTCTCCCAACGGATCTTTGATTGAACATATGACTTCCAGTATGCAACAAAATGGCGGTCAAGGAAAACAGACTTCCGCTCAGCAACTTATTGTACTTCCGAACGGCAAAAATACTCAGCCTATCGTTATAGCCGCTCATTCACCCTCTGCTACAGTGAAAGCAGGCCAGAAGGATGCCCTTGGCGCGATTATTGTTGTCAATAGCAGTCAATCATCCGGCGGGCTCGCTCAAAATTTCCCTACCACTTTAGCTCCCGGAGAAGATCCCCCGGAGTCCAACCTTCCTGAAAGTAACCACGGAGAGGCGTGAAACAAGACTACGTCACTCATCGTGCAATTTGTTATGATTTTGCTTAGTCGTCCAGGACTATAAACTGAGATTATGTCCCTTTACAGAAAATCTGTCAACCAGCCAGTGCACACCGACTGTTTGCCTGAAAGTGTAAACTAAACACAGACAATGTATGGCACAACGAGAAAATGCGTGTATTTATTAGCAATGGGGGCGTTCATCCACTGATGGCATCAAAGTTTTAAACACATTTTGAGTAAACGGTTGCTTCAACTTTTGACAGAGATTGCCTCTAGGTGCCAAAAATGGCTCCGCTTTCACCACCCGTTACGTCAGTTTCATTGGCTACAACATGTGGTCATGACTTTAACTATAAACGATGTTTAAGATATACGATGTTATACATTGTATTGAAAGCATTTAAACTTGAAATCTATTAAGTTCAACAATATCAAGGTCAAATAAATATCAAAATGTGCAATTGATAGGCTTTAGTGGAAAACCCATAAACGGATTGAAAAGATATGTTTTAACATATTGTATGTATACTTGTATTAAAGTCAATTTATGATATGTGATTTCTTTTTGTAATAAGATTGTTTAAAGGTTTGACATTAAGTTGATTTGTTAGTATTATTACTTCAGAAGAAGTGCTTATTTTCATCTTAATTGTCCTACATTTATACCGTGTGCGGCGTGTATACATGTAAGCTCATTTGAATGGACTTATGCGATTGGTTGTTTAGAAAATGGGTTTGTTATATTATCAAATCAAAGTTGTCATTAAGGTTTCGATTTCAGCAACCAAGTTGCACCGACTGCATGGCCTCTTAAAGGCTGATATGGAATGGATGCGAAATTGCAGATGTATATATTTTTGTTCATGTACGTGTTTTGGTAAATCTGATATTAAATCTTTGACAATGTAGGGCAGTTATTTCACTGAGATTTCAAGCTTTGTTTTGTTGTTGTTGTTTTTTCTTTATTATGTCTTATTTAAGTGTATTTATCTTTGAAAGCCGTATATAGCAAAAAATTAAAGTTATTGAAACGAACTACGTGGTATTTTAATTTATTACCCATCTGTTGAAAAATGTTGTCATTAATGTTCCTTTTGCCGACTGACCGTTCCAAGGCAGTAACTGCTGGTTTTTCTTTTTGTGTTATGTCTCGTCTCTGTATCTTTGTCACATTTATATTTACCCTGTTTGCCTTTATCTAGAGGTAGTTTAGATTCAAATCTTTGTGGTAATTTTGAAAGGACATTTTCTTGTTTACCTATTTATTAGATGGTATCAACATACAGTCGAACCAAATTGTCTTCACTTTCTCGACTAGGAGTTCGCCTGTTTGAACTACGTTATTCTGAGCGGTAACGTGCAAGGAGCAATGAATATACCATAATACTTTTTTTTACAATGAAAAGTTAATTGTTTAAATAGAAAAGAATAATAGAATAAGCGTCATATTTTCTATCTTTTCAAAATAATAACAGATAAACATTTATAAATGTATGTACTGGAGTAACTTCCCTTCTTAGTTTGACTGGTGACACAACGCAATGGTCGAACGGTGGTCGACCGGTGACGCGATCTGGTTGAGGATAAGATATGTGAAGATACCATTAAAACTGTGCATTTGGGACCAAAATTGACTTCGAATAATGTCAAAACTTCGATTAATGCAAATGAATAATCGGAGGTGTTTTGTTACATTTAATTGTATAGGGAAAAGATCGAGGCCGACCGATGACATCGAATAATACAGTGGACAAACCGAGTTGAAATAATTGAGGTTCGACTGTATAGAAAGCGCTGTACATTAACGTTAAAATACTGTAAATAATATAATATATCAAACATTTCCCACTTAAATATTTTTGTAGGAGGTTGCACGTTAAAAATGTGGTAGGAAGTTGAAGTAATACGAATCTGTAACACCTAA